>WAAD01035856.1:42421-56705 GCA_013389945.1 Fregata magnificens | reverse complement strand
CTAGCAAAAACATGAAATATGTATTTTTTTTTTCTTTGCACAACAATTACTGAACATTTATATTAAACACCATTCAAATTTCCTGAGGTAGTAAAAAAGAGGTATTTGAATTCTAACATTTTTATGCATCTTCAATATATGTAAAGTGTCTGCTGAAAACAAGGGCAAATACACCAATAATTCCAACGAGTTAAGAGAAGCATGAAAAAATGCAGAACTATAGTACACATCACAAATTGAGATGTTTACAGCAGCCTGGTGTTCAAACTCCTCTGAAATTAACACCCAACTCCCTTAAAATTCTCAGCCAACAATGCTGGGGAAGGTCACATGAAAAGACAAGGGTGAAAAAGAAAGAGAGAGAAAGACAAAAAAGAATGAACCATATAAGAATAATCAGAAAGCAAGGCCTGCTTCAAAAAGACTGAGCTAGCCCCAAAGGGGATACAGAGAACCCAGCAGAGGCCAAGGCCATTGATCTTTCAGTGACTGTGGAAGTTTCTCTCCATTCTTGTTATTCCTGAAATTATAAGATCAATATTTTCCAATTTCCATCAGTTCCAGGCAACAAAGATTATTGACGCTGTGGAGACATAAATTATTATTTTTTTCTGGTGGTATTTAAAGAAACTGGGGAAAACGTACAAAATGCCTGATCCATTGACCACTTAAGTCAATAGGAAGACTTCCATTTGAGGTCCAAAGTGGCTTGCTGCTTTGGATGTGCAAGATGAATTTTGTCATGTCTAGACAGATAATCGACTGTTTAGGTTACAAGTATCATGTGTTTTCATATCAACCTTACCAGCTGCAACCGGGAAAACCTGAACAGTCTCCTAATAGATATACATGATTTCTNAAACCTGAACAGTCCCCTAATAGATATACATGATTTCTTTACCTCTTTTCATTCTTCCTGTTGCTCAAATACAGAAATCCAAATGTCCCTACCATGCCCAGTACTTGATGAAAGGGATTTTAAAGCAACAATAAAAAATTTATTAGAAGTACCTTACCTCTTGATATATCCAAGTTATTCTCATTCCTTTGAAAAGAAATGCTATGACTAAGACATTGTTTGCAACACCATAATGGAAATCCATCGCTTAGATCTTAATTCTCTGTGACACGTGCAGGGTGTCAAACAATGGAACACACTGAATTTGCGAACAGCATTAGTCATCGTTACCTCTGATTCTGCTTTTTCTAGCAAAACCTTTTTAACACAGAAGTTGTCCCTCTGTTCTATTAGAAGATAATCAAATCATTAAAATTCTCTTTCAAAATTCCAGTCTCATTACATCCATATGTGATATTTGTCTCTTTGGACCATTTCTAAATCCAACGTCATTAACACTGCAAACTGATTACTAGAATGCCTAAAAGCATGTGGGGAGTTACTTTTGAAGCTTGAAGAACAGGGCTGCATTTCAGAAAAAATTGCAAGCATTTCACTGAAATAGTATTTGTCATCATCAAAACATGAAACTTCAGAGTGCATTATGTATAAAGAGCAGAGCAAGAACGCTGCACTGAAAAATTAACAACAGTGAAACAGATTGTTTTATTTCTAGTTAGGAACCATGGTTGACTAGGACAGGAAGGTTTCACTGAAGATTCACTACAGGGAATTCTGCTACATTGTTTTTCTTGGAAATATTTCTAAGACCAAGGATGCAATACCCTGGACATTAATAGAACAGGAAAAGAGGAAAGAAAGGGGAGGTTTCAGTGGCTCTTCACACAAAAGGCTGATATAAGTCCTGAAAAAAAAAACAGGCCTGCTTGGGATATTAAATAATTGCTTGGTGAAAGTGCAGTATTATAAATGCTACAAAGCACAGGGAATATAGTCATTCAGTTCAGATTTAACTAAATTTCTTTGCATTCTGTGGGAAACAATGCTTGATACAGACTGTTAATATGTTTCATTGAAGGTTTTGACCTGGGACTTCAGCTAAGGTAAATTCACTAAAAGGAAGGAAAAGGGATTCTAACTCCTCTGGCCAAGACCTATACATAAAACAGTTTTCCAAAAGTAAGCTGTGCCATCCAGGAGTGGAGCTGGCTGGAGTAATCTAACTTTGGAGGCATACAGTGTAGATGACTACATCTGAGTCAGTCATTCAAGTCTTCCTTTCTATGACATGAAAAGGCACGATTCATCAGACCTAACCTAGACATCCTAGGACAAGGATGAGGTGTGTGCCGTGACAAGGCCTATAGTAGCTCGCTAAAATGTAAAACTATTCATCAATATATGCAGATTAGCACCGTCCCTGGTGTCCACAAAAAAGAAATCAGATCACTCTGCAAGCTGCAAAGAGGCTTCCTGTAATATTTTTTACAAACAGCCTTGTTCTGTATCCATAGCTGCTTCTTATCTCATTGTACCCTGAGGGTCTGAAAAAAAAGCCAACAGAAGTTGCTGAAAAACTCCCATTGGTTTCTGAAATAACAGGATGCAGCTCTTAATCATCAGTTCTGGAGCATGATGAACAACCTGCACACAGAGATGTCACAGCTATCAGCTAGCGTCTTCCTCCCCTCAAGGTACTCTTCAATAGAGAAAGAAACCTGTTTGCCTTTATCTAGTTCTTCCAAGGATATCAGTGCATGACTTTACAATGGACAAGTAAACTACAGAGCTAAGTTAAGACATAGGTTCCTAGCAAATCAATAGCAGAGTCAGACATTTAACTCAAGAGAAATATCTCATTTCCTCCCCATGACCACTGATTTATAACAGCATAGGTAGTCACAGAATAGTTTCTGAAACTACATGAAAATATGTGTTGTGAGGGATGACTGCCAAGCTCATGGAATTTAGATACATGAATCAAAAACTTGTGCTTGTCTTTCTACTTCTGCCTCTGACTATGGGTTACATTATATTACCCCCTCCATATTTTTGTTTCTCTGTCTGCAAGACGGTGACTTCCTTCCCCCATGATCTATAACACTGCTTAATTTACAACTGTAAAGTGCTTTGAGACCCTTGCATGAAAGTATAGGGAAACATAAAATACTCTTGTTTCTAAGCTTATCATTACTATGAAACAAAATNGTGTTTCCATTTTAGAGTCTTTATGGGATTTACAATATTCTCTATTTATAAGGCTATGATTTCAGGTTAGTAGCAACATGAGATAACAGGCTTCTTACAATTATTGTGGAGAAGGGAAAGGATTAAATCTGGCTGCTCATTTTATATCTCAGCAAGGATGGAGAAAGCGAAGAAAAAGAAATTGCAAGGCTCTTCCACTTTTTCTGTGGAGAGATGCCTCTTATGGAAAATCAGAGTTTCTGGGTGCTCATCTCTACTAAATTGAAGCCATGTCATTGCAGCCTCCATTTTAATTCCTAAGAAGGGCAAAATAAGAGAGAGGTTAGCAAAATGAGAATTTAAACTTAGTCAAATATTTCCTCTGGTTTTGAGGCCAAGAAGTTTCTGAAGTTTATTTCTCTTTCTTTCACTGAAGAGAATTTAGAGCTCAGGCACACTGACTGGCATGGAAGAGTAATCAGTCAGAAAGAACAAATAAATTTTGTGTCTGCCTCTGTTAGTGGGGAAAATAATTGAAAGCATGACTGCTTATGTGGTTCCTCTACAACTTCAAAAGTGTACAAAATCACAGAAAAGGGAATGCCATCTGTTTGTTGTTAGGGTCATGTCTTTTATTTTCCTACTTATACTCCCACTGAAAGCAATGAGAAGTTTTCAATCCTCCGTAATGAAAATGACATAATTTTATTCTCCCTCCTATATTCAGGTTACAGTAGGCTTTATTATGCATCTTCCTCTCCTCCTGAGTAAGTTTAAGTCTTTGTTAACTAGCACCTTTGAACATTATCTATAAAATAGAACACAAGTGGCAAAAAATGGTCACCACCTTGTAAGAGAAGGAATGTGACCATAAGGAGAAATAGTGGACCTCCCTCAGGTCTGAATTCTTGCATCGAGAAGATTATTAAAAGCAAAGCCACTGCAATAACACAGAATGCGCCCTTGGCATAATGAAAGCAAGATGTAAAAATGTGTTGGTGAGAAGGGCAGCTTTGAAGCAGCTGCAGTCCAAGCTCTATAATAATATCCAAAGGAGGATATGCTGGTAATGGAAGTGCGCCTTGTCTAACTTCAACTATTCATCTCAAGGGGCGATTTACAAGGTGATAAAAGGTTCCAAGCTGCAAAAGGTACTTTAGGCAGTTAAAAAGCAGCTTTTTATGATCATTTCTTCTGTACAGTACACGTTGTTTCATTAATCAAATGCTTATTCTATTAAAACACCAACTCTTGTAGCTGGTGGGACAACAAGTTTTACTACCATGAAATAGCATTAAAAGCCACAGACTTCCCAGCTAAGCCTTTGTAATGATTCTAACACAGCCTAAGTGTGGCTGTCTCCAGCAGGATACCTAAATGGCATGTCTGCCCTGCTTCACTCCTTGGCAAGTTTCTCGGCGTTCTCCAGTTCTCAAGGCCGTGTCACCCTTTCCAAGCAAGAAAGCATGCAGGGCACATGTGTACTCCCTAAACCAGAGCAAAACAGGGAAAGCTTCCACTCACAAAGACAACCATTGCAATGCTTTAAAAATATCAGCTTTCTCACCTCCTAGAGGCCCAAAATCCAACACTCACAAGGAGAGCTGCAGGTCTGGGGACCTGGTATGTGAACCAAAATAAATAAATAAACATTTAAAAAAACTTTTGTCAACTCTCTTTTTAGTCCTTGAAAGAGCCTTCCCAAATCAAGGGTGCCACAGACCACTGGCTAGGACACTCCATTGGTTTTCTACTCCCTAAATCATCAGATTACTAAAGAAAGGAAAACAATTCTTTATTTTGTAAATCTAGCCCCAAAATTGAAAACATTTAGATTCCTACACCCTCTTCCACCAAAGAAATCATGAAGTGCAACTCAGATGATAGGTAGACAAAACTGCAGTACAGTCTCCCAATCATACTCATAAACTTTTCTGCTGACTTAGGCATGGAAAATATCCTCTATGTTAAGCAGGAAAGTAGAATGAAACAACAGATATTTGGAGTCCACATAGTTGGACTTAGAGAGCGGGAGGGAGAGGATGGGGAAAAGACCTGGTTGTTTATTTGCACAGCAACCACAGTGACCAACAGGCAATTTAAACTCGCATTTTAACAAACTTAAAAAGTTAAAATAGTAGCTATACTAGTAAAGGAGAAAAAATGAATCATGAACAGCAGTTGCCAGGGGCTTATAAGTCTCAATCCTCATGGAATTAACTTTAAACAAAATCAGTGTAGATACATTATAGAATACACACTGGTAAAATAATTTAAATTTCCCAGTTACCCACTGCATATTTCAGGGGTACTGCTGAAGTTCAGGTTGTTTTGCTAAAATGTATAAACAAAATCCTGTAAATGCTTGTGCAGGTTAAAAATAAGTCAAAATAAATGTTTCAGAAAACACATCATAATAGCATTAATAAAATGTAAAGGAATGAACGTCAGACATTTAAATATTCCAATACATTAAACACCAAATCAACATCCTATCACAAGACAAACAGATTTTTCTATTTAGATAAACAAAAACAGTGACAAATATTTTCTTGTTGTTCTGTGAAGTGGTAGTTTCAATATCAGTACGGAACAATCACACCTTATTACAAGTTCAAATCCATCCACAGCGGGTGGATTATCAACATCATTTCAACAAAAACTATTGTGGGAAAACTACATTTACTATTACCTTACTTAGCTTTGGAGAATCTTTTTGAAGTTTGTAAATTACTGTTGTGCACTGTTGTCTGACAATATAGCAGGAGACTCGCATTAAAACATGCCATTCATCACTGTGTAACTTGCTTAATTTGTGTGTGAAAGCAATCTGTGTCACAGTAAGAGGCAAGGTGTCATAACTGCTGCTCAGGATTCAGAAAGATTAACTTATACCACAGGGAGATGGTTACGAGGGAATTCTTTCAAAAGCACAACTAGTGGCTGAAAAAAAGGCTATACTATTTTAATGCAAACTGATACAACTCTAAAAGGACTTGGCCAGATATAGGGTGCAGAGCCTGACCTAGATAAGACTTGCCGAAACTAAGTGGCTACTGCACTATAGCACCCATCAAAACGACCAGCCAGCAGGTCAGTCTTCCTGTCCGCACAATGCACCCAACCTCCCCTTTTAGTCAATGAGCAGTGGTCATGCCATTACGGGAGGCAGCTCTCTTCTCTCAGCCCAGTCAGCACATGCAATTATCCTTAAGGCTGCAGTCTTTCACTGTCAGCTACACTTCCTCATGATTTCTCTACAATGTAGTACAGTGGAAATTCTCACCAGCTCTCCCCTTAGCCAGGTACACAACCTTGGACATCTGAGATACAGCATAGACTTTTCTGCACATTTTCCTTGAGACCCAAAAATGATAGATGCACTCAGGAGCACAAGGAAGTTGTTCATTTCTGGCCATGTTTCAAACCACAAGTCACTCTCAATTTTCTGGAAAGCAGAATAGAAAACACCAGTAGATCACTTCCGCCTCACTGAACACTAACTGTTATCTTAGGCAGGCTTTCCTCTTACTACTCACATTTTTGCAAGGAACTCCAGAAGATTACCAAACTCCATGCACCATGAGTATTCAGTTGACCGTCAAATGTTCTAGCTAGACTTCTCCTGGACAAGGTTAATTACACATTAGGAAACAGGGAGAGAGTTTGAAATCTACCCTCACCTTTCAGATCACTAGCCACTGGTGTCTCCACTTTCCAAATCACTTTTGCAGAGGTACAACTGAAGCAATAAGCATAGTCACTAGGACCTCCAGCACAAGTCCTCTCAAATAAAGTCTTAGAACCACAGCAAAGCTATCTCATCTCTCAGATGAGATTCTCATGGCTTTCAGGAATCATTGAGTAGCTTAAATAAATACCATCACTGAAAAGTCTAGGAAGAAGAATGGAGGAACATTCAATCAAATACTGCAGTATCTACTTTGCAAGGGCAAGAGAGGCAATTTAAGTTCATATATCTGGACCCTTTAAGCATATTAGTCATACAGTGCTTTCAGAAAGTTTGAACACTATAGCTGCTCCTTGAACCTTGGGTTTCAAAAGGTAGATGCCCATTTTGGAAATGTCACCCAAAATATTCCCCTTACCCCACAAGTTTTATTCTTGAGAAGAGTCTATAAGGTTGGGTTGCTATCTGAAAGTAGCTGTTCTATATTATTTGTAAAAATAAAGAAATAAACTAACTCTTTCTTAAATAAGATTTGGTATTTTCTTCTTTTGCTGTCCTGAGAAATAATTCATAATAACAACTTAGAAGTAGAATTTTTCACACATTTCTTCTTGATCGTTTATTAGGAAAGAAGACAGAGTCAAAAATCAATACCTAGCCCAGTTTCTTCTAGCCCTTGCTGTATATACATTTGCCTGCACAAGGTACCAGTTGCAGTGATCTGGAAGGAGCTGACTGCTTATATTTGTCTTTAAAATCAATTTTAGCATGAAATACATGAGATCAGCCAAAGAAAATGTTTAGCAGGATTAAAATAATCATTTACATTTACATTTCGCCAATCTGTTAACGGCTGTACTAACTAAATGTTTAAAAAAAAGTCTCTTATTTCTGCAGAGTCAACAGCTCTCTGCTTTCTCAGGAATACTTTAAAGCCATAAATTGTGTCTTGTTTTTGCCCAGGTACACAAATGGCAAAAGGCTACTGCGTAGCAAATTACAGACTCATCACTGCCAGTTACTCAGGCAGCAAAGTTGACACAAGCCTATCTTAGAGCCTCAAATATGGTCGTAACTTCTAATTAAATGTAAGCTAAATTAATCCAACTGAATCACTCTTTGACTTAAACATAATGTAAGGGGAAATTATAAGCTCAGGCTGTTTTAGTATGGTTCCTGATTGGTTCATGTAAAGTGAATAAACAGAAAACAGAAGCGTCCCCTTTTCATTACAAACTTACAAAATACAATAGATGGAACTAGTGACTAGATCCTTCATATCCAGTCTCAGCAGAAGCTGAGAAGAATATTTGAGACACAATTCAAAACCCATTCACAGTTTCGTACGTTCATGACCTTCTGCTCAAACTGGAAAGTTCAGTAAACCACAAGTGAAGTTGCACAGCTGGCAATCCGGCAGGGTCATTTTTTGTTTTTTCATTAATCAGCAGGCTGGCCCCCTTCTGACTTACCCCACTAACCCCTTGAAACTTTTTTATTTGTAAAGGAATAATTCTTAAAATATTTCTCAATGGGGGTAATTATCTCCACTTTCTACATGTAATTAAACCGAGGAACAGAAGAGCTAAGTGACTGCCAGAGGTCATTCAGAAAGCCAAGAAGAAAATATGGTGGCTTTCCTCTGAAGGAGCTGCTTAAATATTAAAAAATATATGAGCTGAGAGAGAGAACACAAAATTCCAGGGAAAAAAAAAAATAGGCAGAGTCATGAATTATGATTTGGCAGCAGTCAGTCCATGAAAGAAACTTTGCCTCTTTTACCCTCATGGTACTTGGGATAAAATACAAAAAAATTCAGTGCCAGTCTCCTTGATAAATTAGAGCACTAGAAAAGCCCTGAATGCAATATTATCTAGCAGATGACAAATTTGCTATAAGTACAATGGCATTAAAAATCAGAAGTCCTATGAGCAAAAAGTTCAACTTTTGTCCACATTTCCTACACCTAAACTTCTATGATTTTTAATCAGAATTTCTTAATGTGACATTAGTATGCAATTAAGTTCTGCTTTTCATTATAAATGAGATTCTCAAAAGCACAACAACATTCTTCTCTGGGAGCTGAAATTGAGTTATTTAAATCTTGTGGTAAGATTGCATTTCTTCTGAAAAAAACCTTGAATAAACTTTCAGACTGAATATGATTTTGGATTAGATGCACTTGAATTTATCAGATATTATAACAGATACAGGCTAGCTGGTATGTATCCTATCTACAGATATCTACAGAATACCTACAGAAATATCTACAGATATTTCATCATATACATTCCTAGGAAGTAAACAGTTAACCAGACATTATGCCTAAGAAGGCTTTTCTTATTTTAGGAGACAATTCATACCTGGCCTTAACTTTTATCTTATGCCAGAAAACACCAGAAACATGTCAGAAACAACGCCATCATGACTAGCTATATTGCTACTGCTAAATTAGTAACTTCACAAAATTCACTAAAAGGACAAGGCAATGGAAGACTGTAGGCATTCCCTACCTGCACCTTTTGGAAGTAAAAGATGAACTGGTGTAATCACGAAGAAGGCAGCCTTAACATATCACAGGACAGTATAACAAGAAATTAATAAAGAGCAAAGTACTATCTCCCTAAATAATACCTGCCATGAGAAGAAAACAGCAGTTTGGGAAACCAGTTTTACTTTGCAGAAATAAAAATACACCCATGTAGCACTACCTGCATGCAAGATGACTGCTACTAATCTGATGCTACCTCAAAGTTGTGGGGCCAGTACATGCTGTAGCTAACCCCAGGCCTCTGGCCTTGTCCCCATTGTAACTGGGAATCTTGCACCACAACTCCTTTTCAGCTGAGACATCTGGGTACCTTCCCTACGGAAGTGAGGGGAGTGGAGGAGGAGGAGGGGACTGAGAATGTCCTCAGTGACCTTTGCTCCAACCCTCATACACTGAGCACTCACCATCCTTCTAAGAAAGTAATGGGAAATGCCAAAAATTCACCTCCCTCCTCGTGGCGGACTGCTGCAGAGGGGCACTTCTGGTGCTCTTCAGTGCCTGCCTTCTCCATTGCTCACCCAGCTCCTCAGCTCCCTGACGCTCCAGGACCTGCATCTCCCTACCAGTCAGCCTTGTGATCTATTCCAAGCCACAGACAGCAGTTTCATTTTTCACAGAGAATTTCAGAAGTTGGAGCTTTAACTCTGTATCAGAATGAAAAAAGATTTGAAGTAGCAAAATTCTCCACAAAAAGGAACGCCCTTTCTCTCCCTCACTGCACTTGAGATGCAAGAAAAGGGTCTCTTCAGAGAAGGAGCAAGAAGAAGGGATCAGTTCTATCCTCTACAGCCACACACTGTAGAGGAGACTCAGACTGGCACCGACTTTTTCAGCAGTTCCAGAAGTGAGGACACTGGAGGTTCAGAGATTAAAAGACCACCCATCCCTACAAGGTGAATCAGACCAGCAGATAACAAAAATTTGGGGAAGTGAAGTCCAAGCTTTAAACTGCCTAAAAAGTTCCTTTTAGTGGAAAATATAATGGCTTAACAACCCTAACAAGTAAACAGTACAAGTGTTATGTTAACTTTTACACATCTATACGTCATTCCCAATGGTCAGCAATGTTGTATCCAAACGGAACAGAATTTCTTGTCAGCGTCTCTACCTGCATCACTGTGACATACTCAAAAGCAAAAAGCATAGTAATTATATTAAATAACTGAAAAGAACTTAGCCAATTGTGCTTAAAGATTTCTTTATTCGTACCTCAGGAAGAATTAATTGAGCTTTCTGTGAATTTAAGGAAGCTAAAACGCCAAGCAGAGAAAATTACCGCTGCATATAGGGCAATCATATCAACATCACTTCCACCAGCAAGTATACTCTTATTCTTATCATGCACACCCTGGTTACATAGTAAGTCTCACAATAATGGACACTTTCATTCTGCCTATACAGGTATCGACTAAATTTGTGAAGAAAAGAAAGCTCAATAAGCAAATATATCTCCTCCTGCCCCACAGTGAGACACGTTCTGGGGTTTCATAATGAACATGTTGCTTAAATGATTAGACTGTCACTTCTCCCAAAAGATTTGAGGCACTTTTATTGAATTTATTTCTCTAAGTTTGAAAAAGCAGTGTAAAATGACTTTCTGGCTCATCAAGTTGTTTTGATAATGGCTAAGGTATTGACTTGACTTAAAGAAAATAGCTTGTGTCTACGCAATGATGGAGAATGGTAGAAGACAGGAGAGCTATAGGAATGTAGGTATTGTCAGAATGGATATAACTCTAGCCTCAGGCCCCATCTCTGACAGTGGCTAGCCTTGGATATGGCCTTTATTTTTCTCTAAAGATCCACCAGAGGCAGACACATGGTGAGCTGTCACACACAGAAATCTCACCCTACTGATTGAAACTGACTTAAAACTCCGAACTGGAATCGTTCCCAAACACTGCTTTTCTAAGGCTTACCTATCATTTTCAGTGTTCTTATCAATAAACACTCATCCTCCTGCAAATTTATGAGGACTTTTTTTGGTTTAGGAGTTTTTTATATTTTTTTTCATGGAAGCAGTAATTTTCTCCCACCGCCACTACTATACCATTTCTTTCCCCAAGAAAATGGAAACATTTCACCTAAAGCAATTTTGAATTCCTTTTTTGGGAGAACTTTTATTATTTCATTGTGTGAACTGACATGAATGTGAAATTATCACAAGTTCATTTACACATTTGTTATACTATTCCACCTTTGTTTAGGCTACATAGACTCTGTCTACTGGTTTTCATAAGAAGTCTGCCTTTTAGTGAGTTCACAACTGTAACAGGCTTTCTTGACTCTCAAAGGAAATTGCAGCAACACAATGTGTGTGTGATTCAGGACTTAGTCTGTGTGAAAACAAGTTATGAACACATCTCTCAACTGCAGCATATGGTGTTATGTGAAAAGAAAAATCAACACAAATCAGCAATTACAGCAACACTTCAGAAAGCATGTGAAAAGAGTGCACACCTACACAGGGAAACCAAAAAACTCATACTCTGGTGAGGTTCAGGTTACTTCCCAGAGTCAAACTGAAGGGTAATCATATAGCACTGGCTCATTTCACAGTCAGAATGAGCAACAGACTATTTCCCTCCCGCATGACGAGAGTGTAGCATAGTACTTGCAGAAAGCTTTAAGATTCAATTTCAGGGGTGGATCAGTTGATAGTGAATCATGCTATCATGTAGGAAACCTGAAACAGGAGCTGTCAAACATCAGGGCATTCACAGCCTGTTGCAAGTGTTCAGTCAAGTCTGATTTAGCAGAAAGGTGTCTCTGTGTCATGCAAGAAGAGCTCAAGCTAACCATAAGGATTTTTTTTTCCTAATTCTCCTTATCAAACTCTTTCTCACGCCATCTTCCTATATGGCTCATTTCACTAGTAGAATACAAGGGGGAAAAAAAGGCTAAATTGTGTTCCAAACACTGCAAGAAGGAAGCAGCAAGAACAATGCCGTGTATGACCAATGTCCAATAGTACCTATTAAAGAGAGAGAGGCAGGTTTCAATAAAGCCAGAGAGTGGTGAGCAGGAGGAAAAGCAAACACCAACTGTGGCTTGTGCAATACAGTAAAACATTACCAAACCAGAAATCTAGACACACTCCTGGTATGTTAACAACGACCACTTACAAATGCTACTGCCAGCTAGAGTCTTCATATTTAGCTGTATTTCATTGTTTTCTGAGTTTTGCTTGGAGGGCTACAAAAAGTTGAAGAGTTAATGGACAATCTTCCTTTCTAAAATTCTAAGCCTTGCCATTTTTCTATTTCTATTTCTATGTGTCTTACATGTCTGTGGACATGTTCTGCAAGCAAAAATGGATGAAATCTGACTTGAGAAATGAAGACCTCAAGGCATAGTTTTCTTATCAATGTGAGTCCAAGAAATAAAACAATTAAGATTCAAAGAAAGAAAAAGAAGTAACAGATCACTGCTGCAGTCTTAATAACACTAATATGTTTAGCATACCCACAGACCACTTAAACATATTATCCTGACAACATCTCTATGAAACTGGGAATTAGTCCCCTATTATTATTGGTATTTCACATTTCAGGAATTGATCCAAAATAAGCTAAGGCCCATATCTACACAACCTCCTTTAACTACCTCAGTGTTACACAATACCTAACACTAGTTGTAGGTGTACCAAAATGATTCAAAGTTGGAGCCAACTTCTCTCCTTTGCTACTTATGCATGGCCTGTCAGAACACAGACATGCTTTGGTTGATACAGCAGTCTAAACCTCAACATTCAAGTGCTTACTCATTTGGGGAGTTAGCACAGTGCTTGGGAGTGGGAATTCTGAACCCTCCTTGAGGTCTGTGCACCAGCTCCATATCAGGCAACAAAAATATCTAAAACATTGCTCCAAATTAGTGATGTCTCTATCTTGCCATCCTCTGACATATGTTGTTCAACAGCAATTTCTCTACCAGTGCACTAATGAATCAGCCATTCCAAAAATGAACGTGGAGAACTAGCATTCACACTAAGTTAATTGTCTTTCATAGAGACAGAATGTTCCTTTCTCTTTCTCAGTCCATTCCCATTTCCAGAAACTGCATTACATAGCAGGTATTTAGGTAGAGACATCTGACTCCTTGTCTATGCCTCTGTTGCATTAAACTTCTACCTTTCTGAAGAATTACATACCTGAACATGAAATTCTCTTTAAGGCATTTGGCTCTGTTCAAAAAGGACTAAAATGCAGTAAAAATGCCACTTTATATGTGTTGCTAAATGAACAAAGCTGTACCAACCACAGAATTTTTACATACAGAAAAATCAACTTTTCTTTAAAAATATAAGTACCACTAACAGTCAGCGTCGTTCTATCCAATGTAGATAAGAAAGAAGTTTATCCCTCACCTCTTCTCTTTCAACACCTCCTTTGTCTCATTATCAGAAGGGTGTGGGCAATTTAATCACATGAGTTATCTGAGTACTCAGTGGTATGTCCCATACTTTCCATGTAAGATGCAAGTTACATTTGGTGGTGAATGGAGTTCAATCCAGTTGGTGGCCGGTCATGAGCGGTGTTCCCCAGGGCTCAGTTCTGGGGCCGGTTTTGTTCAACGTCTTCATCGATGATCTGGATGAGGGGATTGAGTGCACCCTCAGCAAGTTTGCAGATGATACCAAGCTGGACGGGAGTGTCAATCTGCTCGAGAGAAGGAAGGCCCTGCAGAGGGATCTGGATAGGCTGGATCGATGCGCCGAGGTCAACTGTATGAGGTTTAACAAGGCCAAGTCCCACGTCCTGCACTTGGGTCACAACACCACCATGCAACACTACAGGCTTGGGAAAGAGTGGCTGGAAAGCTGCCCGGCAGAAAAGGACCTGGGGGTGCTGGTCAACAGCCAGCTGAACATGAGCCGGCAGTGTGCCCAGGTGGCCAAGAAGGCCAACAGCATCCTGCCTTGTATCAGGAATAGTGCGGCCAGCAGGAGTAGGGAAGTGATCGTGCCCCTGTACTCGGCACTGGTGAGGCCGCA
>WAAD01035856.1:16608-33328 GCA_013389945.1 Fregata magnificens | reverse complement strand
AAAAAAAAGAAAAGCCTTATCAGAACAGGGTGTTCAGCAGAATGGAGAGAAGAGGGTGACAGAAGAAGAAAATACGCATCTCTCAACAAATTACTGGAAGGTACTAATGGAAAAATGAGGGCAAGTAAGAGCCTATATAAAATACAGTAAAGTGATGCAACTGATCAATTAAATAACAAACTATTAATGGTCACTTAGTCTCTTAGGGACAAATACATAAATGACTTGACACATTGACTATCTTATGAGTAATGACTGCAGAATCAGATATTACATTCTTTGGATTTATTTCAATCACTGAGCTGTTACATCGTGGATCACACCTAAACAAGAAAAGAAAGAACCTAAATGTACTTCTGAATCTGCATGATCTCTTTCACAGAAAAATACTGTACCATGACAATTATTTATTTATAAAAGCAATATCAGTCTATAGAAGCTGTTGAGAATACAATAATAATTGTTGATAATATTGCTCTAAAACAAAAAGAAAGACGAGGTGACAAAGCAAAAGAAAAAGGAGATTCCTTAAATAAAATTTGCTTAATAGTTCAATTATTGCAATTTAAATGTAAGATAATCTCCACAAAGGACTCTACTCTGGAAAAATGAACCAACAATAGCATAGCCACTGCTGCAACTCGCAGAATCTGACAATGAATACTTAATAAATCATAGATGGAAAATTTCTAAAGGCCTGAAAGAAATTACATGCGTACGTTATCATACATAATGAAACTCCTGTTGCCATGCTGATGCATGAAGTTTCTCTCTAGAAACACTATTTCACTTCCATTTTTTCCAAGATTTTCTTACATATTTTAAGATTTAAAATTTATGTCCTAATAACCATGTTTAAATAAATTATTATTAAAAGAGTTACTGTATATATATAAGAAGTATGAAACTGGGGTTTCTATTATGAATTAGATTAAAATAGACTGTAAGGGTAGCCATAAGAAATGAATGCTTTCATAAATCAATTAAATTTCCCTATACAAAATATACAACGTTGCAATCACCTAAAGCCTCCAATTGTTAGGTATGTGCATCGGCATGTAATGTATGACATTCAAGCTGTATAGGCTACAGGTCAGATTTTTAAAAAAAGAGATTCATTAAGTACTTTCTCTGATTTTTGCAATGTGTAGCAGCACTGTAGAGTTGTCAAAACAGTGATCATTGAAGAAACATTAAATAATGAGCATTGTCTTTATATTTTTGGTTAGCACCACTTTCTGTTCTATGTTTATTTTTGGCCATTTCCTTTTATCTACCACTTACATGATAAAATGATTACTTTCTGCAAGCATCAGNATATATATATATAAATATATAAAGATTATATGTTGCCTGAACAGCACGTACTGTATAAGGGTTTTCTTTTGATAATCTAAGGTACATCAAGATAGATGTTTACTCAAGTAAGAAACAGGTTTCCACTTCAGAACAGGACTGCCCATCAACACTATTTATGTGAAAATAAAAGTAAACACTTACTGAATCTTTTGTAAGTATCATGTATTATCTCAGGATGTAATTTGGCAGAGTGGAAGAATTCACAATGAGAAAAGCATAAAGGACAGCTATATACTCATGACAAACTATGGTTACCATGCACAGTTAACTACACTGAAGGTATATGGCCACAACTTATGCAGGCAGATCCAAAGTGGCGCAGATCTGCAGACAGATCCAAACAAGGTAACTCAGGCAGTACTGTCACAGCAGTCAGAGCAGTAATTGTGGCCAGGTGCCAAATAGTTAGTACCTATTCTCTTGGTGGGTTTTGTTACATATTTCAAGTTCTACTGAGGCCATGACAGTACTAAAACTATTACCATCCAGGTTAGTCCACTTACTTTGGATCTGCTTATGGTTTCAAGCAATGTATTACTTGTAGACACATCCATATTACCTAGAACGTAGGAATCACTCTCAGCACATGGTGGGAGTAAAAATTTTCAACGTACTCTTTAGTATTTGAATAGCTGTCATGGTTGTAGGCTCCAGACTTGTTAGGTTTCTGTACAGGCACTTTCTAAACAATAGGATGCCTGCAACAGACAATTGCTAGCAATAAAACAGTTGTCTTCCTAGATCAGCTGCTTCAGCTGCAGGTAGATGTAATGAAAAGTAAGTTAAGGGAAAATATAGAAGGGAATAATTGAGACATCTCCCATATCTGTTGCTGAATTATTTTGACAAAACCCCACAAAACCTAAGAAATTCACTTTTCAAAACTCATTTTTACCTAAGATAGAGAGCTTTTTTCCTAAAAGTGCTTAGATTTGAATGCCAAAAACTTTAACCAAGCACAATTGCACTGAACTCTAGAACCACTCCATTTTCTCTCAGTCCATTTTTTTTTCAAACAAAATAAAAAATTTTAAGAAATGGTCATTTTCTTGCTGGAAATATCTTCATTAAAGCAAAAATGTTTACTACCATATGCATATGTAGGTATGTATACATGTGGGTCTTACCTCAAAGACAAATGTTAGGCACCCTGGGTATAATTCACCCACTCATTAAACCCCTTTATAATATTGTAGGAGCTGACAGGAAAGCATAAAGGACAATATTAGTGGAAAAGTGCTAACGTAGTAGCATGGCAGTGGAACTAACAGGCAAAATTCTCTCTACCATGGGAACTGGTACAGAGTCACAGATGTCCAGGAAACCAATGTACCAACATATAACGTTACACTTTTAGTATTTCTATATATGTTTTATGTAGCTACCAAGTTGTGTTTGTAACATTCAGTAGCCACCCTTAAAACATAATAGACTTGTTCATGGTAATATTACCTCTGCATTCGTGTGGCTGTATGAGGGATGCACAAGTAACTCAGAACAGAAACAGGACAAAAGGGGAAAAAATCTATTTTGGTTACACATGTATAATTGAGTTTATTGAACTGAATTCTGCCAAGTCAATGGAACAGCATGTGACATAAAGCAGTTTAAAATTAGGCCATGAGAATCTATCCAAGTTACAACCTTTCCAAAATGTGAACACGTATTAAGAGTCTCTATTGCTCATAACATCATATTAGGTCCGTAATGCTTTGGTCCTGCTTCATGAACAAAGAATGCTTTAAAACTCAGCCAGGTAGCAACACTAAATAGGAACAGCAACTCGAGAGACGACCAGCTGAACAGATTAAATATATTTTTTAATATCTGTAAAGCTGCACATTGGAAAAGAAATCCTACAAATAAAATAACTGCAAAAGTGCACACTTTATGTGCCTGGTGGCTTTTCAAAGGCTTATATTGTGGTGGTGAGCAGAGCTTTAATAACTCTGGTGATACTATCTTGTTATAGCACCAATAAGATATGGAACAGTTGGAGAAGTGGAATTCAAAAGGACTCACTGGGTGGCAGACAGCTATAACCAGATTTGTTTGGAAATACTATCTCCATATGAAATGAGCTCTATGAACAAGGACCCATAGGCCGAACTTCATTTTGTTACTGTTTTCCTTTCTCATCTTAATACATTTAGTTACTGTGAACTACTAACAACGAGGTATTTGCCTGACTGCATTTACAGTAGTTTGGTCTCTCTCCACATCTGGTTGGACAGATATGCATATCCTAAAAACTTACTACCATTAGAGAGGATGTTTGTTAACATGCACTCAAGGTGGAAGGTGTATTATGGACCATAGCTGAAAGGTACTGGACCAATACAATGCACCCTAGAATACAAAAGATAGGAACAGACCAGTACACAATAACAGTATATCATATAATGTACATGGAAACATAAGACGCACATATTGAATACAGGCTTCAACATAAACAGCTTTCTTACTAGGACTTGTAAATGTATACATAGGTCCTATGAGCCATTGGGCTAGTGCATACACTTTTTTCTGAAACACAACAGCTTTTTTCTGAAACTATATAAAGCCTGAATTTTTAATTTTGAAAGTACTCATACTTGCAGGATGACCTCTGTCAGGATATGTCTGCTCCAACCGTACTGGAATGCAGAATTGAGCTACCCCAGTTTGCTTGAAATGGGGTAGCTTTGGCAATGGAAGCATCCGGCCAAAGCAACACATATTTAATCAAGGGCTAATATACAGCTGGAAAAGTAAATATCCAGGATGAGTTATTATAAAATATGATACAAAACTAGAGAAGAAGAAAGGGTGAGAAAAAATATATTAAGAGATACTGAAAATGTATGCAACAAATTTATGCAGATCAAGGCATTCCTTCTTTGCTACATCAGCGGTGCCTGGCATGTGATGTGAGCAGCATAATAATAATTTTATATATATGGTAAATATCTACCATCTGTGTTCTAGGCACGAACTGTAAAATGCAGCATAAAACAATTAAAATCAACAGAGACAAAGTTCAGGGTACAGAAAGCTTTTGATCCACAAAAATGGCAGATGTTATATTTGAGTGACTGAAGACCAAAAATATGAGTGAGAGCAAGTACAAGTCAGCCTTTAAAAGTACAGCTCAATCCATATGCCAAAGGATTATTTGGCACCTTTTTCATATTCCTAGTGAGACAGAGAAAGAAAAAGAAAAATTTATTTTAAAAATTTAATTAGCTCACAAACTAACAAAAAGTCAATAACTCTTCTAATGGATTTCAGTAGGTCCTTCCATGTTCAAGTTCAGAAATTCATAAAAATTTACATTGCATTGTTACTAAAGCACAGCTTTTTCAAGAGTTTTAGGCTACTGGAGAGAAGCTTTCATATTTCACTTTTTCAGAGAAGCATCCCTGAAGTACACCTGTTCTGCAAAAAGTCTCAGGCCTATCATTCTTCAGGCAGCACATACAATATACTTGTATGGACAAAACAATAAAGCATTTCTATGTTATTTTCTGTCTTTTTTTTTTTTTTTTTTTTTAGGGTTTAAGATAGTCTTCTTCCAGAACACTGTCCCCTCAACTAGACTGGCTGCAGACTTCTTCAGTGAATTATGAGCCCTACAGCTTCTTTCAACTACAGCTAGTCGTGATCTGATTCTCCCTGTTCTTGCTCCTGGTGTTGCTACCAGGTATTTCTTTTCCACTTTTTAAACCTTGTTGACTGCTCCTCCAGCTCTACTCTACATTCCACCTCCAAACAGCTTTTCCTTCATCTTAGGCCTATTCCCTAGCATGCTCTCTACCAGACGTTAAGATTAATTTTGTTCACTAGTGTATTGGGTTTACTAGAGTACACTGCTAGTGTGATTTTATTCTTCCAGTGTATTGGGTTTATGTGGCAAGGTGTTGGCAGCAGGGTTGCTGCAGGTGTGGCCTCTGTGAAAAAAGATCAAGGATTGTCCCCATGTCAGACAGAGACAGTTCCAGATGGCTCCAAAAGGGACCCACCACTGGCCAAAGCTGAGTTGATCAGTGAAGCTGGTGATGCCTCTCTGATAACATACTTAAGAAAGGGTAAAAAAATGCTGGGCAGCAGCCGTGAGAGGCAGGAGTGAAAAAAAAGGTGAAAGAAATAACCCTGCAGACACCAAGGTCAGTGAAGAAGGAGGGGGAGGAGGTGGTCCAGGCACTGCAGAGATTCCCCAGCATGACCATGATGAAGCAGGTTGTCCCTGAAGCCTGTGGAGAGCACCACATCGGAGCAGATATGTACACTGCAGCCCATGGAGGACCACATGCCGGAGCGAGTGGATATGCTCTGAAGGAAGCTGCAGCCCATGGACAGCCCATGCTGTAGCTGTTTTTTCTTGAAGGACTGTAGCCCATGAAAAGGACCCATGCTGGAGCAGGGGAAAAGCATGAGGAGGAAGAAGCAGCAGAGAAACTATTATGGACTGAGCCCAATCCCCATTCCCCATCCTCCTGTGCCGCTGAGGGAGGGGTTGTAGGAGGTAGATGAGTCAGGAATGAAGGAGTGAAGTTGAGCCTGGCAAGGAGGGTGTGGGGGGAAGGTGTTTTTAGTTTTGTCTTTGTTTCTCATCATCCCACTCTATTTTTAACTGTCAATAAATTAAACTTTCCCCAAGTCAAACCTGTTTTGCCTGTGATGGTAACTGGCAAGTGACCTCCCTATCTTTATCTCAGCCCATGAGTTTTTCCATCTTATTTTCTCCCCCTGTCCTGTTGAGAAGGCGGAGTGAAAAAGTGGCTGGGTGGGCATCTGGCAGACAGCCAAGGTCAGCCCACCACATCAAGATAATGTTCAGATGCTAGGAACCTCACAAACGCTCAGCTGACTCACTGTACTTCTAGGTATTCATCAATGAGGTAAGCTCTTACCATTAACCAGAACCTAGATGCCAAGCAAAGGTTCTTCAAATGAACCTAACAACCCTTACAGAAAAACAAAGCTTCTGGAGACATGAAGTATACAACAATATTCAAACCATATCCATCCTGAATAAGGAGTGTTGACAAGTGGTATTATTTATCATTTCCAAACCTATAAAGAATTGTATAGAATTATTAGGTATCATTACATAATAATAACCAAATTAATATTTTAGATACATCTAGGCACGAGGCGGAAAATAAAGAATACCCCAGGCAAAGCAAATCCTTGGAGACTATCACAAAAAATCTCACTGTAGCAATGAAGAAAGTTCATCCAACTTAACCAAGGGAAATGTCTTTGTCATGTCTGTCCAAAACCAGTTACCTATATTAGCAGAAATACCTAACCTGTTTTTCAGGCATCATTACAGGGTGTGATGTAGGCTTTGGTGAAAGTATATAATGAGATGCCAATTACTAACCAGGATATCTTCAGAAAGGTTACTAATCACACATTCAATGTGAAGAATGACTCAGTTGAAAAGAAGTTATGCATTCACCAAGTTAATCCTATGTTTTATGTGAAAATAAGAATTAAACTAAGTCCCAATATGCTAGGCTAATTGAAAATCATTTTTTGTTTAACAGAGATACTTTGCTATGTTTTGTGTATCCAATGGATGTCTCTATGTGAATTTGTCAATAAATTTCTCTTCAGATTAGCTGCAACAGAGCTTTATACATGTATTGTGTCTAAAATACAACTGATTTTTTATCCTTATAAGACCAGATTTCTATTTCATTAGTGTAGAATTCCTGTAATTAAACAGTCATCATCTCCATGAAATTTACAGCTACAAAAATGGATGTTCTATATTTTCAGAATACGAATGTTAACAGAGGTTTTACCTTCAATGTCATTTTGGCAGTTTTCTTTTCCAGTTTGACTGCACCTTCTTTCAGGAAAGAGCCACACTTACTTATGTTGTATCATCTCCTTGAATAACTCACAACACATTACAGTAACTTTCATGTCAGCTGAATCCTCTCTGAGCTACCTGTCATTATCTACAGTTAACTATGGAAAAATTAAGATGAGAACTTGTGAACACAATTGATAATGAAAAACTATATATCAAATTCAATGATTTATGAAACCACCAAATCTGTGTTAAAATATCATTGCTTCCAGAATGAACTTACAAGACTAAAGAGAAAAATCCAAGTAATCAAACAATTCACAGTTTATTTTGGTTTTGTTACACACTGCAGACAAATGCTATACACAACATGATCATCCATTATCTAGAAATCTCTAGTTTAATTTGGTCCAGTAACATGGGATAAAATTGAGGTCCAGATACAGAGTAAACTTCTGTTTGGAGGTAAACTGGTAACATACACTGACATGAGAAAACTGTTTTAAGTGGGAACTTCCACAGACAATGTAGCATTGATATATATGCAGAATGAATTTAACTTAGATCAATCACTGGAAAAGTCTCTGAAGTAGCTACTGTCTAATTACCGCTAAGACTGAATGAAAGACTATTATGACAATGCCATATATAGGTAACAGCAAGCAAATACCGAACCTTTCTTCATTTTTCTCATTAAAAGACCAATGTTGATTGCATCAGCATAGGCATGAGGAGTCTAAGACATCAGTATGACTTCCTGTACACTGCACAGAGGACTAGCATGTATGCAGTAAGTCTGATGTATTATAGCACAGGTGAAGATTGACTCCAATGTTGCATATGGTGGCCAACTGTACAGGACTTTCTGTGGGGTCCCACAAACAGTTTTAGCACCAAAAGAAAAGGAGCAAAAAACTGAAGTGCACGAATTTGTTACAGCAATTTTGCAACAACATCCAATATACCTTAGAATTCTGGTCTAATTATGTTTCTTTGGATTTCACTGATGCAGGACTCAAATCTACTATTCAATATTCTAGAATACGTAAGAGAGTTTTTGTTGCACCTAACTCCACACTTAAGAATTCAATGTTACGGGCAATTTGAACAGGAAATAATGGCTGCAGGGGAATAATAAGTGCTTTAGGTCTATTATGTTGCTAGGTTAACTTGCTAGGATAAATGGCATCCCTCTTCACCTTCTTCAAAGCTTTGTTTTGCAAAATCATACTAGCTTCTTTGCTTGTAACTCCTGGGCTTCTCCAAACATAGTCATACAAATTTGACCACATTTGTTGAAAAAATTCTCTGGTTTTACTACTGCAAACCCATTCAACAGGTAGACTGCTTTTAACTGGAAGGTGGATGAAACAATAAATGAAAAATGGGTATAAAATTCTCCAAATCTGAAATGACAGTGTTTGATCATCACCTCATATCTAAACAAATGTGCAAGAAAATTCAAATAATTGAGCAGCAACCCCTAAGTCTCACCCATCCAAAATAGATGGGCATACCTTCACTAAAGTCAAGATGGTTGTGCCAGTTCACACCAACTCAGTTGCCCACTCCTCTGGGTTTTATTGTAGTTAGATAAATAACAAGGTCTACAGGAAAACCTGATTTGGATTCCATGACAGCATCATTATGAACTTCCAAGAGCTGATAGCTAAGAAAATAGTATGTAAGTTGGTCATCATAGAGTCTCATTTAGTACAGCTGAAGTAGTAAAGCAGCTGTTTGTACACCTGAAGTTTTTCTGTTAAAGGACAGACTCCCCAAAGGACCACAGGCGGACTCTTAGAGAGTTAGCAAGGATGATATATATAAGGGTAGCATTATCTCTTAAATGTTCACTTTTTGCAAAGTCATTCCATAGTCACTTCCCTTATCACTTGATCATAATGAACATGACTATCAGCAAGAACTCTAAGGTGATAATTAATACGTACTGCCAAAAATCTTGCCATTCAATAATGTCCATTATCTTAGTACTATAAAGAATGATTTCAGTGACAAGCTGCCATGATATCATAATGATCTTTTCTTTTTTCCAGATTCTAGACATTGTTAACAAGCACTTGGTAACTCTTTTTGAGCCAACATACTGGTAATGTTAAAACTCTGTTTGCTGTAACATTTCTCTCTTCTGCACGCTGTCATGGAAAGGATTTTTCTAACACAAATTATAGGCTAATTATTTGAGTTGCTTCATTTTTGGCAGTCTGTATTAATAACTAAAATGGAAGCTCCTATGTACAAGAACAGTCTT
Source organism: Fregata magnificens (assembly GCA_013389945.1). Lineage (NCBI taxonomy): Eukaryota > Metazoa > Chordata > Aves > Suliformes > Fregatidae > Fregata > Fregata magnificens. Next base: position 23,891 of record WAAD01035856.1, on the reverse strand, counting down.
CCACGTTGTTCTGAATACAATGGGTCCTCACATCTAAAAAAACCACTAGTATTATATGACACGTGGACTTTGAACATTTCAACTGTGATCTGGTGTCTACAGTGAGGACTTGAAACTCATGTTAATGTTAATTAAGGAATCTCATAAAATGTGATTAATTTTTAAAAGTAGGTGCACCTGGAGCTCACAGGCCAGCCCGGGGCACCCTATCTGTCTCTGTTAACATGTAGCCTTAGCAAAATGCTAGCAACTGGATGTCATGATTGCACTAAAGCAACCTGACTAGGCAAGCCTTTCCTCATAAGATACAATTGTGGCTTTCTATATATAATCTATTGTCAGCATTAGCCAAACAGCTCTCAGCTATCAATGAATTAATTTTAGTCCTTGATTAACTGATAGAAAAGTCAAAGAGGAAGGCAGTTTTCTTCCTTTGAGGTCTTTCAGTTCATAAACAATTCCACATTACTCAGATGACAAACTACTCAAATGGCACAAAAAATAAATAATATAAATGAGCATTGGTATCCTATAAGCAATAATACTTNGAAATAAAACCAATTTTGCCAGTACAGCACTAACAAACAAAGCAGGGCTGAATTTAAAATTACTACTATTGATTTTAATTGTTTTTAAACACAGTTTGAACTGTGTTTAAACACAGTTCTTAAGCTGTTTTTAAACACAGTTTAGTTAAATATAATTGTTAAGTCAAACGTTGGTGGACTCTACTTAAGAGTTCAACTGGATGAAGCAATTAACAAAAAAAAAAAAATTCTATGAAAAAGGAATTCCAAAAAGCTTTGCAAAAGACTGTGAACAACTTTAATGTATGACTAGCATACATTGAAGAAAAAAGATGTCACCACCTACAGACTGAACAGTTCGCATGAGTTCCATTTTGCAGGAGGGATCCTGCAGAACAACTAGGGGATATGTGTTAGAAAATGGCCTGGACACTGTTTCCAAAAGATTTGGTTCAGTCATCATATCTGTGAATATAAGGTAAATGAAGAGTCTTCAGATATATTTTTATGTTTTATAGCAAAAGATTGTTGTGGAACTTGGCAAAACAAGTGTTGCCTGTGAAATTCCGCACTCCTGTGTGTAGCCAAGAATTGTCTTGTAGCTATTACCAAACTAGTTAGTAGTACATTAGTTACAATGCAAGTTCAGATGTTGGAAATTGGGACATGTTATACTCTCATCTATGAATAAAACTTCAACTGAGAAGGTCAAAAGAAAGGTTCGTCTTTCAGTGTCTCAGGTTAAGTGAGTTCACGGTTTCTATCTACATTTTATTTATGTCTCTACTTCTCAGTATCAGTTAATGTCATTTAATGAGGTAACCCTATCAGGTTGAGATTTTATAGCCAGAGGAACTGAATGGCTGCCATCTACCTTTAGGTCATATATTAACCCATAAATTTGGGGGTTTTGAGATCTGTGGTTATGCTTATTCCTAAAAGAGAGATAAAAAGCTGAGAACTTTTTTTTTTCCTTTTTTCCCTTTAGTTTTTCCTTTGAGATCTCAGGTATATCAAAATCCAATTTTCCCTTTGGAGAGTCAGTTGCATGGCATAAGATCTTTGGCATACTCAAACCAAAGGATAAAACCAAAAAGACAGTAATCCAAAATTTGCAACCACGTAGTTAAAGGTAAATTCATCAACTCATTGATCAACGATCATTGATTCCTTGATCAATCAGTTTACTGATTATTTAAAAATTCTACTGAGATCATTGTAGTCCTGTAAATTCTCTCACCATTCAAAATCCACAAGGAGAAACAAAGTATTTCGTGTTTGAATTTTTAACTACTTAAATAGTTAAAATCAAAATGCAGAAAAAGTTGGAGAACACAGGCAACACTTTCTGACTTTTGTATGCATTAAGAAACACATCACAGTGCAAAATATTTTCGTTTTCAAAACATCAGCTTTAATTCCTAATCAACTTTCTATCATTTGGGATTCTTGCCAATTTGAGGGCTCCTTAATAATTACTACTCAAAGCAAAAATGGTTTTTGCCACAGATTCAAAAATGGAGAGCTGAGATCCCTAACGTGCCATTATCAGGAAATTCTTTTCACTATAACTAGATGCCTTGTCATAAGACCTAAGACCCGATCTTAACATGGCCCCAGCTCGCCAGTGGAGCAGGCACTTAGGAGTTCAGATGAGTTAATATAAGCGTCCTATTTAGCTGTCATAGGTGGCAAAGGGGCTAAGTTCAGGAAAGCAAGAACCGGATCTCTTGCTATTCAAGGCAGGCAGACCACAGCTCCCCCTATCATCAAGATAGTCATGAGGTACAAATACAGCCCTTTGAAGTGTTTAAACCTTTATTAATGGTTTGTGTAAGCTCTTGGAAAGCACAGTAACAATAAAGCAGTGCTCATGGTCATGTACAGTAAAGGAGGTGTTCTTATGATTTCACTAACACCACCTTAATCTAACAACTACTTATCTCAGCAGGAGGAACATAATACTGTACTGACTACTTTTTCTAAAATTCTTGCTCCTTCCTTTTCTCCTCTTCCTTTGTCCTTATACATATAAACCCTCCATCTGGTGAAGGGACCATTTAAACTGTTCTCATAAATACCAAATGAAATATTTTCACAGACAATAAAAAGCTAGCTGTCTAATCCTTAGTCCTCCAAGTGTTTTCCATTCTCATTCAGCTGTTTCTTAGCTTTTGATGTTGTTGGTTTTTCACCCTCTCCTCTGTGCTAAATTAATGTAAGGATTTTACTTTCATTAGTGCTTTTAAAACATTTTCAAAAACAAACCCTTCACCGAGTTTCCTTATCACAGTTCTTCTTTTCATATTATTTTTAAATTGTAAGCACCAAAGATACGGCCCAAGATTCCCAGAGGAAAAAAATAACAACCATGGTTAGAAATTAGCTGTACAGGGCTGTTTTCATGGTTTAGCTGGGAGGCAAAATGCCTGTATGGTTTCAGGAACAGTCATGGAAGTAAGATCTAGAAATGTGGTATTTTGGGACTCCTCCCCTACTGGTTTGTGCTGTGACTACTTCTGCACACTACTGCTGTTTGTCACCTGGGATCAAGTGGTACGGTTCCACTGAACACTGCACAGAATCTGAGCTACTGACTGACCAACCGATAACAGCGTACGGACATGTGCAGTCCTATGCATCCTATCAGTTTGGACAGCACACTGCCATCCTAGCAGTAACCTGTTTCCCAAACACTGTAGGAGAAGATCTACCTGTTTTATGAACAAACTTAGAGTATATGTGCAAATATGCTCTAAGTACAATAAATACGGAATGCACTAGTCTCCATATTCACAGTAAGGCCACATGTAAATGCATACAGCTTTTATATATGCCTATGTTTGAAAATCTGCCTATCTGAAACACTACATACTCTCTCAGTAAGTTCAAATGACAACATGAATTTCAAGATAACAAAAGTCATGCCACTTTTTCCTCAAGGGTATGCCAGGCAGGGGGTACCATCATGCTTATTCTCCAACTAGATAAGAATGTCAAAAAAGCCCATAAAATCCAGGAGATACTGGACCTGATCCATATCAGGACTAGCGATTTTTGTTACCACACAGGAAAAACTCACAGAAGGGCTGATTTGGTTAATGTCATTCAAGAAATCCTTCAGAAAAAACAACTACTTAGTCTACAAGGAATTTTCAAAAATGAAGAAAAATACATTCAAGAATAATGATTCCTTATGAAGAGACCCGCTTGTCATCAGGTATTCATTTTGCTATCAGGTACTTCTCCTGGCTGTAGAAAAATGTGTTTATAGAAGTCATGGAGAGAGGAATTCAGATACTAAAAACTGCAACTTGCAACAAGAGGTGAAAACAAACATTGTGTTTCTGCGCCTGAATGCACAGCATGCATGGCACCTCCAATCATTAAGGAGTTTATCATCAAAAAACTTTACTATCCAGATGGGAACTGAGGCACAGAGAGATTAAAGCATTTCCTCAAGACTATGCCATAAGGCTGTGAAGAACCAGGAATCAAAAAGGTTCCTTTCAACAGTTCACATGGTCAGCATGCTACGCTGACAGTCTTCCCTGAATCGTGCAATTCCTTTATGCAGGAATTTAAGCCAACCACAAATATGCTTTATACTCTAAAAAAAAGAATTATAGTTTTGAATGATCTCTTCTTCATACAAATACAGAGGTTTGTGCATCTCAAAACACCAAAAAATGAAACCTCAGCAGCTATCAAAGCAAGGGGGTTTAGTCAGACTGCCTGAAAATCATGCATTTGTTTTTATTACAACTCATATTACTCAACTGTTTGACAAATTCTGAGAAAAATGTTATCATGAAGGACCATAACCCTGTTTTATGAAGATTCAGCAGCTTTCACAGGAATAGCATTCCTGCCATAACAGGACCTAATATTCCTGATTTTCTTATAAAATCAGATAACAAAACCAAGACATGTCTTTTCTAAAGGGAGAGGGAGAAGGTAAAAGCCTATGAGATCTGAAGGAAAAAGAATGGCACTATATAATAGGACTATGACACCTAAAACAATACTGATTCTTTACAAAAGTATAAAGACAATACTTCAGGACACTGAAGTGGAGAACTGTGCTTAGCACAAAACTTTTTTAATGAAAGCAAGAAGGACACAGATAGTTCAATCTGCACGTACCCAAACAAAGCCTGCAGCCTGCCAGAATACGCAAACCTAAAGATATCCTGTCTAAGGAAGATCCATTATCTTCATTCAGGGAAAAGCTCAAATCTTTAAGGACCAATGAGAAGGTGTTTTTTTTCATCCAGTGGTTTGTTATTTCCAGAAAGCAAGGGACCTGGGGAGGAGGCTGGTTGTTTTAATTTGGTCTGAAAGAATTCAGTAAGACTTTTCCTCAAATTTATGCTTCCTTCTGGTTTCAGCTATGATGGAAATGATATTAAGAAATCCTTGGTGGATAACCAAGTGCTTGTGGTTTGAGTCTTGTCTAGAAGCAGGGATCTGAAAGAAAGACAAAACTGAAATATAACAGACAAAACCTGATTTTCTCTGAGGATGCAAGAACATCATGCCAAGTCCATCTAGCCCAGCATCCTGTCTGACAGCAGCCAGTAGCAGATGTAGACAGGAATGTAAGGACAGAAGAAGCATACAAAAACAGTTCTCTAGAATATTTTTCTCTGATTCATATGATTTGTGGCTTCCAGACTTTCTGAGCCACAGGCAACAGCCTTCATAGATTTTCTTTTTATAAACATATCTAATCAATTTTTGTACCCTTTAGTATCCCCAAAATCCTGGGACAATAGCCTTTTACAGCTTTACAATGTACTGTGTGAAGTATCATTTTTTGCTTGCTTTGAACCTGCCACTTGCAGTTAAAATTTCATCCCCTCCAGGTCCTGTATAAAAAAAGACAATGAACCCTGTTCCCTGTTCAAATATCTATGCCACCTGTGATTTTATACACTTCTACCATCTTCTCCAGAATCTTGGAAAATGGGAGTTTTGTACAGTATTCAGTAAAAAAACAAACAAGTAAACTGGAAGGAGGGAGGCAGAAGAACACTACAAATGCTGATTTTATCTGAACATTTCATCCGCAGATCTATGTTAGCTTGCAGTTATTCATCCTGAAAAAGAAGCTGCATTCATTTCTCACACCACACACTGTTAATCTTCTGTAACTATGCACAAACTCTGAACTACATTTGTATAATCAAATTTTCTACTACAGCTGGCATTCTTGCACTGTCCTCTGGCAGCAACTCTTTGAGGGGAGAGAAAGCGAACAGAATCAGAAAAAAAATGGGATTGTAGGAAGAAAGGTATTCTTCATGTAGGTGATCAAATGAAAAAGTCCTACTGCAGGGTTAATCACATCATCATTCTTTGCCAGAAGAGCAGTCTGTTATCTCTACACAAAAGGATGGTTGCAAGCATACATCTCATAAGAAGGTACTATAAACGGAAGCTAACTGTGACTCAGGTTCAACTAGCACTCGTCAATGTTTTTGAGTAGTTTTTAAACTGTTAATGTGTTAATCAGTCGATGTACTTTATGCAGAGGTGTGTATTATAGAAGATTATAGTAAGATTATGGGTTGTTTGGGGTTTTTTTTGCTGCGTCAGTTCCTTGTCCAGTCCACTGTGCCTGTACAAGAGAGATGATGGCAGAGCAATAAAAACACTGACCATGGACAATGGGAAGGTGAGACTTTTTCTTTCAGCAGCAGTGCCAGTTTATTGCTGGCTGTGAAAAATCATTAAACTATGGCTGCTAACTGTTGATGGACTAAAACAACTGACCAATATTTGACTTACATCTAGACTGCAAGATCTTTGGAGTAGAGTTTTTTTGTTGGTTTCATACTTACGGAACATCAGCACAAAGAGGTTCAAATTCATGAGCTTAATAATGGTAATAAAAATAAAACTAAAAATAAACTAAAATTTGTAGAAGAATGCATGGGCATAGTGCATAGATAATACTAATAATGTTCTTTTTCCATAATATAAATAATCAGAGGACACAATGGAGTCCAAACAACTGCACATTGCTGGGTTTGACTAGCAAATTTTGGAATACATAAACTAGGTGATACATTTCAGTCTTGCAATTTTCTGCACCTGCAACTCCAGGAACATCACTAGAGAGCCCACAACTATTTAAAGTTTTATTCTCAATTTTACACTGCACATACACAGTGAACAGAAACTTTCAAGAGATACGCAGCAGGTTTCTTGAAGATATTGTTCAATTATTTTCACAAAAGTCAGTCTTCAGGAAACATAGTGCTTAAATGCTAAGACTCAGATCAGCTTAAAACCTGATCAGAAAATGTTACTTTGTTGAGTCCAAACCATTCAGCTGAAATGTTTCAGGTTCAGCATCATTTCGTGTCATTTTCCACAGGACTCATGATGAAGTCACCGCAGACCATCAGAGATGACAAGAGGGACAAAATTTTGGTGCTTCAGGACCTCAAAAGCCACAGGCAATAGCCCAGATGGACTGCCATAGGGCCAAGGAAGACGGAATCCTGGTGTCCATGGTTACTCATGCCTAGAGCCAGCTTTCAGGCTGTTTGCTGCAAAATCTGAAAAGTGCTGTAGTAATTTGGCTCTTAGTGGACCCACTTGGGAGGTGCAGGGTCTAACACAAGTTTCCTCCTTATTTATTATTTGGAGGAAGTTTTGACTTTATGTATAGATGCATATATATGCATATCCCCCACTCAAATTTGGACCTAACAAAAATATTGGGGGGGGGGGGGGGGGGGGGGG
>WAAD01035856.1:0-16564 GCA_013389945.1 Fregata magnificens | reverse complement strand
AGTTGGCCAGGGGGCAGTGATTGCTGCTTGGGGACGGGCTGGGCATCGGTCAGTGGGTGGTGAGCGGTTGCATCACTTGTTTGTCCTGGGTTTTGTTTGTTTCTCTCTCTCTCTCTCCCTCTCTCGTTGTTTTCCTTTTCATTACAATTTATTATTATCATTTTTATTATTATCATTATTATTATTATCATTATTAAACTGTTCTTATTTCAACCTTCAAATTTTCTTACTTTTGCTCTTCAGATTCTCTCCTCCATCCCACTGAGGGGCAGGGGGGAGGGTGAGCAAGCAGCTGCGTGGTGCTTGGTTGCTGACTGGGGCTAAACCACAACATCATGCTAAAATAAATTTGAACAAGCTAGAAACAGTCAAAACCCCTCTATTGTAAAGGCAGAACTCCCTTTTATCTGTCCAAGTTTCTGCACTAAAGCAGATATCCTCAGTTATGTTTAGATATTTCCACACTTATGAAAAAAACAAGCATCAAAACCCCATTAGCGACCAGGCAAGAGAAGTGACAAGAAAGAGATTGTCCATAATGTACCATCTGAACATGAAGAAAATGTTTTGCTTCAAAGCTGTCACCATGTTGTGTACAGAAGCATAGCTGCCTCTTTTCAAAGCTTAGAGGTTTGTCACCACCATTACCATCATTATTATTGCAGGAGACAGTGAGAATCACAAAAGCTAGCAACAAAAAAGAAGTAATCCATCTTTTCCTCTTCTTCCCTGTGAGAATCACACTGTTTCTGTGAGATAGCTCATAGATGCTGTTGTGGCGGGAAAATTACAATTGGTATGGATTTTTTTAATCAGAATTAGACAGTCTTGTATAATATTAACCTCTCCCTATGGGTTTTAGTTGGAGTGTAATATGAGATTCTCTCCACCATCCTTGATTATCAACTTTCACTTCATGAGAAAGAGCAAATTATCTCAGTCACAGCAGCGAAGCCAATGCTGACATGTATAGTAAATTGTTGTGAGGAACTAAGGTGTACTGCTGTGGCCATGCACCTGGAGTGAACAATATGAACATAAAGGATTTCTCTAGGGAAATCACAGAGGTTTGTCTGAACCAGTTTCAGGAAAATAAAAGTGAATCCCTGGTTACAGACCGATTCTTCAGTAGCTGAACAGCCAGCTACTTACAATAGTAGCTTTAGAAAGCGATTTAACAACAGCCAGGCTGGCTCCAATGCTGCCTTTTCAAACTGCAATACAAATCAGTTTCAGCTGGCTGAGCATCATTCCTACCAGGGCTACGAGTACCTCAGATTCACACTCCTATATAACATCATCCAGTAATTAAAAGAACATCAGTAAGCTCTGGCTTTTCAAAGGTCTGAAAGGCATACAATGTATACAAGTATTTTCTCTTTATTCCGGAATCCAGTTTTGCATTCTTTAAAGTCAGAAGGAACAATAATCCCTATACAGCCTTCTGGCAAAGTCAGTAGAAATTCCTGTCGCTCATTTCAACACAACCAGTATTTCATATTTTATGTTTACCATTTAAAGACTACTGCCTTGCATCGGTCAGTAGGAATGAAAGACTGTCAGGCCTCACTTGACAACTGCTCTAAAGCTAGCTATAACATGTGTCGCAGAAGGAAGAGCGAAGCTTCTCCTAGCTGCAGGCCAGACAGAGAGAGGTTTTCTCACAAACTGAAGCCATGAGCTCATATTCTTTAGCATTTGCCAAAACCAAACTTTGAACTTTGGCACCATTAGCTTTCAGTTTACTTCAATGTTGCTCGCTGCTGATGCAAAGTTGTCTCAAAAGTAAGCTTTATTGAAAAGGTTCTGTGCATACTTGCCCAAAGATAAAAACTATGCCCTAAGGAGCAAACGCCAAGAGTAAGTGGACTAGCCAGAAGGAAAAAAAAAAGAAAGGAAAAAAAAAAGTCTTACAAACTGAAAAGAAACTGAGAAGGTCTAATCAAAAAGATAACTCAACAAACACTAGGAGTCAAGTGAGGAAAAGAAATTGATTCGTAGGAATGAAGACATGCAAGAGAAAGTAGTTACTGGGCACAAGGAAATTTAGCTTTTTGGGGGAACAGGAAAGGAAAAAAATGGATGAGAACTAGTATAAAAAGAGGCAGAAATGTTGCATTTCATTTTAATCAAAAAGCTGAGAGCTTCTCAGTGGAGTTCACAGGACATGAATGTCTGATTGCTGTAATATTCCTACTGACATATATTACTAGCAGGTGCTCCCTGATTATTCAAGGGTAGAGAGTACCTTTCCACTTCTTTCCTGTCCTCTGCAAATAACCAGCCTAACTAAACTAAAATCAATCTAGGCTTAGTTAGGCAATCATTAATTAAGGAGAACTAATGCACTGTTGTATTGCATGATTCAAAAAAAACAAGAAAGAAGATTAGGGAAATTTTTGCAGCCAGAATTTTCAAAGTTCTCGAAAGACTACAAATAAAGAATTCCAATAATCTAATCTGAAATATATGTCAGGAGAAAAGTGCCTCTGTCTCATAATAGAGAGAAATACCTATAATCTAGCAAGATTTCAATGATAAAATGCAGTTCCTTATACATACAAAACCACAAGAAACAATACTCAGTAAAAGGTAACCACTAGATATCTGTTTGAAGTAGAACTGGAGGTCATCAAAGGTTAGAAAAATAGGACTGATTTTTCTCAGCAAATTCAAGAAACTAGTCAACTAGCAGCCCCATTTTGCCAGTGTTCAGAGGCATCTGATTTTGAAACATTAATGATTTAATGCCTGCCAGACAAAAAAAGACCCAGAGATGTCACATTTCAAAGACAGTCATAACTGTATCATCAGCATAAAAATGAAAGTTGACAACATGATGATGAAAAATTGTCCTTGGGGCATAGTAATTGGCAAATTGGCACCTCAGAGGAAAATAGTACAACTCACCCTATCACAGGGAGATTCCTGGAGAAATGAAAAATACACGCAAGTGTTGCTCTCCAAGAGACTCCAAACACATTTATGAGACTGTACTCTGTGTGAGCTTTAACTTGGTGCATTGTTTGGGGTCATGAAAGATTTCACAAGACTGTAGTGGAAAATTTTTAATTTATCCACAAAATAAGTTCAGGAGGAAAGCTGCACAAACAGTCCTGCCCAGCAGACTGAGAAGGAAAATCACTTCAAAGTAACTGCACAGTGAAAGTGAAGTGAAAGCAGAACAGTATTCTATATCCCCAGCCCTGGGTCTAGGCAATATGCTTTGTATCCAGCTGGGGGGATCTATCTGCACAGTAGCACATATGATACAGTTTCTGTTCCCTGAAGCTGTGGCACATGCCACAGCTGGAACATGTACTGGAAGATTAGATTCAGTAAAGCACTTGGCTGCCCACAGAAATGGTACCAAAACCCCAAGTCAGGAGGTTCTCAATAAATAAGCCTTGTGGAAGATGACTCAAAACCTCCACCTCGTGCTGTCAGACCTCGCTATAGCTCAGAACACTAAGAAATGAGGCAGAGGTGGGGGGAGTCCAAAATCCCACATCTATCTGAAACTTAGTTAGCGATCTTCACAAATTTTGTATACAGAGGCCTGAATTCTGGCCATGATATCTACATGTATTTTATCAAAAAGTGTCACAAGGATTCTGCTTTTCTTTTGGTTTTGCTCTTTTTGGTCCCAGATGTGAAAGGGTTGCTTCCATCCCATGGTCGGCTTTCAGCTGAAGCAACCCAGTCACCTACTTAGTTCTAATTGCTTTGTTGTTTTCCTAAAGCATGCATAACCTGATGTTGTCCAAATATACAAAACGTCAGCTCTATGAATCAATACCAGCATGGTTAGTAGGTACAGACTTTTAGCAGTTTTGTAGACGCTACTTGATGAGCCTCCTTCAGGCCTTAGAACAATTCTAGCCCTATTTTCTTTTTTCTTCTGAATATATGACCATTACTTTTTGTAGTTTAATGGTGTCCAGCAACTCCATTATGCTTGAGAGAGAACAGACATGTGTCAAGGAGGAGAACCTACTACAGAAAAATGAGAACCCTCCTGCCAGATTGTTGTAACAGACACAACAGGTGAGCACAGAGGGGAGAAGGTACCAACCTGAGTTTTATAAGAGTCATAGCTTGTCACTACCCTAACCAATGCAAAACAGAGTTCATTTGTCAGCATCACTGCAAAAGTAGATTCTCTGGTAAGTAATTTCATAGTAGTAATCCAGTTTTAGCAAAAATCCAGACAAGTTAAGAGGAGAAACTGTGAAAGAAATGTGGGGTTTTGTTCAATTATTAAGTTCTTTGATGTCATTTAACCACTCATTCTATATGCACTGAAATGGAAATGTTTATTTTAAGTAGTATTTTCTCCCCTTTCTCCTTTTAGATCACATCAACAGACCTTTTTTTCCTCTCTAGGGAAGGCAATCTGCTGCTACTTTTCTGTTAAAAAGTTCACAATATGGAGAAGCATCAGGAACAATTAGCAAAAAATGCTGATGTGAACTCAGCAGAAAGTCTACGTAGAATCTCCAATGAAATCTTTGAAAGCACAAGAAAACAAGCAGCCAAAAATCCTCTGTCATTTCATGTACTCAGGAAGACTCTTTCAGGAAGTATGCAATAATTTATGGAAAAACTGTGTGTATTGTAAAGAGACTGTTCTGAGAGCTTCAATGTGAGTGTTCATTTTTCCACTCAGTATTTCCATTATTTGCATAAGCTTCTGCTACCTTGCAGCAAAATCTCCTGTGATGGGCTACATCTGCTGCAGCATGTTGCATGCTGCCCTCCTCCTTCCCCCTGCCTACTCAAGAATCACAAGCCAATATTCCCTATTCTATCCTCAGCCTTCTGCTTACCTGACAGCTCTGAACAGAATGGTCCCCATGCAAACCAAGCAAGGTATAGCTCTTGCACACAGGTACACCAAGCAGTAGGCACAGTATGATGATATGTCACCGTAGCCTCTGCTAAAGCAACTGAAACTTCATTAAAAAGTCTTTATTCAGCAGAAGGTATTTCCAGGGAGAAGACATTCTTTTTAACAGTTTGTAGGAACGCCAATTCCTGCAGGTCTTTGTGTTCTATACCTTCGTTTGACACTGAAGGGGACTAGATACATTTATATTTGGACAGCCAAATCATATCCGTTTCCCAGTTTACAAAGTATGTTTAATAAATATGTATTTTTAATTAGGACATGAAGTAGCTAAAAATAGTTAACGAAACAGCTAAATTTCCTAGAACTTGAATACATTTTCTGCCAGAGTTCATCACTTTCACTAATCTCAAGTTTGCTTACTCCACCTCCAAAAATGACGATTTCTGAGTAAGTAAATACTCATTGTAAAATAAAAGTATTGGAATATGGCCATTTTTGATCCCAAAAGCAAGATTAGAGCACCAAATTTTCTATTTTGTTTGTGTAGGAACTCTATACACTCAGACCCCTTCTCTCATGTTTATTTCCTTTCATTTGGAAATTTTTCTAAGAACATTCAATTAAGGTCAGGACAACCTACCTGCTAAGTAAATTGCTAAGCAGTGCAAATAAAGCAATTAAGATCTAACCGGCTCTGATGAAGACCTAAAAGGGACAGCCCAGATCTGCTGGATTACCTCTTCTCCTTCAGAAATCCTACTGTCTCTTCCATTTGTTAAAAACCATAGATGCCTTAAAAATGGAATTGCCACCAACAAGCATGCCTCATCAAAACTGCATATATCTGTATATTAACCAGGAAGGAGTTATGGTTACCAGAAAGAGACTCTGAGGGTGCCACCAGCTAAAACTCTGAAACCTCATTTTGCTATGGTAATTAGAGAGTCATTTGTACAAACACATGCGGCCCACATTCAGTCTTATGGTAAAGCTGTCAATAAAATGGATGAACAGCTACAGGATTCAAAAATTGCTACACAGTACAACTACAGTGCAATCTACCAACTATTTCATAAAGGGCAACAGTTTTTGAAGTTTAAAGCTTAATCAAGACATATTAGCAGGAAAATCAGACTATTTCCAAAAGCCAAAGAATGGGATTAGCTCAAAATTTGGGTGAAAAATCATTCTAATGGCATCTTAAAAGAAAGAGATCAGTATTCTGTGAAAACAGTCACCAGGTAATCTGTAAACTACACTTTTCTGACTGGCTACAGGCATCATTATTTGCGGATCATTTCAGATAAAGTGCCCATTAAAACATGCATACTCTGTGTGCTAAGATCCAAAAGCGGAGAAGCACATAAAGTCGTGCACAAATACTTTATCTACACTACCTATAATTATTCACTGTTGTGCCCTCTCCTCTTTTGATAGGTGCAAAACTACATATCAATTGTGGAGGAGCCTGTAGCCAGACCTATCAGGAAAGGACAGAGGGCCTAAAATGGTTACAATTTCCTCCACTTTCCTCTCTTAGGGCAATACTACAGCCGCACAGTCCTCTTGTCCAGCTATACCACAGCTACACCCAGCCCTGAGCTGCTAGAGTCATGACTAAGAGAAACGAATCTTTCAGCTCAGGTGGTAGAAAGTCATTCCTTCAAACACAGAGACACCTAGCCTTGCTGTCGATGCTTAGCTCATAGCCAAAATGATCCTCAAATATTTTGGATTCACAGTCAACAGTTTATGATGCTGTTCCTCCTCTCACCAAAAACACACACATACGCACAGGGGTTTTTTATTATTATTCCTGATTTCAGTTCATTTTTCAGTGATTGCAACTGTGAAAGAGCAGTCACGTCCCCTAAACAAAATTTTTGCCTCTTTCTCATGTCCCCTCTAAACACTCAGATGTGTGTGCGAATAGTGCTGTGAAAGTATAGCGAGATCCTATCACACTGGAGATTACCAGAAATGACAGTAATAAAATCATGCTGAACTATTTTTCCTTCTGACTTTTTTTACGTCTGTAAGAAGTACTGCCCTGTATTTTACATTTGCAATAGTAGAAAATGCTACACCCATCTACGAAGCACATGGTTGTGGAGATATTAGCATTTCAGTATCTACCCAGGATACAAAAGTAATTTCAAAATGGTAATTAAGCCTTTGAAGAGTATCCAATTAGTGTGAAAAAGTATTTTGAACGAATGTGGAGCTCTCTGTCTGAATTGAATTGATATAACACCATTGAAAATCTCAATTTTTTAAGCTTTGCTACCTGTGTGAACACCACTCTTTTTCTAAATATTTGATGCTGTCAGCGCCATCTTCACCAATTACTAGGAGCTGGTTATGGCTACCTCAGACTACCTGAGGAGTAGGAGGAAACACACCTAATTAATTGACTGAAAGTGGCATATCATCAGCTCATGACATATGTCACACGGCAAGTAGGAAGGACTTCTTAATATCGAATACAGTCCAAGTAAGGGGATTCTTTAAAACGGACATTAGATGGTTTGTTCCAATATCCTTAGGTTCTTCCCACATGCAACCCTAACAATCCCATTTCAGCCAAAGAGGCAGACTCCAAAGGTTGTTAACACTGGGAAGATAAAATGAAGTCTACACATAACAGGTAATGTTCCTTAAGGGGATACAAGCATGAGCTAAAATGAGCGTTTTATAATGGGCATGTTCTTGCCCTGATCAAGCCTTTTCAAACTTGACAAGATTGTGACTGTCTTAGTCCTGCTGGTGAACCATTACTCAAAGGTGTAATGTTGACATAGTTAATGGGACAATTCACTGAGTTACTGCCCACCACTACGAACTAAATGCCCTTTAGTGAACAAAGGACATCAACAGAGCAGCAACATCCTGCTCTAGAAACGTAGTGACCGTATCAGGTACGAAAACTCCTATCAAAGCAGATTCTGCAGTATGTGTATTTATGATTTCTTCTCTCCTGTAATCCATACCATTCCAACAGCACATTAAGGATGTCTTCAAAGTTCTATAGATGGAAGTTAAACAAAAATAGGTCAAAGTTTCATTGTATTTAAAATGTATCAGTAAAACCGGTCCAATTTTCAGGGTTGTATGTTCACAAACAACAGGCTTTGAATTTTCCAGAACAGTTATTTTGCAACTCACATTAGGATGTTACAAGGTATTTTACACAGGAAAGGTTTCTTCCATTCTTCATTCAATCAGAATTGGATAGGAGTTCACAATAATCTATAACTGCACTCTCTCTGCCTCATAAAAAGTATTGGACACAGATTAAAAGCACAATGATTCCCTTTTTAGGTAATAGATCACCTGTGAACAAACACAAAAATGACATATATAGGTTTGCATTGCTGGATTTATACTAGTACAAATACCACTGCAACTAGCATACAACAAATGTAACACCAACAATAACAGGCTCTAAAACAACGGTCACCAGTATAGGTAAGGACTTTCAGCAAAAATTTAATGACCATAATTTTGCCTCTGGACTATAACCACCTAATCAGATGATAAGTGCTGCTAATAACTGAGCCGTCAGGTGTTATCCTGTTAAAAATAGGATTCCTACTTTAACTATGATGGTAACACACTAAAATATTTAAGAAATCAGCATAAAGGCATTAGCATAAATTATTTCTGATTAGTGTCAATGAAGTCTGAGACAAAGTTCAAACACTTCAAATCATTTCTAGCTCTTCTTAGCCTTTCCTGTCAGATATCACATAGTTTATTCCTCTGACATTTCTTTACACATATACATAGTGGCCCACCTTCAAGCACACCTATTCATAGGGCTGTAATGCTGCTCCTTAGAACAATGTTCTCTGAAGTTGTAGCTTCACTCCACCTACTATTAATAGTGCCTACTGTTGTATGACTTCTACGACTACCGACTACAGTCATTCTGGAAATGGATGCCCCTACACGGAAATATCATTTCAAGGTAAGGTGCTGACAGTCATTCAGTTCTGTGACTGTCCACTGCATTTCTTCCCATTTGTCCAGTTTCTCATATAATTAAACCTTCTGGTTTTGAGTTTGAAAATTAACAGGAGTTCTTTCCAGTTGCATTTAAAAGGACTGGAGAAAAGAATGATGAGGCAAGTTTCATGGCTTTCCAAGAAGGTATCCTGTGATCACAGGATGAACAGAAGTGGATTGGAAACTGTTTCAGATAATTCTGGGGAGCAAAACAGCCCTAACTGATCCAAGGTCAGAACAACATAATTGTAACTTGAAAGTCACCTTCCACCTCTCCAACCCTGTTCCTATCTCCTGCACTGAGTGCTACTTGGCTAGTCAAGCTGAGTTGAACAAAAAAAACCCTAGGATTGTAACTTCCACATCTGGCAATGCTTCACAACACCCAAGGTAACTCTATTAACCATCATCAACAATAAATTAGAGTTTATGTTCAGAGCTAGATTTACTAGAATGAGGCATTTTACCTGGGAAATTATAAGACTACTGCACAGCATGGAAAAAAGGAAGATAGGATAGATATGAGTAGTAGTTCAAACGGCTTAAAAATAAAACTGAGATACAGTAGTAATATCTCATAAAAACAGAGTTGTATGGGTAGACACTGTGTTCCTGCCCTCACACTACTGTTGTCAGTAGGGCCTACTGTGCTGGTTTTGGCTGAGATAGATAGAGTTAATTTTCTTCACAACACCTTGTACATGGCTATGTTCTGGATTCGTGCTGAAAACAGTGTTGATAATGCAGAGATGTTTTCATTACTGCTGAGCAGTGCTTGCACAGAGTCAAGGCCTTTTCTGCCTCTCACCCCACCCCACCAGCGAGCAGGCTGGGGGTGCACAAGAAGCTGGGAGGGGACACAGCTGGGACAGCTGACCCCAACTGACCAAAGGGATATTCCATACCATATGGCACCATGCTCAGCATATAAAGCTGGGGGAGGAAGAAGGAAGGGGGGGTGTTCAGAGTGATGGTGTTTGTCTTCCCAAGTAACTGCTATGCGTGATGGAGCCCTGCTTTCCTGAGGATGGCTCTAAACACCTGCCTGCCAATGGGAAGTAGTGAACTAATTCCTTGTTTTGCTTTGCTTGCGCATGTGGTTTTTGTGTTACCTATTAAAGTGTCTTTATCTCAACCCACGAGTTTTCTCACTTTTACCCTTCTGATTCTCTCCCCCATCCCACCAGGGGGGAGTGAGCAAGCAGCTGTGTGGTGCTTAGTTGCTGTCTGGGGTTAAACCATGAGACCTACCTAAACAAAACAGTATATATTTATAGGCAAACTATAGTAACAAAATGCCTTTAACAAAGGATACTGAACATGGACATAGTGGGGCCATCCTTTCCTACTGGGATCTTCTTGAAGTTTAGTGTCTCAAACCAGCAAAATCCCTCCTGACAATGAGAATGAGTTGCACATACTCATGCTGTCTGTGTACCCATAAGGAGCAGAAATTAATATTTTCTGTAAGAACTGGGTGTGTATCCACCATTTGTACCTTTGAAAATCTCTCTTATTTTCATGTAGACACGAGCTGAAGGATTTTAAAGTCATAATAATCATAAATAATCACAACAGGCATGGTGGGGAATAAGAAACGACAAGAGATAACAACAGGGGAATATTTTTCTTTAGAGGTGATTCCTTGTCAAGTGAGTATATCATATAATATAATTTGGTTTGTGCCTTTTTTTTTTAATAGGGTCTGGTTTTCCTTTGTATTTTAATTGCTGAGAGCAAGATGAGAGGGATGGATTATAGATTTCTTGTAATAATGTTGACAAAAACAACAACTTTTAATAAGAATGAGAGCAAGCTAGGCATAAAAGGAAAGAGGATGTTCAAGAATATGGAGAAGTGTGAAAAAGCACAGGGGAATAGATATACGCAACAGCTAGAGAGACAAATACATCAGAAACACACAGTTAAAATGACTGATTATGCAGTAACAAGAATCTTGAACAAGTTAAAAGAACACCACAACACTGGAATTACACCCTTGGGAACAGAATACATCCTTCAACAAGAATTTCACATCTTCAACAGTAAAAAGGACAAAGCAGTGATACGCCTTCCTGATCATAAACACCATAGATTTTCTGCATCCAGTGCTCCACTGCAATTTAAAGGCTTAAATACTATTCCCACTGAAGTTAACAGGAATCTGTAGCATTTAACACCTTGTTAGAGGCTAGCACTGCCAATCAGGATTAGCCCTTAAAGAAAAGAATTTCTCTAATATAATGTGTTTAACCACTGTAAGTACTGCAGTTATTCTCACAAGAGGAAAAGTGGCTGCTATTCCCCCATTAGCTTTTCTCACATAATCCCAATCATAAAGTTAGCCAGAACAGGCAATGCCTAAAAGACCCAAAAAAAAAAAAAGTAAAAACTGAACTTCAGCTACAAAAAACCCATAAAATATTCATCAGAATTTCTGAAGCAGGAAATACAGCACATCACAGTTAACACAGTGTGGTGCAGATGAATGATATTCAGGGTTTAGACGCACACAGTAACTCATCTGATAGAAAAGCGATATTTCCATGCCATAGGTGGCATAAGGCTCCCGTACATCACATGCATCATCTAACCATATTCCTGCTTCACACTTGTTCAAACATTATTCAGAGTCTGACAACCTTACAGGCCACTCTCTGCTGATTTCGCTCTTTCCTCACACTGTCAGGTTGCTGCTTCTGTATTTTCGTACAGCAAGCCGATGATCCAGTGTTTTCTCTCATGTTCTGGTTAATACACAAAGCATTCATGTTAGCCAATGGCACTGTAATAACAATCCATTTGGGTCCTTTGCTATAAAACATGTCATACTGTGATTTGAATAATGATCAAACTCAATACCTCTGTGGTAAATTAGATTCTACAAATATTGTTGTACAAGGTAAAGTGACATGAATGCCTCTTTTTGCTGACCATTGAAAAAAAAAACCTTGCCTATTAGTATAAAAATGTAAATATGCAAATAAAAGATCCAGTTGAATATTGTCAAATAATACTAGAATAAAAATGGAATCCTCAATGTCTTTCAGTCCACAGTTATATACACCAGTTTTACTGGTATCCTGTCTGCAAAATGATAAATGATAAATAACTTAAGAACAAATACACAATAAACACAATTGTCTAAAAAAAGGTTACTGTCCATGAAATATGTCACACAGCAATTAGTAAATTGGATAGACATTCGGGAGGAGTTGGCTCACCTGAACATCATTTGTGTGCAGAGCTTATTAAATTGTTATGTAATATTTTATTTTTCATGCATTATTTTTCATACCGGTATCCTAGGTGGTGAGATATAGGTGAGGTTTTAAATTAAAAACTTAATTTGGAGGCATCTCAGCAAAAGTCTCTATTAAATAAATAGGTACCTTCAGAAAGACAAACAAGAAACCTACTATATTATGCTTCCATTATAGAGGTCAGTGGCACGTCACTATCTAGGAAACTCTCTAGTTCTCTATTATTTAACCCATATAATACGTGTCTATTCAGAAGACCAGGGGATGCAGAATTAGAGATTTACGACCTTCAAAGACCCTGCCCCAGCTTCTTTTATTTCACAACCTGAAAAAGGAACGCAATATGCAACAATTTAGAGAGGACACTAACAAATTAGCACAGTGCTAATCTATATATTTTTATCCTCAGTATAAAAAGTAGCTGAAAAATCCATCCCTATCAACTCAGTTGTCATAAAGGGATGATTTCTTTATGTGTTGTGGCAGAGAAGATTTCTTGCTTATAGGGTTGAGTATCCATTGTACCTTGAGCTATTCCGTTAACTACAAGTTCTGCTCATAAATCCTGCAGAGTATCTGAAGAGACAACGCAGTACTTTATAACAGGCCAACCCTGTTCTCTGCCTGTCAAGGAATCCATCAGTTTTGGAGAGGTCAGTGAGAACTAAATTATGTTTGCATTTTTAACATAATGTGGCTAATTATTAATCACTGGCATGGTTGAACCAATGAAACATTTACAGTATATTTTTCATTTATAAAGTTTCCCATTTCTGTGCATCTTCCCCAATAAAAAGAAATCAGCAGCATTCACTCTTCAAAGAATAAAGGAGGAAACAGAAAACTCTACTCGGAGAAAAGTGTCGAAGACCAAAAAAATAAATTATGAATAGGTAATAGGAAACAAAGGACCAAGACTGCAGAAATCCTAGCAGAATGTTAACAACCTGACAAACTGAGCCTAATGCTCCACTCACAACTTTAACAACTCTTTGATACATAACAAAAAATATTTTTCATGGAAATGGTGTGTAAAAGAGGCAATGCATAATGTATGAGACAAAAGCAAATTATCTCCATTCCCTAAGGGAATAGCTTTTGTCTCACATGTAGGTCATGCCAGCATTCATATTTTCAGTTTTCTTTATAAACCTATTCAAGCATTATAGATTATTATGTCAAACTGGTACACTGGGATTCTTTTATTGCAATTAATATCCCTTGTAAGGAGCTTTGTAGAATGAACTCAAATATCACCAAAAGCAATTAAAATCTTTCAAAGATGTGAAATGGAAGGTTAGGTTAGCAAAGGGGGAAAGTGGTGCAACATACTTTTCTGGGATATGAGAAGCAGGGCAGAAAATTAACAGAAAATCATACCAGCAAGTCATGAACTTGGAAGAGTATGAAAACACCAGACAGGATAATGAAAATTGTTCACTGGTAAGAACAAATACATATGAAGCAACCAGAGACAAACCCCAAGCTTCTATTTTAGTCATGCTTATTTTAGGATTATTAATAAAATGAAATGAAAGGGAAGAAAATGAATAATCAAGATTTCAGTAAGTAGAACTCAAATTTCTGGATGTCCAGTCTGAGACATCATGGAGAAGTATACTTTGATGCATATGATGCACAAGCCTGCAATATTTTTTTTAATGTAGATCTGCTTGAAACTCTTTGCTGGATATTATTTCACAGTCTGGTTTAGCTTAAATAACATGAACTGTTATAGAAATTATGTAATAAGCAAAGATGCAATTAGTTTCGGTCACACAGCTTCGTGCTGGTTTACTTATGTTTTAAACTCAAAAAAAATACTTTATCTGAAATGTATACAGCTAGGTAATCACCACAGATTTTTAAAGTCCAATTTCAAAATAGATATGCATGATAGACAGTTTTTTGGGGGCTGTTTAAATTGTAGTCCAAGTCGTAAATCATCCATCTGGTCATCCCAAAGAAACGCTGATTTCCCAGCCTTTTTATATCATATTGTACCACAATATTTCTTCAGCTTTTTTCATTGCAAAGTTACCTTCTATAATTACCACATTTCAGTGACACATGTTGGTCCCAACTTTCTCAAGCTGCAAATGCCCAGAACCCTTTTTCTAGTCTTAACTTCCATCTTCAAAAGCCACTCCATTACCTGAATTTAGGCAACTGTCTCTGTAAACCTAGATGGCAATGGAACTTTAGCACAGAATAGGCCCATTCCTTCCCCAACAAGGTGCTTCTGAGCATTTCAGTTGCTTAAGCAACAAAGAATTTTCAGGCCAAAGCTGACACACTTTGGATTAAGTACTGCTAGCATGGAGACAGCTTGATTGCTCTGTAGGATTTAGCAGTATTCAAGTGCCTAAAGCTCAATGTAGGTTGAGAATTTAGCACAGCTGGATCTAGCACTATATGTTTATGCACGATGTGCATTCTGGCTCATAAGTGGGCAGTATGATCTAAGGAAGAAATTATGCACATATGTGCACCTGTAGTCTTTACTGTGGCATTTCCTAACTTTTCAGATGTGGACTTCACAGTCTTAATACAATTCCTTTAACGCAGTTGTTTTGTAATCCACATGGAGAAAAAGTTTATTTATCTTCGCTATTTGTACCAATGTAAATTTCTGCTCTATAGTAGGCATGAGACTGAATCTCTGATTAAAAGCACAAAATTAATCTAACCCTGAATTACCAAGTGCCACAGATAGAATCCACAAAGATAACAAAATGCCAGTGCTTTTTTGTCTCAATTCATGAAGACACTCTTGAACAGTAACATCTGCTGATGCCAATCCTGGGTCACTGTTCCACTCATGAAGACATTTCACAACAGCATTTGGTTATCATCAATGCCCTTTCATCCTCTCTCTAAGTCTCCATTTAAAAAAATTACTTTGATGCCTCTTGCTCATTTCCTTATTTCAACAGACTGCAATCTATTTCTGCCTAGAAGATTACCAGTAAGTGAGATATCTTCCACAGAAAATGATGGAATCCTTTTCATAAAATAGCCATGTACAGCTACTCTCCATAAAGTACTGAAAGTATTCCATACTGCGTTTAGTAGATTGATGAATTAGCTGTACATCTCTCACCTCTATCTCCTCTAACGTCTGTATTCTATGATACTGCTGATTTTAAACTGGTAAAACCCACGCTGTCCACCCTTTCTTTACAAATCAATGGGGCTTCTTGCAGGAAAAAAGTGACATTCGTATGAGGCAGGCTGTCACAGACCAGCCTTATAAGCAAGCAAATTACAGCAAAGTACAAAAACATACAGCACGCCATGTCACAAATAACAGAATTGTGAAACACCTTTCATTTTTAATTTATGCAGGTACAACACTTCCATCTAATACATTTGGTTCTGGTTGTGTGATAGTACAAACAAAAGGATAGTCCTGTGGCTGAAGAATGGAATTAAGTCAGGAAATGAAGTTAGTTTTGTCCTCAGCTTTATCAATTTCTGTGTGGCAGGACCATTCTGCAGTTTCCCATGACTTCAAAGCAAATTAGGTCTGCTCAGAAGCTCTGAAAATTCAAGCATTTATTTAGGCACTTCGATAGGGATCTAAAACAAATGATGTGCCCCAAAACCTGCTCTGATGGCTGCATTCTCATAACTGTTTTGCACTGCAATTTATTACATATAATATGTGATCTGCGTTTTGACATCATATGCAAATTCTGCATGCAGAATGAATAAAGAATATGTAACAGACATCTTTTTGAAGGGTTCTGGAATGTAAATAAAAAAATAAGAACTCTCCTGTAAGTATGGATTAAATCCATATGAAGTAAGAACGGTTCATTTCACTGTCAGTGCCCCATTTAATGAACTCAGCCTGTTCTGAGCTTCCCTTAAAATTTGCATTTCTGCCATTCACTGAAAATGAAATAAACACTAAAATACTGAAGAATCATACAGCCACTTTTTAAAACCACTTTGCACCATGTTATCATATGTCAGCCAACTGGATATTATATGTTAATCCAAAGATAAAAGCATGGATGAATGTACAAATGGGTACATAGTTTTCTGATAAATCTTTTTTCCCCTAAATCAATATTGGAATTGCCACTAAACTTTAAAATTTGCATCACATATTCAATCCCAGTTCCAGCCATGAAATATCTGATAAAGCATCCATTTATGTTTGGAATAATACAAAACCATTGCAGGATTATTTCACAAAAAGCAATTTTTCCGACTGTTCCCCTTATATTAAAACTAACTTCATGACCAGAATGTGCACTGATTTACAGTTCTGAATTCAAAAGAATTCCTTTGATGCCCACTGATATTCTCATATTTATAATGGTGTAGCTGAGACTCCAATCTGTCCCTTTGTTTACATGTAGAAAGACAGCCATAGGAGCAAGTGATCAGAAAATGTGACTATATTTTCCTGAAAAAGGGCCAGCTGTCA
>WAAD01035855.1:97345-114616 GCA_013389945.1 Fregata magnificens | reverse complement strand
CTTTCCCAACCTTAATGATTCTATGATTCTATGAACTTTGTGCATAACAAAGCAAAGGTTAAATAAGGTTAAAACTTTACTAGCTGGACTGTATTTATACTGTAGTAGACTCTTGAAAATATCTGCCGTACAATCTTGACCTTGGAAGAGGTTGAGAAGATAAGTGCTGTCAGTGGCTCTTACTCATACAAAACTGAGCCAGCATCAAAAATATCAGTGGAACATTTTCTATTTTCATTTAATTCTCTCGGCATTTTCATTGGAAATGTGCATACATTTCAATATCAGGCTGCCAAAGTTAAGGAATTCTCAGCTCTGCACAGATGATTGTATTGTTCAGTATCTAGAATGGTGAAGCACTTCACCGTGTCTTTGGAACAAGGCATGAAGCAAGGGAGCAGTCACCTTTTCGCAAAAGTAGGACCCTCAGAGATGCAATGAACGAAAGATAAAAATACTCGGAAGTACTCCTGTCAGGATGTTAGTCAGAAGATGGTGCTATTATAACAGAACTTCTAAGGCAGCTGGAGCTCTACATGAAACCAAAGCATACAAGACAGGCTCAAGAGAAAGTAAACCCCAAGTGTAAATTGAAATTTGATTTCAATGCAAGTTGATGCTCAGCATCTCACTGAATACACCTTACAGAAATGTACTCACTGAAAGACCCTTTGATTCTACTCCTTGGCTTGCTTCCACTGTTCACATCAAAGGGGAAACGCACATCAAAACATATGTTTTAAATTGCCATTCACAAACTTTTGCAAACTCGTTTGGATCTTAGCAGCTTACTTCAGAGACCCTCGAATGATCAACAACATTTTTATGTATTTCCATACCATATAGTGTACTTCCACGTCAAGATACAGGTTCTGACTGAATTGCTGCTGGTATTGCAAACAACCTGGAAATATGCAGTAACACAATTGCTCTGCCTCTGGAGCAGGATTAGCTCAAGTATCTACATAGAACTGCCTTCTATGCACATAGAAGCAGCCTTAGAAACACTTCCTTTTTCCTTTCTAAGGGAAAAAATGGAGGTTGCCCAACTTTTCATAAACAGAATACTAAATTTTCTGCAATGTAAAAAGATTAAAGTATGACTGTGAAGGAGAAAAAGCTGATGTTGGTGGGAAAATGAGCAAACAAGAATATAATTACCAAAACATCTGCTTGCATGTAAATGAGTGTGGTAATTACCCACACAGCAAATGGGTGATTAGAAATGTATGAAATTAGAGTAGTCCACAGGAAAGTTAATTGCAGTAATTGATATGATGAGTGAGATGGATTCTGCAGGCTTTGGGCATTCGTGGAAACTTGATTATAGAGAAAAGGGCAGAACCATTAAGCAGAAAACACCACAGATGGGTTTTACTGTCTGACAGAGTTCTCTTCCTTGGTAGAAAAGCCATAGTGTCATTTTTAATACCTAGAATATAAATAATGTACATTTACATAATGAAAATCCAACTGGGGATAGGTGTCCTCGTCATGATCCAGGTATGTTAATGGAAGAGGTTACCATTCCTGGCTGCATTTCAGTACCCCTCTGAAGGATGTTACTGTATTAAGTAAACTTCTAGCGGAGCAATCTGTTTTAAAAAAATGCAAAAATCACATTTGTGAGCTGAAACAGCTTAATTAGCCTGACATTGCTTGAATGCTCAAGCAGACCACTCTCCTGGAAGGCTGATGGGCTGTAGCACTTGAGAGTCAGGGCAGTGCCTTGTAGCTAGTGACTGAAAGGACAGGGGTATAATAGCTGTGTATTGCATTCAATTGCCTAATTAAAAAAATATAAATACATGCATGTCACCTGATTCCTGCCTTGACAATTATTATTTGGCTCATTTCTTACAGCTTTTTCAACAGCAGGGGTCAGTTAAGGGGAAAGATTCAGAGGAGTGAGAGGAAAACATTGTAGGAAGCATTTTGCAATGCTACTTACTTAGTCTAGAGTAAATCCAGAGGAACGCTACTGTTTCTACTGCAGTGTGTATTTACATCATGGGAAAAACTAAGAGAACGGTAAAAGACTTAGAGACAGTCAGTGGAAATGGGGTGTAACATGATTGAAGAGAAGGGTCAAATTCTTTCCTGCCAAAAATGAGCAAACCTCTGTGAAAATGTCAGTGAAGCTTCACTCAGAAATGTCAGGAGAAATTTTAGCCAGTGTGGGAATTTCACAATGAATACTTTTCTGTCATTGAAATAGAGCCATATCTTTAAGCACTTTTCTGATTAAATGCAGGCATTTTCAGCGGGCTCTACCATGCACCATTCTGCGAGACACCTCTCCTGTTTGCCTGCCTTGGATACGAAGATGCAGAGCTCCCGGATAGCCCTCATGTCTGGACTGTGTCAGAGACGGGAACCCTGCAGCTTCCAGGCTCCTTTCCACAAATATGGGAACTCGCAGTCCCCGGGGCTGCTGGCTCCTCATCAGGGTACGTCAGCGCCCCGTGGCCGCAGCCCCTGCCACGCTGACGGGGCTTCTGTGAGGTATGGACGCAGCCCGGGCTCCCCTCCCCCGGTGATCACTTCTGCAGCACTCCTCTGCAGATCAGCAATGATCTATTTTAGAACTTTTTAAAAACTGTTTTCATGGTCTTTTTTAAAACTTATAAATCAAGTTTGGGAATTTCCACATTCAGTTCAATTCTGAAGCATAAAATTATCTCCCCAGAATTTTAAGTCACAACCTTCAGCCATTTTTTGTTGTAGATGGGTGAGAGGAAAGAATAAAAGCATAAGGGCTTGGTTATAAGGAGAAGAAATTTGAGAATTAAGCAGTTAATTGTATTCTGGCATGAATAAAGTTCTTATTACCTCACTGTCCAATATGGATAAACAGAAAGAATCAGAAATATGTTTATGACTATTTCAAGGACACTGTTAATTTTGATGGATTTTGTACTTACACCAATGTATCTGAGAATAAAAATCTGGTCCTTGGATGTATGTCCTGAGGTAAGCAATGTAGGTCCTGCCAATTAGCAACTCTTTGACTAAATTAATAGATTTCAAAACACGAAATGTAACCTGTCTCAGTAGTTTGCTAAAAATTGTTTCCTTAATGGGAATCCAAGTTTTTTACTAGCAATATCAATTCAATTTTTAAAGAGGAAACCAATTATGGTGTTTTATTTCTTGCTAAATGCACAAATACTTTTCACAGGAAGGTTTCGTGGAACTCTGTGCACTTACCTACATATCTTTATCCACAAGAACTCATACCAAGATAGCAAACCAAGAAAAATCCCAAATGCATGTGAAAAAGAAAGAAAAAGTGAGCAAAAAGATTCCTCAAAGGTTCACATCCTAATTAAACAAGTAACTGACTTGGCAGGTCTTGTCTTTGTTCCATCCCTGCAGCACAGTCTAAGAGCATTCCCTGTGGGAGCTGTTAGTCTTGAATAATAAAACAGATAACATGCAGAGAAGGCTGAAAAGAGCCGTTGCAGAGGTTAAGGGAGAAACACTAATTTTGAAAAGGAATCCCAGTGGTGGATATGTAATTGGCCCAAGTAAAAGGGAACACACTTTCTTGTGGCAAGTTAATACGAGACAGCTCAGCAACCAACAAAATAATCAGGCATGAAAAGCTTTGTTTTCCAGTTAGATCAGTTTAGGGAGTTTGATATATGTGCCATGTTTCTCCACCACGTCTTGTCCAACTTTTGGTCTCTGTGCAGTTGAGTAGCTCCGGGTTTGAGCCTGGATTTCTCCTTTGTGGAAGGACTTATGAGGGGCAGAGATGCCAGAAAGAGCCCCTTCCAAGTTTTCTCCTCACAATTTAATTAAAGATCTTTGTCATTTTTACAAATGTTTCTGCTCACAAGTCAGTTGGAGACCCAGAAGAGATCAGGACAAGTTATACAGAGAAGATCCTGCTCCCACATCTCTGCTTCAATATTATTCTCTGAGAGAGCTTTTCCCTAGAAAATATGTTGCTTTCATATCTCCAGCCAACATCTGCCCTGAGATCCCCTGCTACACAGATATTAACACAGTCTCAGTATTAACGCATTGCTGAACTTTCTGCTGAGCAGGAGGAAAATGTAAGGAAGAAAAGGGAGGGATGCGTCACTGCCTTCAACTCTGCTGGTGCAGATTTACAACGCAGTTGAAAAGGTGCTCCAAGATCTGCTTCAAGCACGTCTTGGTTGGTTCCGTAGAAGTAGCTTTAAAATATAACCACCCCCACATAGGAAAGATGTGGTCTGCACCCTGCACATGCCCCAGTTTTATCAGTCACTGCCCAGATTTCCACAAACAATCATCAAACTAGAAAAGTACTTGGTAAATGCAAAGTATAGGTCCAGGTAACCCCTAAGATTGCCTATCATCTATTGAAGTTATGAGCTGCAGGACCAGGAGTGTCAAGTGTATGCATTACTCCACCAAGAGTGTGTGATAGGGGTTAGAGCACTGGGACACTGGAGAGCTGGTTGTCTCCCCTATACTGCCTCTCATCTGCTCTTATCTTAGGCAAGTCTCTCCACCTTTCTGTACCTGTAAAGTAGCAATACTAATAACACATACTTCTTTTGTAACACATTAACATCTGCTAAAGCAATTAAAATATCTTCATCCATATTAATAATAATAATTGATGGCGCCCATCTGGAAGCAAAAAAAGTGCAGGAACAGAACAGAAAGTATTTAACTGGAAATATAGCAGTCAGGAGAAGTGTCTGTGTCATGTGTTGTAAATATGGAAAACAGAATACAAAAGGCCCATTTAATTCACATGAGATTCCCAATCCCTCATGTACCACGTTTGGTGCTGATTTATTTGAATTAAGATGGCAAGAAAACCTCCTCTCGTTGTTCTTTGTTGGATTTTTAGTTTAGTTTTCTTTTGTTTTTAATCAAGCTCTTGCTCAAGCCATGTGAGTAAGAATTCAGTAACACATTGTAAATCACAGTTTGCAAGTTCTGTGACTGCAGATGAGATAGTAAAAGATAATGCTGTATAATTCACATGTGGCTTGTTCGTCATTCAGGCACCACATGTCAGATTCTTCCTATGCACAGCTGAATGTGTGAGCAGAAAAGTTGGTAGAGATTGCAAAGAACATAATTTTGAAGTCCTGGTGATTAAAATCCTTTGGTTATTGCTGAAACAATTCAGAATCTTATAAGTACAAGCCTAAACCCTTTTTTTAACCTTTTTTGAGTCAAAGTCAATTCACTATGAAACTGTTTCAAAAGAGGAGCTGACAGAAAAAAAAACCCAACCCAAAAAAACCAGAACAGAAGAAAGGTGCAGTCAGCAATACAACCTTTTCCAAGTAAATGGTAGAGAAAATTATATTTCAAAATGGAATCGTCTGACATCCTATCATTATAACACAAGATTTCTCAAAGGTTCACATCCCAATTAAACACCCCAGTTAAACTTTTTCAACAACGTAACATTATTTTAAAGGTATCAGGGATTGTAATTTGCTACAGTTGCTCAGACAAGGTCTATAGCAGAGCCATTGTCCTAAACCCACTTCATAGTTTTTGGAGAGAAATAGGTGAACTACAACCCAAAAGTGCAATTTCTCTATGTTGTCCCTAAAGAAAGTCTCAGTTCCAATGTCTACAGTATAGATGTAACTCACAGCACTCATGTATATAGCATTTAATAAGATGAGGCCCCAAATTGTCTGACAGTTGACTCCTATCATAATATAAAGACTAAATACTGTTTTATAGTCCTATAGGTGCCAACATGCAAAATAAACAGCTGTGCAGTCCCGTGCAGCTATAAAGGACTGGTTTCTTATTCCTGAAGATACCTGGGCTCCTCATATGGCTCCATTTATATTAGCTACCCAGAGACTCAACACAAATGCATATTTACCTAAAAGCCTAAACAGGTCACTGCAGAAGGAAGAGTGATGGTGTTGTAAAGGACATGTCAGTCAGATGTCCCTTCAGACACCCTTCAGATGATACCCTTCAGATGGATACACAACAGAACAAGGAATGGTCATCCTTTTTGTTTGAAGACATTCATGCCAATGTTTACCTGAGATATCTCTAGCTGAGTTTTGTACTGATCGGATGTATTGCTATGTTGTCAGCTACCAGCCAGCTGTATATGAATTTAATTTTCTGCTTGATCTCGTATGAAAAAAAGGGCTAATGCAATCTGAACAAGCATATTTTTTACTACCAGCAAATGTCTCCCACCCCTGCTCCCTATTTAAAGAATTTGAAACCTTTGGCAAAAATCAGAAAAACTTGACCCTATAAATACTTTGTGGAAATGGACATCCAGATAAGGGAGAGATGCCCATCAGGTGTTCTAACTGAAGGAAGACTGTTATGTGGGTTCACAGTTTAGCATATCAGAGAACTTAGAAATGCTCCACACTTCAGTCAGTCAGAGCTCACCTTGTCTTGGACATCAAAATCACACTCGGAGAACTACATGCTTTTAAAGGGAGATGAAATCGCTGCTGCAATACTATTCACCTCTTAACTCTGACTTCCACTGGGTGAATGCTCCTAAGCCATAGAAGTGGTGACTAATAATATCCTGTAAACACTTGATTTTGGCCCAGGTGATAACATTATGAGTAAGTTAAAGATTAAGAAGCTTTGACGCATAACGTAACATTAATTCTGTACAGACCTGCTACTGTTTTTCTGGTTTTTAGCCCTTTAAACTTTCCAGTTGTTAAGGATGCAGAAAGCTCAAACAACTTCAAAAAGAACAAAGCTCTCATGTCCTAAACAATAATGGAATGGTCTTCATAACTATAGAAATAGATATAGCTATATATATGGGTATATATTTAATGTAATTTAATATAAGTACATACACATTATATTATGTATAGTCTATGTGTGTATATGTTATGTATAAATATATATAAAATAGCAGGTATTGGATAGGACCTAGGAAAATAACAAAAAGCCCTGTATTAAGTACTACTGGAGAAGGGCTTACCTGAACAATTTGACATGAGAACACACATATATACACTTATCCAGAGCGTGCAGAGGGTGTGATGCCACTATCCTTCCTTTCAAACAGAGAAATGACCAGTTAGGTGTTTATGGAGCTTTTTAAAAACTGTTTCTACTTTCTAGTATATTTTGAGTGGCGTATTAACATTTGGGGGTATGATTTGGAGGTGTGATTTTTATTAATAGTGTAGATGGTTCACCAGCTGCAGCTGAAGAATAAAATAAAAGTAATTTTACAAAATGTCTGTATTAAAAATGAATGGCAACAAAACCTATCCATAACTATTGGTGATCTCTTGCTTTTACCTTTTACATTTTTACCTTTAAAAGAATATATGAACAGTGTCATTTTGTCATGTGTCTCAGAAGCAAAATCACAGCAGAAGAAAATAGTATTACAGGTTTATTATGTCTCAAAATATAGAAATATATTCCAACAGCATATTTTAAAGAATAATATAACAATAATCTGCAGTTTCTTATTCTCAAAATGGTACACCATTATTTAAAAATATATTACTTAATGTACCCAAAATTTAGTTTCCATCAATTTCCCTTTAGAATAAATTGAGTTCAGAAAAACATATCCACCTACCCAATTTATATAGAAAACAGTAAATTTTTTGAAGACAACCCAGGAATTTAACTGTTCCAAAATGGTAATTCAGTTGGAGACATTATATTTTGCTATACACCCTTGTGCATTAACTGCAACTAAACATAGATATCTCGGTAATGTCAGTGTAAAATAGAGACGGAAGTGTAAAATGGAACTGTTGTATTAAGGGGGAAGATCTTCCAAGATTGAAATCAGAACTGTTAATTTTTCAAAAAAACTGAGTGTATGCATAAAAAGGACTTATGTATTACTCCAATAGCAAGATAAAATAAATTAGTTTCTGCAAAAAGACAGTTGCATGTTCACATGCATACACACAATCACACACACACATTGATTTTATCAGTCTGTAATAATCTGAGTTTTCTGAAATATGCTTTAAACAAGAAGAAGTCAGAGTTCACACGAATAGACTGCCTAAGGAGAAACTGATATGTCCTATTCATTTTTTTAACAACACTCAGAACTGTTTAAATGAAGCATTTTTAATCAAGGCAATTCATGATAAAAGCATATATTATAATTAGCCATGTAGTAAAGAGAAAACAGAGTTTCTGTTTCCCATTTCCATAACACTAAAACAAAGGAGTGTCCAAAGACATTACACATGGTAAATTCAAAACAAGCATGTGGGTAGTGGTGGTGAGAATGATAATCTATATTTAGTTGTGCCATTCACAACCACAGGATTTCATCTGAGGCCAAAAATTTAGGGAGATTAAAAGTTATTTATATGGATTTAAGAATTTTCAAAGTTACAATAGTTAATGCTAAAAAAAAAGGAAAGAAACTCGATCTTACATCTCATGATTTAAACCAATTTCCACCTGATAGAAAAGCAAATGGGACAGAAAGTAGGCTGCAAATTACCCAATGGCTCATTAGGAAAGGTGTTTTTCATCTTTGCCTGAAAACAGCCACCATCAGGGACAAGATTTTTGATTAAACAGGTGACAGCTGCTGCATCCCCTGTGCCTTCCCTCACACAATCAGAAAACACATCCAAAAGTGGGAGCTAACTAGAGCAAAGCCGTTCCATACCCTGTCTCTGTATATTTTGTGTATATAGTAACTTGTGTATATAATGGGAAGGGTTGTGTGGTTTTTTAGTTTGATTTTACCTTCTGCTGTTATTATAAAAATATTTGCCGGAGCAGTGTAATAGATAATAGACTGATGTGATTTGAGGTAAGAATGTTGTAGATCAATCTTTAGTGTTAACTTGGAAAGTCACAGATAGAGGTGAGAGTCTGTCTCCACAGAATTCCCAAAGCTTTGAGCCTTTTGCAAAGTCTGCAGCCCACAAGCCAAGAAGTAACATACTCCTCCAGTTACACTCATCTTGTTAAAAAAAATAGTTATAACAATTATGTGCAATCTTTTCACTTCTATTTTCTATCTACTATTGATTTACTTAAACACTGTTCAACATTTCACTTTTTCTAATGGAGCAGAACTTCTCAAAGAAAAAAATGTTTAGCCAAGCAGTTTTGTTTAGTTTTTTTCTGTGCCTTTTTCTAAATAAATACCCCGCCACAGTTTTCATTGGCACAATGTGACCAAAAGTATTTTAGTTCCTTTAACAATATGAAGCAGTTACAGAAGTTCTGAAGTTTCTAGCTTTAAAAAAGTCTCTACAAAGGCTTTACTTTAAAATATTGAAATGGAATGAAATAGATTCCAGTATGGTCAACTGAAAAATTAGTATGTGAAGTTCTACTGCAACATAAGGTGACCCATAAAATAAATCGTTTTGAAATTTTGCTCATACAAAAGAAACTATATACTTTTAAATAAATAAAAGCTACTATATACATTATACTGTACATTTAAATGAGAGATGACATGAAATGGAATAAATTTAGGACTGTCTTTTCATCAGCAAGGCTCATATCTTGACTTTATTACAATTCTGAATAAAACCCTCTGCTTTAGATTATTTTTTTTTTATTCTAGTGGCAGCCACATGAACGCACCACCATATTCCTGTATTTTTTTAAAATAACATTGGAACTGTCATCAAAGTAGAGCACGGAGATTGCATTCAGTTTTGTTGGTGCACAGCATGGCTTTGGTACATGATCAGGGAACATCAAATGAACCTGAAAGACAGATAAATACATAGCTCATATATCAAACAGAGAGGTACACGGACAACATCAGTGCAAAACATATCTTTGCATTTCAGGGAGTGCTGCGGTCACTGATTTTCCTCAGGTAGCAACTTTAAAGCACAGCTTACCTCCAGAACCTTGCTCTGATTTCAGTCGCATGGGCAGAGTTATACAATAATAGCAGATGGAGAGATAAAGGACGAGGAGCGGCCAAGACAGAAAGTCGGTTTTCAGATGAAATTTAGAAAAGAATTGGGAGTTAGGTAGCTGCTCAGGAAAACACTTAAACATACTGTCAGTACCACCTCTGCTGAGGACAGTGCTTAACATGAAGCACAGGTTCAAGTCCTGGGTCTCACTGGGACCGCAGCATATGCTAAAATGCTTGCCTGTGTCAGGGTCTCAGCATGGAGGAAAGTCTGTTGCAGACAGCAAAGGCTGTGTAGGCAAAGGCTCATATTGAAACTGTTTTCAGCCTATGAAACGGTAAGATGTGGGTTCTCAGACAGCATGAGTACGTTTTAGGGTCTTATCTAGGTATCCGTGGACCCAATTCTACTTCCACTGAAGTCAGAATCAATTCATAAGGTGGGTCCCAGCTGGACAGAAGGTTTGGGGAAAGGGCTGAGGCAGAGATGGCTTTATGTTCACTAGGCTGAAATATATCAATGAAAGGTTAAAGAGAAGGAAAAGAGTTTTGAACAGCATCCCAGAATGAACAAGATCTAGTGGAAATATCTGAAAATGGGGGAAATACAAGTTCTTTGTACTTGAAAGAAGGTTGGATGTAATACTCTACACATGCTGAAGACTTGGAAACTGGGGAGGCCAGAAAAGAGGGAGTTGTAATAGAGAGGGCAAGAGATTATTAAGGCATGGATGAAGACTTCAGCAGTAATAGGTTTCATTTGTATGTTAAGTCTTTGTAAATCTGTTAGAGCCATCTGTCTTGCAGTGATATAAGCCCAGAACCTTTGCCAGACAACAGAGAACAGTCTATCAGGAAACGATTTTTACATAACTGTTACCATGAGAAGGTCTTTTGAAATGAGCAATAATAAATCCTGAAGTAGCAGTTTAGTAAGGGTTTAGACACACATTTAAAAACAGTTTAACAAATGAATAGCAAAGCACTGGAGAAAAAAATGATTGTGCCTCATCTAGGCAGATGTTTACCCTGCCATAACTCCTGGTCCCACCAGCCCCTATGACCCCAGCTGGGAGCTCCATGGCCCTGCTAGCCCTGCATGACAGTGATGCTCACAGCCTTTTCAAGAGTGAGCCTGGAAGTCAGTGTGAGTCAACCTGCTGATCCACTGACTCACATGACCAGGAGGTCAACGCTACTCCAACGCCTGTTCTGAGGATGATGGGAAGCGAGAGAGTAGAGGAAAGCTTATATAATTCATTAAATGCAGT
Source organism: Fregata magnificens (assembly GCA_013389945.1). Classification (NCBI taxonomy): domain Eukaryota; kingdom Metazoa; phylum Chordata; class Aves; order Suliformes; family Fregatidae; genus Fregata; species Fregata magnificens. Next base: position 103,489 of record WAAD01035855.1, on the reverse strand, counting down.
CTGTCTTGTATTTATATGCATCTGTATTGTCTGTCTGCCTAAGCTCAGTCTCAGAAAAAGAAGAGAGAGAGAGGTACTGGCCCAGCATTTCTCCTATTCTTGTTACAAAAGAAAAAAAGAAAGAGTCAGTAAAGTTTGGAGGGGTACCAAGGAACAATCACTTCCCAACCCAAAGAGTGGGCTTTTTTTAGAATGGTGTAATCAGTATGGCTGGGAGATGATTACATTTGGATTAGGGTGGGGTGTATGAATAATTGTTTCCCAAGCCATCCCCATGTGCACACCTTGTGTAAATCTGAATTTTGTATAATTTAAACCAGAAAGCATTCAACTACTGTTATCTCATCTAATTTATGTGCAGTTAAAATTTAATTAGCCTCATGATTTTTTGGCTGCACAACTGAATGCATGTAGAGTACATGCAGAGGGAGACACACAATTCCAAAAAGGCCATAAAAAGGAGGGAAAATTTAAGTATCTAATTTTAAAAATAGGACAAACTACCCAAATTTCTTAACAGTGGGAAATTAACCATTTTTGGAAAGGATAGGCACACAAGAGAAAGTATCACTGGGCCACTTCTTATTTAACAGTCCATAACTGTAGGAGGGAACTCTAACCTGGGGATCTCACTGATATTGGCAACTTTTCTGGACAATGTTTGCACAATGCTAAACTATTGCTTTGCTGACCTATTTCTTTCCAGCTCAGGACTGCATATATGTTGTTCTTCATCGTCTCCTAGGCACATTGCTATATTCCTTGCCAACTGGCATTTGCTGTTCCCTTTCATCTGAACTCCTTACCACACTTCTATTTATTTCCAGCCTCTGACATTTTCCCTTCTTTTTGTAAATCTTGCTGACTCGAATTCTGGTATACAGGAATAACGTTGCATTGGTGGCTGGACTTGGAGAAGGTGCATAAATGAAAAATTGAATGGAAAGGAAAAGGTCTCAGCACATGCTGAGGTTTTTAAAATGTCCCTCTCATGTAGAAATACTTGGCAATTTTCACAAGCAGAATTTGTTTTCTATCAGAAAGAAATCAAACTTTGTTTGTTTGTGTGTTTCTGGGTTTTTTCGGTGTGGGGTTTTGTGTGGTGTTTGTTTTTTTTTTTTTTCCCCAGGGGGGTAATAGCTGCACTCATTTCTGAAGGGGGAAAGATTTTTCAGGCACAGATTTTTATGTCAAAATCAAAGAAAAAAATCACCATCCACAGACAGGTTCATCGATATAGTCTGATGGTCAGGATACTTTCCCATCATCAGTTTAAATCAGAGGGAGCATTAAACCCATGTTTCTCTAATTGCAGTCGAGTGCTTTGACCTTTCCAGAAACTAATTAGGGATGGCAACCCTTTCTTGTTCTGATTTCGTACTCCAACTCCCTCCTCATGTATTATCTCTCATTTCTCTGCTTCTTCATTCTGCTAATACGGATACTGTTCAGAGCCAGTTCTTCAGTTGGCACAAGTGAAAAATCACAACCAGACATCAGACTCACATCATTACATTTAGACGTAGTCTAAAGGCCTTGATTTCTGTAGGTGCTGTGTTTTCCGAACTGTAGTTGAATGCTGCCGGGGTAGAGGAGGCCTAGCCAGGTTCTTCATCTAAGATCATCTTTTTGGCTGCTCCAGTTGATGCACAGGACTGACATAAGAACTAGCAGAGGCAGAAAGCTGGCTGCAAATCCCCTTTTACAAGTACCAGGCAGAGCAACAGATCCAAACACACTTATTTATAAACTACATTGTTAGCCAGGCATGACTGAACACAATTTCTTACATGCAAATTCATCTGCTTGCAAAGCTTCACATTAAATTACGGTTTAAGCATCTCTGCCAACAGTTGACAACAGAGGTCCACAGAGTGGCCAAGTGTCAACATTTCTGGAAGGTATAGCATGTAGATGTTAACATGGAGCTTCAATAAACTGCAAAAAACTCTTGGAAGTGAGACCAGGGGGCCCCTTTGGTTCCTGTGTACACAATTCTCCAGTAATATGACACAGTCTTCTCGTGTTATGGCATTTGAAATGGAAGGGAAACCTACCACACAGGCCACTCTGGACAGTTCATCCTCTCTCCAGTGTAATCATCAAAACACATCTTTGAAATGGGTTATCATTTACCCAGAAATAATCAAAATCCAATAGTAGTAAACAAAGAGGAAGAGACAGCCCCTGTGCCAAGACACTTACAGCTGCAAAATAGGCAACTACAACATAGGCAGAGGCATACCAGAGTCTGAACAATAGCGTGGTTCGTTGCATTCATGTGGGCATTGAGGGGGAAAGAACACTCTCCGTCACAGTAAAATGCAGCGTAGCCCTCTGGTGCAATAATCCAATCCTAAAACAAGAACAAATAAACCCACTCAATTTTTTTTTCTCACATAGAAAATTTAAAACTATATCAAACAAACTAAGACTTGTCCAAGGACAAAATGAACTTCAGAATGTGGCATGTTCAATTACTTTTTTTGCCAAAAAAAAAAGAAGTATTTTCTTTGTTCATGCAAAACTCAGATGAAAATTAAATTAAACTTAGAAATCTGTACTGAATACCAACTAATGAGGCTATAAGGGGAATTAAAGGTCCAAATATGTTTGTCAGAAAACTTTTCTTCCCAGACCGAAAATCTTGAACACTTCTTGGTGCAACAAAGTAATCAAAATTCATCCTCTTTCTTCAGCATACTCAATACCATTAATTGTATTATTGCGTGAGACTGAGGGTTGATAGAGATTACTCGTGGAATGTCACTGAATCAAGCATTTTGTGTATTTCTAGCAACACAGTATGGGGAAAAGACCACAAGAGGGAAAATACTTTAAGATGTTAATGAAAGATATGTGTTTAGTTTGCTGAATTCCTCCTTTGCCAGGCAAAGGTAATGGAGGTGCTGTGGGAAGGGCACAGAGGGTCAAGTACCTACTTCTTGGGGTTTGTTTCTTTTTATCTCATTTCACCCAGGGTTTCACTGATCAAATATTGTACAGTGTAGCTTTGGCTTTCCAACAGAAACTTTGAATTCTTCAAGTATTTTTTGTGAAAAAAGTAGATTTTCTTTTCTCTATGGCCACCTTGAATGACTAATCTGAGAGCCTTGCACATCTTGGGGCATATCAGAATTTACTGTTTCAAAAAATGAAAAAACTGTTGATACCTGGAAAAATCTGTGATCTAGAGAGAGACAGCGGCTCACTTGTTCAGTAGCCTGAGTTCAAGTCAATACCACAAGCCTGCTCTGTGGCCGTGGACAGGGTGATTATGCTCTGCAGACTTGGGAAAACAGTCTCTGACTACTTCTTCAGGCTGCTGTGAGGATAAACATACTACAAAAAGTCAGGCCATATGAGAATCTGAGCTAGATATGTAAAGGATGAGCTGTCACTAAAGAGACAGCACACTTTCTCCTCGTAGAATTGTTCTGCTTATGGAGAATTGTTTTAAGACAATTTAGAGAAATGTGAAATGCACAGACAGCCATCTCTGAGTTCTTACCTACATATGCAATACATCTAGGTTATAGGTTGCTGATGGCCTTCTTGTTATTTCTTATAGAGACCTCCTTGCTTTCTGGAAAAAAACCTAGATTGATCTCTATTTTCTTATCTCATAATGCCCTGGCTCTGTCTTTACGACCTTTTACTACAAGTACCTTCTTTTTTTGTTACTGCATAGCAGGATGAGTTTTTCCAAGAAATTATATAAACTCAGCTATGGTGTTATGAAAACCACTGAAGAGTGATCTAGTTCCCTACAGACGCTACCCCAGTGAAATTTCTGTGACCTGCAGTAGACAGCACTGAATGAGGGAGAATTCAAGCGCAAATTTCAAAGGTTCCATTGCTCAGTGTGGGGATTTTGGTTTCATTTACTGCAGATCTGTTCATATCTTGAGTAACAGTTCAGATTTATCTTTATGTGAATGAATCCAGACCGTAAAGCCATTAATGTATGCAAAATCTTTGAGAGAACAGCAGCCAAAAACGGTAAAGCAATAGTGATAGGGATTGATTACAAAATGCGTTTAAAGAATTTGTCTCTCATTAGTGAAATACCAATTACCATGAAGAAAACAGACTATAAATAATGGGGAACTGTAAAATAGATTGTCCCAATTTGAACTGATAGGAAACAGCATTTATAATCATACCTGCCATCCTAAGTCTCGGAAACTCACGTAAAGTTCATGTTTCTTACATGCTTGCTTTTGCTCGCTTGTGTTATAATCTACAGGAAGAAAATAATAATAAATTGTTTAGAAGCATTGCTAGAACTGACAAGATTTAGCTATTTTTGAGCTCCTGACCAAACTGTATAAAGGAAAGGAACAAGCATACTATCATCTATATTCCTAGGGTTGGTCGTAAAGGCAGTGTAAACTTGGAAATGCAGAATCAGCAGTGTCAGCCTGGTACAATTTGTGTACACAGAAAAAACGATGCATTCAGCGTTAGGGGAAACAGGTTTACAAGAAATCTGTTTGCTGGCTAGCTAGGTAACAGCTCTGATAATATGCACACAGGTAATCAAAGGAGGACAAGTGAGACCCTGATCCAAGATATGGGGAAGTTATCCGTATGTTGGCACAGGTTTAATTGCCAGGAAAAGAAAGTAGCCCAATTCAAAAGATAAATTTGTTAATTTATCTGATAAAAATTGTCCTGAAACAACAGAATTTCCAAAAGTCTGTTATTTAAACTTTAACATATTTTGTGCTCCTTCATTTTTTACCATATTTTCTGGAAATATTCACCAATTGATGATCTTCACTTGGTAATACTAATGTAAACAAGTAGACTAACAGATGCTTTTTAAAGGTCTGAATGTTTCTGCACTATCAGAGATAGGGCGTCAGGGTAGAAGGGCACAGAGAACCTTCCATACATGTTTCTTCAGGACAATCTTAATCCTGGAGAAAATCTAGTACTTGTTCCTTAATGCCCCTGAGTAACAGGAAAGGAAGGGAATAGGGTCACATCTTCACCACTTTAGCACCCCAGAGTTGGTTTATAGTGCTATTCAAGTGATGCCATCAATGAGGCACGCGATGGAGCAGGGAGGACAGGCTGTCTCCTCTGGTTCCATTTCAAGAATGCTTAAAGTGGCTTTTTTGGACCAAAATAACCATTCTGGCAGAAAAAAAACGTTGGCTGAAGTTCACAACAACAACAAAAAACCCAAACAAGGAAGACACTGAAAAAGAAACAAAATATTTGTTTTCAGAACTAGAATGGTTTTTTAGGAACAGTTTTTTAACATTAAAAGACTTGAGGCTGGGATGGGAGGGTCTCTGTTGAAAAATTCCTGGAAAATTAAGAGAGAGGCCTTTTTCACGTAAAATGAAAGGAAGGGAATTCTACAGTCTGTGAGATAACCCAATGTAGTGCTTCACTACCTTTGTAGAAAACTCTTCCAAATAGCTGGCCTAGAGAAGCTTTTCTGCAAATTTACCAACTGCTTCTTGTCAGATGTTCTGATCTATGCTATCATTGTTTCTCTGGGTTCTCTTCAGCTTCTCTGTGTCTTTCTGAAGATGTGATGGCCAAAACTGAACACAGTGCCAAATAAAGTAAAATATTTATATTTCCTATGATTTCCAGGTTATTTTCTAGCAGTATATCCCAGAACAAGAGTTTTGCAGCAAAACCACATTGTCCAACGATCAGCTTCAGATCCTTTTTTTATATGCTCCTGCCTAGTCACCTTAGGATTATGTTGTATTTATGCAAGTCAATGAATAAAGAACAGGTTGGGAGTGAGGATGTTGATGAGAACTGCAGCACAATGGGGCTGCAACAACCATAATGCGGTGGAGTTAGAAGGTTCTGAGAGAATCAAAGAATCGTTCAGGTTGGAAAAGACCTTTAAGATCATCAAGTCCAACCGTTAACCTAGCACTGCCAAGGCCACCATTAAACCATGTCCCTAAGCACCACATCTATGCATCTTTTATATATCTCCAGGGATGGTGACTCAACCACTTCCCTGGGCAGCCTGTTCCAATCCCTGACAACTGTTTTGGTGGAGAAATTTTTCCTAATATCAAATCTAAACCTCCCCTGACGCAACTTGAGGCCATTTCCTCTCGTCCTATCGCTTGTTACTTGGGAGAAGAGACTGACACCCAC
>WAAD01035855.1:14785-97174 GCA_013389945.1 Fregata magnificens | reverse complement strand
ACCACCACCCCTAGCTCCTTTCCCGCCGGGCAGCTTTCCAGCCACTCTTCCCCAAGCCTGTAGCGTTGCATGGGGTTGTTGTGACCAAAGTGCAGGACCCGGCACTTAGCCTTATTGAACCTCATCCAATTGGCCTCGGCCCGTGGATCTAGCCTATCCAGATCTCTCTGTAGAGCCTTTCTATCCTCAAGCAGATTGACCCTCCCACGCAACTTGGTGTCATCTGCAAACTTACTGAGGGTGCACTTGATCCCCTCATCCAGATCATTGATAAAGATATTAAACAGGACTGGCCCCAATACTAAGCCATTGGGAACACCACTTGTGACTGGCTGCCAACTGGATTTAACTCCATTCAGCACAACTCTTTGGGCTCCGCCATCCAGCCAGCTTTTTACCCAGTGAAGAGTATGCCTGTCCAAGCCATGAGCAGCCAGTTTCTCCAGGAGAATGCTGTGGGAAACATTGTCAAAGGCTTTACTAATATCTAGGTAGACAACATCCACAGCCTTTCCCTCATCTGCTAAGCGGGTCTCCTTGTCATAGAAGGAGATCAGGGTAGTCAAGCAGGACCTGCCTTTCATGAACCCGTGCTGACTGGGCCTGATCACCTGGTTGTCCTGTACATACTGTGTGATGGCACTCAAGATGGTCTGCTCCATAACCTTCCTCTGCACTGAGGTCAGACTGACAGGCCTGTAGGTCCCTGGATCCTCCTTCTGGCCCTTCTTGTAGATGGACGTCATATTTGCTAACCTCCAGCCAACTGGGACCTCCCCGGTTAGCCAGGACTGCTGATAAATGATGGGAAGTGGCTTGGGGAGTGCTTCCACCTGCTCCCTCAGTTCCCTTGGGTGGATCCCATCTGGCCCCATAGACTTGTGTGTGTCTAAGTGGTGTGGCAGGTCACTAACCATTTCCCCCTGGATTATGGGGGCTTCATTCTGCTCCCTGTCCCTGTCTTCCAGCTCAGGGGGCTGGGTACCCAGAGAACAACTGGTCTTAGAATTGAAGACTGAGGCAAAGAAGGCATTAAGTACCTCAGCCTTTTCCTCATCGTTTGTCACTGTGTTTTCCCCCACATCCAATAAAGGATGGAGATTCTCCTTATTACTCCTTTTGTTGCTAATATATTTATAGAAACATTTTTATTGTCTTTTACGGCACTAGCCAGATTAAGTTCTAGTTGGGCTTTGCCCCTTCTAGTTTTCTTCCTGCATAACCTCACAACATCCTTGTAGTCCTCCTGAGTTGCCTGTCCCTTCTTGGAAAGGTCATAAACTCTCCTGTTTTTCCTGACTTCCAGCCAAAGCTCTCTGTTCAGCCATGCTGGTCTTCTTCCCCACCGGCTCGTCTTTCGGCACATGGGGACAGCCTGTTTCTACACCTTTAAGATTTCCTTCTTGAAGAATGTCCAGCCTTCCTGGACTCCTTTGCCCTTCAGGACTGCCTCCCAAGGGATTCTGTCAACCAGTCTCCTGAACAGCCCAAAGTCTGCCCTGCGAAAGTCCAAGCTGGCAGTTCTGCTGACCCCCCTCTTTACTTCTCCAAGAATTGAAAACTCTATCATTTCGTGATTGCTGTGCCCAAGACAGCCTCCAGCCATCACATCACCCACCAGTCCTTCTCTGTTTGCAAACAACAGGTCCAGTGGGGCACCTTCCCTAATTGACTCACTCACCAGCTGTGTCAGGAAGTTATCTTCCACACACTCCAGGAACCTCCTAGACTGTTTCCTCTCTGCTGTGTTGTATTTCCAGCAGACATCTGGTTAGTTGAAATCCCCCGTGAGAACAAGGGCTAGTTATTGTGAGACTTCTCCCAGCTGCTTATGGAATATTTCATCTGCCTCTTCATCCTGGTTGGGTGGTCTGTCACAGACTCCCACCATGATATCTGCCTTGCTGGCCTTTCCCCTGATTCTTACCCATAAACACTCAACCTTATTGTCACCATCATTAAGCTCTAGACAGTCAAAACACTCCCTAACATACACAGCTATCCCACCACCTCTCCTTCCTTGCCTATCCCTTCTGAAGAGTTTACCAAGAGATGGCCAAGATCAACAGCAGCACTGCAACCCTGGACTTCAGGAGAACAGATTTCAGCTTGTTCAGAGATCTTCTTCACATGATCTCATGGGATACCGGCCTGGAGGGCAAAGAAGACCAGGAGAGCTGGCTGATCTCCCAGGACAACCTCTGAGAGAAGCACAAGGTAAGTCCACTCTCATGTGCAGGTCAAGCAAGTATGGCACATACACTGTGGCCGAATATGAAACTCTTGACTGAGCTCAAATTCAAGGAGGTAAAAGTAATGTGGAATTGGGATGAGCTACACAGAAATAATATAAACACATTGGCTGAGCATGCAGGGATGGATGTTAGAAAAGCCAAAGCTTAGCTGGAGTTGAAGATTGTGAGGGATGTGAAGGTCAAGAAGGACTTTTATAGGTACATTCATAGCAAAAAGAAAAACTAAGAAAAATACAGATTCATTGTTCAGTAGGACAGAAGACCTAGTAACAAGGACTCAGAACAGGTTAAGGTATTCAATGATTTCTTTGTCTTGTTTTTTACAGGCAAGATTTACCCTCAGGACTCCCAAGTCCCTGAGCCTAGTGACTGAAGCTCTACCCACAGTGAAACAAATAAAGTTGGGAACCACTTAAACAAATTGAAGATACATGAGTCCATGTCAGCAGAAGGGATGAATTTCAGGGTGGGGAAAGAGCTGACCAACATAATTGCAAAGTCAGTCCCTGATATTTTTGAGTGTTCATAGTGACTGGAGGATATTTCTGAGGATTCAAGAATGGAAAATGTCGCACCTGTCTTCAAGAAGGGCAATCAGCTTAACCTCAGTTTCTGGGAACTCTGTGGACCAAATCATCCTGGAAGCTGTGTCCAGGCACATGAAAAACAAGAAGGTGTTTGGGAACAGTCAGCATGGATTTACTAGGCCAAACTGTGCCTAACCAACCTGATCGTTTTCTGTGATAAGCTGACTGGCTTTGTGGGCTTGCAAAGAGCACTGGGTGTTGTCCACTTTGCTTTTAGGAAGGTTTTTGATACAGTCTCCCATTGTTTTCTTATAGCCAAATTGGTCAGATAGAGTTTGGATAGGTAAAGAATATAATGGGTGGAAACTTGGCTGGGCTGCTGGGCTGAAAGGGTCAGTGGTACAAAGTCCAGCTGGCAGTTGGTTACTAGGGATGTCCCTGAAGGATCAGTACTGGTGCCAATACTGATTAATGTCTTTGTTAGTAACCTGGACAATAGCACAGAATGTACTCTCTGTGAGTTCACAGAGGATACCAGATGTGGGAGGACTGATCAATCATCCAAATTACCAATAAAATGTTGGACTGAATCAGATCCAGAAGAGACTTAATGAGATGTCATCCAAAATACCCACACAAATTTTACTCTTATTGGTAACATTCTCTTTGAATATGCTTTTTCTTTTTTTTTAACAGGCTATGTACCCCTTTTCTGTTGAATATACCTGAGCCCCAGTATGTCTTCCGAAACTGTGTCAAAAGCTGTGCACAAGCCAAGATGTATCCATTTGCAGTACTAAATAATTTGTTGTAGTACCACCAGGGATGTTAAATTAGGCTTTCTAAGCTGTAATACCCCAAATCCTCATTCCTTCTTAAAGATGAATACTACCTTCTTTCCTATAGTATTTTCCTAGCCCTTCATGGGCTGATTCTCAGTGACACTCATTAAAGGTTCTCCGCAGGTAGTTAGTTACCTGCTGCCATCTCAGGTACCCTCAGTTGCCCCAGGGCACGTAGGGTCAAAATATATACCCACATCCTATGGGAGTCCTGTGTCTTTCTGGAGTAGCCACTGGAAGGAAGGTAGGATACCCTAGGACACCACAAGTTTTCAAAAACCTATATGCCTTTAATATAACCAAGAACTCTTAGTCATCCTTTCTGCTGAATTGTCTGTTATAATCTAGTATGTTCTGCACGCACATTAGAAGTAAGGTGAAAATAGTGGAGAGTAAAGGAACTTTAACTTAAAAAAATTTGAACTGTTTCACTGATCACTCTTTACAAGGACCTGGATTTGGTTTTGGTTTTGGCTAATTTCAGTGCTCATAGGAGGTAAATATTGAGCTTTTCTGTTTCAGCTATTAATGGGAATTTAAAATTAAATCATACAGAATGCAAGTCACTTTGCAAAAAAAATGTGACTGAAAAATGTGGGAAAGATATGCATACGAGAAAGTCAGAAAAGTCACAATCTTGTTTTAGATTGCACGCAAGCAGGCAAATGAAAGCTGAAGATTGTGCTTTTGCCAGTTTTCTCTCAGTCTTGACATTTTCATATTTAAGAATATGTACAGAAGTTTTAGCACCAGAATGTAGCAGAAGTCCCTACAGTTAAAGGAGAAAGGCTGAATAATAAATATGTAAGTCATGGCATAGATGACTTCATTGTCTTGATACTCTGAATTATTTGAATATAGGTTAACCAGGAGTGCATGAGCGGTCGCACCAGAACACCTGATATGGTGGTCTGTGTTTCATATGCAGACATGTGTGTGCAAACCATCTAACCCACACACCTATGAAGAAAGTGAGACTCGGGCAAATCCGTATTCCTTCCTTGAATTCTATCTTTCATAGAAGACAATTCCTTCCTTGAATTCTATCTTTCATCTAAGACAAATGTTGTGTGTAATGTAACATTTCATATAAATATCAAATGTGACATTTATAATAAGATCTAGTGCCAAGGATCCAATTTCACATACTGTGGCTTCAAGGCCCATATGCTTATTCTGTCAAGAATCAAAACCATAGGCTATTATGACTAAGAAAACATTGTTCCTCAGCTATTCAGGGACTGCATTTAGGGTCCAAACCCCTACATAGCAGAAAGAGCTGTGGAAGGAGGGCAAGAAAATATATTTATAAGAAATTTAACAAGGATTTTTTTTTTTTTTTTTGGCAAGGGAAATAAAGACATACAGGCATGTTTATATATACTTTCACAAAGTACTGGGTTCTTAATTAATTAGTGTGACCTCAACCAATAAAATACAGGAAATGCACAGTTAAGCATTGTTTTCTGTTTTTATCTCACTGCATTATGACCAAAAATTATGCAACTTTGTCTTTGAATTTCCTGGTATAAGTCACTATTCAGTATTTAAATGTGGATATCCTCTAGTGCCCGATTACACTGTAATTCTTTTTAGATGATGTTCAAAAGAAAAAAAACAAAGCCAGCCTTTGTTTTAAGGAAGGGTTATGTGATGTACTTCAGGAACAAGTTGTCTTGTTTTGATTTGTTTTAATTATTTTTCCTTTTATCTACAGTTTGACCAAAATAAAACTGGGTAAGTAATACACAGTTCAACCCTCTGTGCATGGCAGGCAGGTGGAGTCTGTATGCTAAGTTTAATTCTGTCTTTGCACTGCATTGACGTGATCTCTTGAAGTTCTTAGCAACACAGGGATGCTGACCCCAAATCTGTCAACATTTGCTCAGCTGTTGTAATAACTGACACATATAGATTTTATTTTCTTCATGCTGTGTTTGTATATATCTTCATTAATAATTCAGAAAATGTGTTGTCCAATGGAAGGGAAGAACTGAGTTGCCCAGCAGGGCTTTCCTTTTTGACATGTTGAGAATACAGTAAAGCTAATTGCTGAGGTCCAAGAGCTTGGAAAAGAAGGCGGCAAAAGGAAGAAGGCAAAAGACAAAAGCCAAGAGGCAAAAGGAACAAGACACAAGCCAAGGGCAAAGGGAAGGAGANAAGCAAGGAGAAAAAGAAGGCATGACTGTAGTAAAGTTGGGATTGATCTGCAGATAAAAGTATAACCAAATCCTGTGACATATAAGTGACAGCATACCTATCTGGGTCTCGCTACATAACCTCTGGCTATGTAGATGAGCGTTTTTCACTGTCAACATCTCACTTAGATACTGTAGGTAAAAGGTTATGGAACAAGCTTAGAAACAAGGACCTACATCACACAATGATGTTTGCCCATCACTGTGTCATTTACGTCAACAGTGTCTTGCATGAGGGCATAGATGAGAACTGAATATGGCCTATTGACAGGCTGCCATGAGAAAGATGATGGACAGAATTCTTTGGGTTTTTCTTTGGTTTAAATATGAAGAGATTAATTATACTAATCAGCCTTCTCCCACAAGCCTGCAGGGATGCAGCATATCCACTGCACTTGTACAGTTCCTGGGGCTGGTGAATAGGACAAAAGGGCATAGCTTTTCCCTGATAACAGGCTGTCCCCATGGAAGGACTCTGCTGGTATTCTGGAAGATGTGAAGGTCTGGGAATAAGAATGTGTTATCTCCTTTGCATCTTTTTTGCACACTGGAGCATGTGGATAGAATGTACACATTGCCTTTGTAGCCATCAATGGGCTCATCTGCAGATTTAAATGAGTATTGTTGCAATAGTTATTAAAAGAAAAATTGTTTTGAATCACTTATAGCATGAAAAGTCCCATCATTGATCATTAATGGCACCCAAATAAAAGAAGTTTTTTGTGATATGGGGACTGTTGAGGCAAACTGCAAGGAAGCTGATTTGCCATGGTGCAGGAGCTACTCCTTCAAGCAGTTTTGCTATGGAGGACATTGCTGTGTCAGACTGTGATTACATATCTGCCTTCAGCTTTGCCACCTATTCCAGCCTGCCCATATCTTGCTGCCTCCATCTCCAGTCAGAGGTCGCTGCCCCTGCCTTTGATGCAAATACACATGCAATTGCTTCTTAATCTAATTTTGTTTTAACAGTATGCTTTTCTTGGACTGCAACCTTTTTTGACAGAGATCTGGAATGGATCAATATATATAGTGATGCACCTCTACACTTATGCAGATTGGGGACCTAAAGAGGTTAGGAGAAAATTTGTTTCATAATGCTCGTTTCACTAGAGATGTTCTGATTTTTCTTGGTTTACGACAGCTCTGGAGCATAACTGGATGCACAGATGAGGCTGCCCAGTGTTTTGAGACATACAGACAGTTCTTCCAGAGGTAATTCTCATGCTGATGCAACATGTGTTAAGGTTGAGTTTTTCCCATGTTAAACCAGCAGGGAGCTTGTGGTCAGCTTTCCTGCTATAATCACGGAGGCTTAACAAATCTGTTCAATTCTCATTTCCTTATGGCCTAGAAAGATGGGATTCAACCTGAAAGTATTATATTTAGGCGTCTTGTGTGTACTGTGTACTTTGATGAAATTCCCCTCCCTCAAAATAATGCAATTCTCAAAATTAGTAGACATTTTCCAGGAAATATGAAAAATCTTTTTTTAATATTTTTTGTGCAGAGGGAATATTACTTACCCTTGAGGTAAGGGATTGTATTATGGAGTTAATGCAGTTGCACAGATCATGTTTGACTGTATTTAAAAACAAACAAAGAAACAAACAAAACCCCCCCAAAAAACCCACCTTCATGTTGTGTCATTAAGTCCAAAGCCCTTTTATGAAAATAGGTAAGTAAGTGCATCATATGGTAGCAGTAAAATAGAAGGAACAGTTTCTGCAGAAAAAAATGCAGTCTGTTCCTCTACTCAAGTGAATGAATTTAGGGTGAGCATCAGCTAACAAGCTTAACTGATGTGCATGCTTAAACCATATCTGAATTACAAGATATTCAGTCAGTTTTTAACCTGCATTTTTTCAAAGAATCAGAAGTTTAAGCAGTTAATGAAGAGAGAATGTTTAGTTAAGATAACTTTATAAATAATGAATAATTTAAAAAATGCCTTTCTGCTATAGAGCATGTAATTTCTACTTTTTACTAGTAAAAAGCTAAAATTTTCTCGTTTGGGATTTCTTTCATTATTTATTTATAACTCTCCCCCTGCAATACTGACTAATAACAAGTTAGAAGTTAATTGTGCAGATGAACCATTTGTGGTATAGCTATACAGAGTATCAGAAAACTTGGCAATACTCAAAAAAGCTGCAAACAAAAACCAGTTGTAAATAGAGAACCTTGGTGCCTAAACAAATGTCAGGGGCTTTTCAAAAGCTAGGGTCCTCAGAAGGAACATGTGCATCTCTCTAAGTCTTCTACCTCAGAAATAACTATGCTCCAGGTCGTCAGCAGAAACTGGAGACATATCACAGTATTTTTTCTACCTATACATCATATACAAATAAAATTGAGCCCACTACTGAAGCAGTAGATTAAAACTCTTTTTTTCAGGCTATGTTTTAATGCTCAGTTTTAAGCTTAAAGTAGGATTTGATTCCAGTGGATCACCAGGTAAACTTTAGAAAGAAATGTCATTCAAATAATTTCAATGACTTCTTTAGCAACTCAGTAGTAGTTTGTGGTTGTTAAGGCAAAATTCATCCTTGTGCAAAGATCAGGGAAAGGCTTATGCATTACATTAGAGGGGTCTCTAGTCTGCCACTTCTGAGGTTCTGAGATGGATAGAAGTAATGCATAATGCTCATAATGTTTCTCCTCAAATAGATGTGTTCCACTCCAGGGCTGAATTATTTCCACTAAATACAAATTTGCTTACTTGTAGACATCCACGGGGCTTAAGAATAGCATCTATATTGAGGTTTTGATATGCTGGTACTAGATCTGTCAGTGAAGGAAAAGTGGGTGTGTGAACAGAAGCTTGACCCCTACAAATCGATGGGCCCTGACAATATCCACCCAAGGGTGTTAAGAGAGCCGGCTGACGTCATTGTAAGGCCGCTCTCCATCACCTTTGAGAAGTCGCGGAGATCAGGGGATGTCCCAGAAGACTGGAAGAGGGCTAATGTCACCTCCATCTACAAGAAGGGCCTAAAGGAGGATCCAGGAAATTATAGGCCCATCAGTCTTACTTCAGTCCCTGGGAAAGTTATGGAACGAATCCTCCTGGGGGCTCTCACAAGCCAAATGAAGCACGTGATTGGGAAAAGCCAGCACGGATTCACCAAGGGCAAATTGTGCTTGACAAATCTGATCACCTTCTACGACAAAGTAACCTGCTCGGTTGATGTGGGCCAAGCGGTGGACACTGTCTACCTGGATTTCTCCAAGGCCTTCGATACAGTTGCCCACAGCCTCCTCCTAGAGAAACTGATGCGTTATGGTCTAGGCAAGTGGTCTGTGCGGTGGGTGGGGAGCTGGCTGACAGGCCACACCCAGGGGGTGGTGGTTAATAGCTCCTTTTCAGCCTGGCAACTTGTCACAAGTGGGGTCCCCCAGGGACCGATACTGGGCCCAACCCTGTTTACTATCTTCATGAGGAATCTGGATGATGGGATCGAGCGTACCCTGATGGAAGTTTGCCGATGATACCAAACTGAGTGCGGAAGTGGACACTTCGGCGGGGAGAGCCACCCTGCAGGAAGATCTGGACGGCTGGAAGAGTGGGCTAACAAGAACCTTATGAAGTTCAGCAAGGACAAATGTAAGGTCTTGCACTTGGGAAAACATAATCCAGGAGTGCAGCACAGGCTGGGGAGCAGCTCTGTGGAAAGGGACCTGGTGGACAACAAGCTCAATACGAGTGAACAGTGTGCTGCTGCAGCAAAGAAAGCCAATAGGATGCTGGGTTGCATCAACAAGGGCATCACCAGCAGAGATAGAGAAGTCATTATCCCACTCTACTCAGCACTTGTCAGGCCACACCTGGAACACTGTGTGCAGTTCTGGTCCCCGCTACACAAAAAAGATGTGAACAGGCTGGAGGGGGTCCAGAGAAGGGCCACCAAGATGATCAAAGGACTGGGAAGCCTGCCATATGAGGAAAGGCTGAGAGGACTGGGTTTGTTCAGCCTTGAGAAAAGGCGGCTTAAGGGAGACCTTATCACCATGTTCCAGTTTTTAAAGGGTGGCTACAAAGAAGGTAGAAACTCCCTTTTCACAAGGAGTCACATGGAAAAGACGAGGGGTAATGGGTACAAGTTACTCCTGGGGAGATTCCAATTGGACACGAGAGGAAAATTTTTCACAATGAGAACAGTCAACCATTGGAATAGTCTCCCCAGGAAAATGGTGGATTCCCCAATATTGAACACTTTTAACATTCAGCTGGCCAGGGTGCTGGGCCATCTTGTCTAGATCATGCTTTTGCCAAGAAAGGTTGGACCAGATGATCCTTGAGGTCCCTTCCAACCTGGTATTCTATGATTCTACGATCTGCCATGCTTCTGGAAAGATACATTTTCACAGTCTGTCCCAGAAAAGTAAATTGTTAGTTCAAAAATGAGAATATTTAGAAAGTGACTTTATGCTTCCAGCTGAAGAAGCATTTCAAGAAAGAATTGGAGCAAAAATTACTCCAGGCTCTAATGGGACTAACAATGTTTTCACATGCATTATTGTCAGAATCTTTCAGGTAAATAAGGGATTGAATTCACTTCCATTCAGGGATACACTGTGTATTTACAGCAGTACCTGTCAGCTGGTCTGAACTCACAAAGAGTCTACACTTTCACAGATTGGTTAAGCTCCCTCATTTCCAGTATTCAGATTTTTGTGTAACATCTTGTCTTCTTTAGCTCAGAGGCAGTTAAACAAGAGTCCAAAGACTGTCTTTTGCTGGGGCTTCCTCAACAAGCAGTTGGGGCGCAACCCTTCTCTCTAATCTCTCTACCTTTTTTTCACGTGTAGCAAGGATCTCATCCAGTTGCGTACTACATAGAATGTAGTTTCCAGCTCAGGTGCAGCCTTTCCCAAACTACTTGGGCATTGCACCATCCACAAGCCTATGAAAAATGTAAGTGACCTGACTCACAGAAGGCAGATGATGCTCCAACATAACAAAAGAGGTTTAAGCAAAGCTAGGGGAGCAGGTAGAAATGGAGTGGGAACACAGTTTCTGACAGTTCAGCCTATGAGCAGCATCTTGTTAAGCTGCTGTGACTCCACTGCATTTGAGCAGGTGCCCATAACTCCTCTAAACAGACTAGTAAATCATAACTTCATCTTACCCCCAACACTTGGCATCCTAGAAGACTCCTGATGACTACTGGATTTGTTGCGGTTCTGATTTTTCCTTTTATTGTTGGCTGCTCGGACAGAACGGAAAAGCACTTCGCTTGCCTTGAAGAATGCAACCATGAATGGTTGCTTTGACTGAGGCCCATGTCTTCCAATCAGGCCAGCAGATTTAACATTGATAC
This sequence comes from Fregata magnificens, assembly GCA_013389945.1. Classification (NCBI taxonomy): domain Eukaryota; kingdom Metazoa; phylum Chordata; class Aves; order Suliformes; family Fregatidae; genus Fregata; species Fregata magnificens. The sequence goes on along the minus strand of WAAD01035855.1, from coordinate 86,028 downwards.
TTCGACCTATAAAGTAATGGAAATTGTAAATTAAAAGGTGAATTTCTGCCCCTCCTGAAGCCACGGTGGGAGTTCAACTGCTGACTGAAGCATGGCAAGGATTTTACCCATAATACTGAGTTTACGTGATTAAGAATCCTAACCACATTTTGTTGAACGGAACTTAAAAGACAAAAAATTCAACAATTTACAGAAGTTTCAACAGCTTTACAGGTAGTTTGTCATTGCATAAAATTGCGGTCTCTGTGCACTATATATCTTATTCATTATTCAGATATTTTCAGTCTCATGTACACATGTATAGAACTGAAAAATAAATGAGCCCCATTAAAGTCTATAGGTTATCGAAAGGATAATGTAATGTGGTCATCTAATTTTTGCATCACTTGAGTGTGAGATGTGGAACCTTATATCCCCAAGGCAAATCGGTAGCAAAGAGAAGTGTAGATGATAAATACACTTCTGTTTTAAAAATAAATATTGTGCAATGTTACTCAAACTGATGTTCATTCACTAGTAAAGGTAGGAAGGCATTCAGTCATTCAAGAGAACAGAGTTTGAAATATGTACATTATTGACTCTGGTTCCGTTCCCAGGGGATGTGCATATTTCTTTAAAATATTTGTTCAGTCAGGACTGTGTGGTAACCTCACTATATTATAGGACCTAAACCTCAGTAAAAGAAAAGAAAGCAAAACAAGTCAGTGAAACTGCATCAGTGACATTTTAGCAAATAAACCCTTGCTCTTAACAGAATTTATTTTGGCAGCATAAACACTTTTGTGCGTACGTGTATTATGCAGAGGCCTTCAACCGTCAGAAAATGAGACAGTGTCATGTGAAGCTGTGCAGCTGTGCTGGGTGGGGGACACAGAGGTCCTTTAAACGGGAAGGTACGGGCACAGGCACCGCGTGCACTGCGCGGCATCGGGGCGCCTGGGGATTCTTCTAAACCAACTGGAAAAGTTTGCTATGCAGGCAAGGAAGGAGCATCTGCCTCACAAACGTGTAATGCTGTTAACTCAATCATCCTGCAAAAGAACTTGCAAATAAGCATAGGAGTAAACCTTATAGAAATAAGCATATAGGTTTCCTTTTCAAACACAAACTTACAGTGGCTGCACGCCAGAGTCTATATTTCTTAGAAAAACTCTATCACTGGCGTAAATGAAAGAGGCAGTTTGATTTGTGGTTAAAGTAGTTTCCATTCTACTTCCACTGTAACAAATGTATTAATTCAGCTCAGACTTCCTCCTTCTGGCAGCCCTTTTGCAGTAAAAAGAGAAATTAGAAGTTCCAGCCAAATACCATACCTTGAACTGACCCACTTCAATACATAAACACTTTTACAACATGTTTATTCAGGTGTAGCACTTTAAATTGGTTTAAGATGTTTCCAGTGACAGAGAGCCCAGCAAAGGCAAGAGAAGAACTGAGAAAGTTAGCAGTTATGGAGCAGAGTAATTGGCAACATATTCTGAACAATTTTGATAATTACTTTTTTGACTGCAAGGGAAAAATATATTTGTTGAAGCTTCTGATTTCATTTTAAATGGCTTTTTAGTCTTGTGTTTCTTTAATTCTTCTTATCATGTGTTTGAGTTACTATTAAATAATTCAGTAACATTAATTTCTATATGGTCCAATCTTCTGTTGCAAGTCAGATATGAAAAACTGTACAGACTATTCTCTATTCATTGCAACATGGACAAACTAGCCTCTTACCACAAAGTTCCAAGTTTCCCCTCATTTCTAGAGGGAATATTTTTACTATTTTTCTTTATTTTTTGTTCCAATGACTTTCAGAATTTTAATTTTATCTGTAAAAGATTAATACGTTACTGGTGGACATTTTAAGAATACTATTAGATTTATATACTGAGGGCTGTAAAGATGTGTGGAGCTTTTCTGAATTTAAATCTGGGTTCTCTGAATTTACAATGGTGGATATTGTGTGAGAAGCAAAATGTCCTTCAAACCAATGTGAACTCCCTTTAAAATAACTTTTAATATTATTGAGTTTCCTCTGGGTTTCCTTTAGACTTCAGCAATGAGATGGCTATTAAGATTCCACAAGTTAAGGCTTACTTGGTTATTCAGGGTATAGAGATATACTATAAAAAATTAATCCTGTAACCCACAGCCTTTTTACACACAGAAACAGCTTATGTGACTTTATTCCTTTATTTGCTTGATCTTTTAAGCAGCCACCCTGAGTTTTTAGGACCCATTTGTTCAATTCATGAATGGTATATGCACTGAATCTGCTTCTAGATCCTGCAGTCAACAGGAAAACTTTTATTGACTTCTGTGGGTTCATCATTAAACTTTTCTCTCTCGGTTTATCATATACCTTAGTTTAACTGCAACTTTCAGAAGACGAAAGAATCAAAATATACACTGCCCTTGAGACACTATATTTCTTCCAAGGAGGATCTCTGAACTGTTTGGTTTGGAAGTTCAAACCACATATGTTGTCTCCATTTTAGGTTGCTTCTGTGCAAAAGAAAGTTTGCATTTACAGAACTCCTATTATCCTTCATTAAAAAAAAAAAAAAAAAAGGTGTGTGTGGGAGATGTCCTTCAGTCTAAGACCACAAAGCTTTCCCCCTTCCTGAAGAGGAGCTATTTCAAAGTATCCTGCCTCTGAAATGCATCAAGCTTTCTGCCACAGCAGCAGCTCCATCTGTGTGCTATGGTCTTGTTAGGTAGTCCTCACCTTTGTCCATAGTGTGGATTTCAGAATACATTAAGAAAATCTTACGCTACCCTGAACTGGCCTTTGTAGCAAGAAGCATTCATGGGCTTCATTTTCAGTAAGTGGTTTTAGTCCATCATGTCTTGTAAGCATTTAGAAAACTCTCTGTTTCGATGACAACTGAAAGTCCAGGTCTCTCCAGCTCACGGTTGTTCCATGTTATGGTATTAGAGCAATACTTTGTAAAATCAGCTGAATGACTCAGGCTGACCTGCTGAACTATACCTTCCCTCAGAGCTTCACCCACATGAAACTGGTAAAACCAAAACAGCAAAGTGTGTCTCTCTGCTTCTCTTGAGCATGTCTGAAAAAGAATTGAACATGGTCAAGCTTTCTGAAAAATGGGTTTGGTTTTATACTTCCACCATATCTTTAATTCTGAGGATTTCAAAGACTTTTCTTTAGACTTTAGAAGAAAAGAAGAAGAAACTGCAAGAAATCAGCAGTCAGATAGCGCCTGCTCTACTGAACCTAACCACTACAATTGCCCCTACACCTAGAAAAAACAAATAAGCATAACAGATGGACTTACTGTGTGCAGGGACAGTCCAGAGCCTTTGTATTCCTCACATTCTGGCATGCGCTTCTCAATCCTGCTATGATAATTTATTATCTCTTCTCCATATTGACAGGTATATTTGGAGACTAAGGCTTATTTAAAGCATTATGTTCCAAATCTGTTGAACTCCTTAGTCCTTATTCATGTGATTTTGAGTCGTTGGCAAGATGTATTTGTTTGACTTGGCATTTAAACTTATTTTTGGCTTTTATTCTATTTGATAGTAAAGTGCCCTTAGCAGTTTGCATAAAAGCTTGTATGGAAGTGCCAGTTTGACTGACTGAACTGAATGAATATTATTTGGCTTTTCACGTTCTGTCCCCTTATGATAAAGGAATTGCTGCTGCAAAAATAACTGTGAAGTTCAGCTTATAAAAAGGTGCTACCTTAACAATCCTGATGATTTTGTTCTTTTTTTTTTTTTACCCACAGAATAGGAATAGCACTCAAGATCGTAACTGTGGAGCTATTTGCTGTGTCACTACGTCCATTTTTCTGCTGTGACATGCAGTCGTATCACACAATTTTTTTCATGAACTGATCAAGTTCCATCTTAAAAGTTAATTTTCCCCCCCAGCTGCTCCAAATGGAAACGCAAGAGCCCTTCAAGCTTTCAATAACAATGTGTCTCACAGTCCTGACCTGGAGACATTGCCTCGTTTTTCATGACATTCAGAAAGCTGACTTCTTCTGAGATCGCCCGTGTGGATGCCAATGACAGTGGTAAGATTTGTGACTTGGCTGTCTCTCCTCAGGCAGTATATATTTTATGTAAGGCATTGAGCAGACACTAATTTTGCAAGAGCTTTCAGCCATTATGCATCTTGGCCAGATTTACACTGGCAACACAGGACAATGAGTGATTCCAAGATCCATTATTTTGTCCTGAGTCATCGAACTGCAGCAAACCACTCGTTTTGTTATGAAAAACAAGCACTTATTTACTTTCAAAAGTGTTCAACAAGCCACAAAACACATTTTACAGATTAACCACTACTGCTAGGTCACAGTAGTTACTTTGGTAATAATTTTATGTATCTGTAGATAGAAACAAAAACTTTAGTGATGCTGAGAGTTCATTTCTGGTTTGCTGAAAAAAAAATTTCCAGTGCCACACCTAAGGTTTCCTCCTCATCGGGAGTAATATCTCAAATGAGGATTGGGAAAGGCCTTTTGGAGAAAGACCCTGAGTATACAAGCTCCAATAACATCTAATATTTGAGCAAAAACTGTTCTCAGGCTCTGAGTCTGAAAGCTCACAAGGTAGTTTTCAAAATTAGACAGAAATTTGTGTGGCTTCTCATGCCCGAACAGTGCTCTTGCGAGCAATGGGACTTCACAGAAACAAAAGAATTGAGGTAGAGTTTGGCTACCAAAACTTAAATGAAGGCTTATTAAAAAAAGGAGAAGAGAAAACCTAACAACACAAATGTGTTGGTCCATATATAAAACATCCTCAACACTCCAACTCCAAAGTATTTTATACTGTCTCTACTGTATCATCTACATAAACTGTTATGCAAACTTTTCCTTTGGTGGACACATTTATCTATATCAACATAAAATATGCTTTTGAAACAAGCTTTGTGTGTTTTATTAACTCTTCTGCTCCCTGGAGGCTTTAAGGAATTCTGAAAAATGGGTGGTCTTGGATGGTCTGCTCTGCATTTACTAGGCTTCACAGCTTTAGTCAAAACTAAAGATTCAGCTTTTGTTTTTAAAATCTTATATTTTGTTGTTTTTATTCAGTTCAGTTGAAGGAATTTTGCATATCTTTTTGTGTTGATTTTGGTATCCACAAAGCTCTTGAAGAAAGCACTTGGGAACATGTTAGGAACCATGGTATGCTGTATAATGTGGCAGTACCATGTATGCTTATACAAAAAATCAGATGTAATCATACACAAATACACTTGCTAAGTACTTGATTTATCCTTTCAATTTAATATACTTTGTGAATGGTTTGTGGGAGTCCTAGGGCCTTTCTGCACAGTTAAAAAATGTGTTCAGGAAGACAACAAAAGAAGGAGAGATTAGATTAATTGGTCATCCACCAAAGAATAAAATGGGTAAAAGTCTTCTGAATGAAATGAAACACAAATGCCATTATTTCTAAAATACTGGTGCTGAGAAGCGAATGTATCCTTCATCTGTCTGGGGAGCAGGGTGGAGGGGCAGTGGAACAGCTGTACAGCCAGGACCAGTATGCACCAGTATGCAGTGGTGGCAGGAGAAGGGGCAGTAGCCCATCTCACTTCCCTGACCCTCCTGCTTAAAGTAAGTGTGCCCTTACTAACAAAGGGTGTGTTCACATCACTTGCTACAAGCAGACACAAGAAAATGCTGACTGTATTTCTGACCCAGCTGGAAACAGGGGTTACACCTATATGAGTAAATTAAAGAGTGCCCAGGAGCGCTCCCAGGCACTGGAGCTGGATTATCTGCTCTGCTCAGGGTGGGACAGTGCTCCTGGTGCCCTTACATCCTATGCCAGCTCCATCGCAGAGTCCCCAGCACCCCAAGGCAGTGCTGCAGGGACCTCTCCCAGGGCGACAGTTGCCATGGGGTCACCCTGTTTTGGAGACTGAGAGAGTGATCCCTCCAGCTTGTTTCACACCACAGTATTCCTGAGCATGTTTAATTTACTAGTGTAACTTTGGCCAAAGTCAGCTCTGAACCAGAACTCATGTAGCTGTACTTAGGCAGTGCTTGAGCCCAAGCTAATAAAACCTGCTGAGGGGCAGGATATATTAGCTCGGGTTCAGTGCTGTGCTAACATGGCTATATGGCTTCCAGATGGTTCAGAATTTAGGCAGAGCTATTGCCTGCCAAAGTCGGTTTATATATCTATATATATAGATAGATATCTCCTAAATTGCCCCACTGTAAGGACACTAATGAAGGTGAACTCACTCCTGATACTTTGCCTTGTAAATACCAGATCCACCAACAGACTTGAATGTAACAAACCAGCAGCATCCTCCAGGGTACCTGGCGGCTACCGTGGTCATGTAAGTTAGGTGCCAAGGTTGACTGGGGGCAACCTCGGGATGAGATTGATAACATAGGTGAGGCCAAGGCCAATGTAAAGTATGCAGCCAAATACCTGAAGAAGCCAGGGTGCTGCCACGGGTTGCTATGGGTTGAAAGCAAGCCAGCCACTCTCTGCAACATAAAGAATGTGGCCATGCTGCCTCTGTGTCAGCTTCGTAGGAGAAAGGGACCTTCGAAGGCCCAGGCTGAAAGGAGAAGAGGCTAAAAAAGAGACACCGTGTCTCTTAATGTCTCCCCCATCATTGCTGGAGACGGTCCTCACCAATCCTTCCTGCAGCGTGTAGGATTAGGAGCCGAACCCCCTTCCAGGGGACACGTGTCAGAGTGTGCCCAAATACGTGCTGGAGAGAGGATTGGCCTTCCCTAGGCTTCACTTGGATCAAGGAACCTATTTCTTTCAAGTTTCCCTGTGCTCTGAGGAAAAAAAAATACCTGAAGTAAGAGTCAGAGCTGGGGAGCTGAGGATTCCTGCTGCCTGCCCACCTCAAACAGCAAGAAAGCCCAAAGAAACCTTCCATAGGACTATGTGGTAACAGAAATCACCTTAATCAGCTTGGACTTTTCAAAGTTACCACCAGTTTCTTCCCCTCTGATGTGCAGGCAGATGGAAAATAACTGAGAGCTGCAGTAATCTAAGAAAAGGCATAGAACTACATGGCTGTGAGGGTTACCCAGGATGTTGTATTGAGACCTGTGTATTTGGAACCTGTTTTATTCTGTGGATCATCAATAATCATTGTTACACATCATCTCCCTCTCCCACTTTCTGTAGACAACAGTAGGTTCTCTTCAGCAATGACATAAACAGCAAAAGGAATGCTCTTGCAGCTATTTATACTGCTCCAGTAAAAGTGATGTTCAAACCGTTGCTAACTTCCAATTATAAAAATGTTAAATGTTAATACAAAGGTGCTGATTCACTGGAACATGTTCTAAGTCTTAGGAGACATATGGTATATATACAGGAAAAGCGTCGCATGGAGCTTTTCGAATTGTTTCTCCATCTGCATTGATTTTATGCTGCAATTCATCTAACACCCGCACTTCCATCAGCGTGAAAATGATCACCTCTCGTTTTAAACACCATGGAGAGTTTTGGTGTCAAAAGGAGGGAATCAGCCAAAAGGGGATGCTGCAGAATGTTGAGGAGACATTAAAAAAGAGAATCAAAAAAACCTGATCCTTAATTTACTACAGCCCCAGGGAAACAGTGCATTATATGTTGACAGCTTCCATATGTGTCATGCAAACCTTTATTCTTACTGTTCAAAATAAAATGTCCCATTAAGAGAAAAAGTCTACATTTCATGCTAAAATGAGACGTATGATACCAAATACTGTCTTAAAGAAAAAAGAAAACACATTCCAATGTCATGTGGCTTTTTGTACTTTTTCAGCATTTTCAAAGGGGGAAAAATATGAATGACAACAACCAGACATTCTTCCAAAGTTGTTTTTATCACACTGTTATATTAAATAGTTACAAATTTTTTTATTCCTCATGTAGACATTATTATTATTTATGCACCATCTTCAGGGATCACCAAAGAAATATATCTACACAAGTAATTGCCTAAAAAGTCACTGAAAGATAACTGTAAGAAAGATTACTGTTAATGGTAATGATAACAATATAGTAGCACCCCGGAGTCTCAGTAATTATTGGCACCTCATTTTAAAGGTGCTGTATGAATAAATCTAAAAATTAGTATGGATTATCCAGGGTCCCAGTGCAGCATCTGAATACCTCAAACAGGGATCCTCTGACTTAACAGAATCCCATTTAGTTTAATAGTCTGTTGCAATAGAAAGGTTAATGGATCAGGTCTTATCATAAATGTTTCTCCAGTTATGGGGGCAGAACTCCTCTACCTCCCATAAACTCAACGGACAGCTGGAGGCGAGAAGAAACGTGCTTCAGACCTGCATGGCCTAAAGTTCACTTGAGCCAAGGGAAGGTTTTTTGGTTGATTTGAACCAGTCTCTGAGCTTTCGTAGAAAACTGGTTGGAGGGAAAGTGGGTGGGGTTCTCTGGGTTACAAACAGAGTCCACTACATACTGAGTCATGTACAAAAATTCATGTTCCATCTGTACACAAACATGTCATTCAACTGCTGGTGTTTCTAATAGCTTCCAGAAGTAACAGCAACCCAATAAAAATAATCAAAGCCTTAAGAGCAAAATTGTAAGAGCATGAAAGGATGATTTTCCCTATGCTAAGCTGAAGTGGTATAGCACAGGTCTTCCCTATAGTTTTGAAAACTTTAGTCCCGAGAAGGCCACTCTTCTTGCATGAATAAACTGAAAAGGGAACAGAAAGTGAGGGAAGAGGGGAATTCCCTCCTCACTCAAGCAGCTGTGTTGAGAAATTCAAATAAGTGAGGTGCAGAAGGTAAAGCTGCCAGTGGCTTCGGAATTTAAAATAGAAAATTATCTATCACCTTTCTGATCTTGGGAGTAGGACAGGGGAAATATTTATATAAACTGTCCTTTTACAATTTGTTCAGTGTATTAACCTAAAGGTTTGCTTTTACCCATACAAACTTTCCTGCTGTTTACTGAACGGATATAATTTTGAGGGTAGAACCAACAAATTGCTGATTCCAGGGTTTCTTAATGAATGCCTTTCATGGATATTTAATTTTCAAGAATTTCTGTATTTGAATCTCCTGGAAAAAAAGTCAAGGATGGAGTTTATTCTGGAGCAGAAAAGCTGGCCAGAAGCCAATCCACCTAATTTGGATGCCTGACGGAGGTGTCACCTCTCCAGAATTTTAAGGGCTTAAAAATGGCCTCACGAAACCAGGCTGCCTAACAGAGCCGCTCCCTGTACAGCCCGGGCTCAGGTGCGGTGCCTTTGAAGGCTGGCTGAACACAACAGCAACGTGGTCTACTTTGCATTGCTGCCTCGCTTTTCCACTGACTGTACTCTGACCGTATAGGCAATATTAGGTGAAATGGTCGTCGCTCTGGTTCAAGCCTGCCAACTCCCTTTTTAAGCATCATGCCTAAAGGAGGACAGTTTTTGCATAACTCTCCAGCAGCCAGAGCACTTGCCGAAAAAGTATGAGAGGCTTTGTTCACAGCCCAGCTGAGCCTGAGGGAGAATTCAGATCAAAAACAATGAGAAAATGTAGCCAGAACAAAGAAAGAAGAAAAAAATATTAATCCTTACACTAGGGTTTCTTCTGCTACTCATTAACATTATGTCAGCTAAGGTTTAGATTAACTGGCATCATAGATCCCTTGACCTCTGACATAAAAAGCTTTCTGACAAGAAAGAGCTAAATCTGAAAGTTTGCTTGTAAAGTAGTATGGATTAAGTGAACCATCACAGACAAAATGGTATATAAGTCTCTCTTTATTAGTTTCTAAAGAAGACTAAGTAAAGAATATTTCTTCTAAAAATATTATTTTGCATTGAGATGCATTTTCACTTTTTAATGAAGAGCATAACTGTGAATAATGAAGTAGCCTGGTAAATTTGTACCAAAAAAACCACAGCTCTGACTTCAGTCTTGATAGTGTTCTTTCTAATTTTCAGCTAATGAAAATTTTCAAGATTTCAAATTTTTAACCCATTTCAAGATCAAAAAGTTTTAATTTTTTTTTTAAATGATAGCCAATTCCCACATTACCCCATCGTTAACCTTTCTCCAGCATCAGTACCAGCAGGTATGAGGTCCCTCCTGAAATGTCCCAAGGGTTTTTTTATACCTTTCTCCATGCTTCAGCCCTGAAAGATCTCTAGAAACTTTCTAAAACAAAAATTCCACAAATCTGCTTGAGTTTCCTGAATGTAATCATCAGTGGAAGAACATGAAAATGGAACTTCATTTTCTATGTAGGAGCTTTTATCCCAAACTTCATTTAATTCAACTCAATTCAGTTAGCTTTAGAACTGCCATATTCTACAGAATTAAGAATAATAGGAAGCTTGCAGACTATAGCTACAGCAGGATAAGACTCGTGTTCTTTGCTTCTAAACTTGCAGTGAATTGTCACCCAGTCAAGTTAAAAAACACCCTGCCAGAAAAGATCCCTAGCAATAGATGACGAGAGCATATATGGAGTTATGATCTACAGTTATGATCTTACCGTCCCCAGTTTCAGCGCAGAGTTGCAAGCCCAGATTGTTCTGTGGATTGATCACCCAGTGATTGCTGGTCACAGTAATGTCAAACACAAACCAGCCCACATCAGAAGCTTGAGCCTTTCTTGTGTCTAACAGGAACAAGTCTGCATCCCTACGTTAAAGAAAATAGAGTTAAGACGTTCAAATATTATTATTTTTTGTCCTTAATTTCCTTGCTGACAATAACTTCCTGGAGTCCAAATGAATAATCCTTTGACGTATCCTCATCATGACACAGTACAGCATGTGCTGTAGCTAACATGTAATTGTTAAGTATAATACAGGTATTTCCCCTGAGAGGCCTTTCTGAAATGAGTCTCAGCATGTGAAAACTACAGCTCTGGAAAATCTGAAAAATCCAGCTTCCTGATATAAATACACAAAATATATAATTGAGGCTGTGTATAAAGGATTCGTCTTTCAGCACCAGAATGTCTCAGGAAGATTAACTTTTATAAACCATTCAGTGTAAAAGACAAAAATGTCAAAATCACGTTCCAATTTCAACTAAAATTCAAAGGCATAGCATTGCTAAAAAAATCTGTTATTAATAACATATGACAGCAGCTATATCATATGACAAAACATGAATAGATGACAGTTCAGACAGTTTCATAGCAGTACAGATGTTTAGAAAAATAAGTCTCTATATCAAAGTAGAAAGTATATATCTATTCAATAATGTAATTATTACATTTTAACCCTCAGTTCCCTGGTATATTCTCAAATTTGTTCGCATGAAATCTTCCAGTAATTCAGAAGGGCTGCTCAGGGGAGTTAGTATAATTATGTTACTGGATGTTTAGCATGGATTGTTTATTTGTTCTGTTTTCACATATCTCCTGACACAATTGATTCCAGAACCACATCTGTATTACAAATAATTTACTACAATGACCACACTAAACCCAAGATATTTAGCTCTCATCAGTCTCATTTTACATGTTTCTACAAAGCAGCATGAGTTATTAAAAACTGTTTTCACCATTTAGCCTTTCAAACCTAAATCTATAGTTATAGAAACCTATTTCTTTTCTGCCATAAATAGTAATCAAAACAATAATATACAAGAAAAAATATTTTATTCTAAATTTTGACTGTCCAGCTTGACTAGAGACAGACTAGGCTTACACAGACCTTGGAATCATATTGTTACCTTACAGACAGCATGAATATATGCTTAAAGAGGTAAGACAGAAATAATAGGCTTTGTGTATAAAAAGTGGATTCACAATTACGATGGTCCTGTCATTGTATTCTTATGTTGCTTCATCACAACAACATCGTAGGAAGTTACTGTCCTATCTAGACTAAACACTGTAAATGCACCTAGAAGGTCTGATACTGAAAAAAACCATCTTGTGTAGCTCTTGAAACTGTGGTTGTTCAACACTCAGGAAAATAAGACCAAATGAGCTACGACAAGCATATGTTTACTTACATGGGAGAAATATCTGCAGAATCAGGTTAAAGAGCTCAGAAATGATAAAGGAGGGTTTAAAAAAAAAAAAAAAAGAAAAAAAAAAAGAAAATTAAAGGGCTTTCTTTCCAGTCACCTTTTTTTCTTCTGTTAGAGGATAATCTTTTGCTGGGCTCTTATCACTTCTATGCTAGTAGAACTGTGCTAATGACCACACAAGGAGAAAACATACATTCTCCTGCTGGAGCTAACATGAAAACAGTTACAATTCAAAAAAGCCTGACCTGCTATGCTAGCACTGAACAAATTAACAACGTACCACAAGCTCATAAATAGTACTCTCTGGAGTCTTAAATGCCAACTTTTTTCTCTAATAAGCAGTTTTATCGGAACTTTAAAGCTGAAAAGTTTAATTCTGGATGTGACAGTCTTTAAGATGTTTATAAATATTTCTTATATCATTCAGTAGATTTAATAGAAAACTGTAAAATCATTTGGAATATAAAATATTTCAACATCACAGTGCTATAATTTCACATTTGTCTTGTGTCCTCCTAGAATACATAATTGTTTTCCCACAGATTCTTTCAGCTCCAAACTTTGCTGGGACTGATACGAAGTGTTCTCAAAAGTCAAGATGCACACTGTCTCATATGCCAAATCAGAATAAGGCACTACTAATGGTACAGTCCAGAAACCCCTATAAAGGACAAATTTACCCTGTGGATCTCTCTTCAATGTGACTTTATTATTTTGTACTGCAGCAGAAACTCACACCAAAGTGTCTTTGGCATTGATATGTCAATCTTCTTGTCTGCCTTCCTACAAGCATAGTCATCTCGCTAAGGTAATAGACTCAAAGAGGCAGATTGTTCTTATACATTAACTCAGCAAATGAACCAAAAATTAGTTGTGGGTACCTGGAGGAAACTAGAACTGGTTCTCAAGAACACAGAGCAGGCTAGAGAAAATGTCTCCGGACCAATGCTAATGATTTAGCCCACATAACAGCAATTTACTGCAGAAATTCAAAGTATCTGTCATGAAAAAAACCAACTTTTTTCACAATTGATATAAACATCAGAGGGTGAAAACCTGACCCCTGAGAAGGCAGTGAGAGCTTAGGGATCAGGGTTCCCCCATTACCTGGTGTCATTCACTCAAACTTCTCATCACATTTTGTGACATTTTTAATTTTAAAATTCTCCTTTATTCTGTGAAAAGAAAAAAACGATCACACTTAAAATGAAAAACAGCTGCAAATTTTGGCTCTAATTTTAAAAAATATTTCTATTTAAAAAATAGCCCACAACACATAATAAAAAAGTAAGGCATTATGTCGTAAATAGCCTGAAATACAACAGTGAACACATTCAGGCAGAATACAGCTGATTAGCTTTACCTTTATGGAGGCTGTTTAAGTTTAGTGATCTCAGTCTGGTCCCAAACGGCCAGTTGTCTACAGCAGAAATGCTACCACAGTCAAGAATTTCAGCAAAGAGGCTGCGGGCAGAACGTCTAAGAAGCTCCAGATCTCCTGGGTCACTTAAGGAAGTAAAGGTGGAATAAACCATCTATATGTTCCTTGAAACCCAGCAAAGTTTTCAACCAGATCAAATCACAATTACTATGTAATAGGCCATCCCCATAATGCTGCTTCACCTCTCGCCTCATTCCAGAAAGCTGCTTTAGTATCTTATTGCCACTTGAGGATTCCCTAATGCAGGAAGAATCCTTGGGGTTTAGTTAAATTAGTGGCTAGCTGCCACCAGATCATGAACAAGGATTTGGCCTGTTGGACTATATTACTGTCGTCATGAGAAAAGATCCTGGTAGGAGTACATTGGCAGGGCTGCGTAGGAAAGTTTGCCTTGCCATAGGCTGTGCTTTACATGCTCACTTAGAACAAATAGAAAACTTAAATCCCAAAGGCTGTCATTTCAGCAAACTCCAAGCGAATTCAATACACACCACACTTCAGCGGCCATGCTGCCACAGAGACAGAAAAATGTCTGAGACTACAATATAATCATTAGTCTGCAACTCAGAAACCCTAAATCCTGATCACTCCTTGCCTAAAAGCATGGCAGGACGGCATTTGGGATTGCAGAGCCCTGTCAGACACCCACGTTTCCTGTTCAGAGCAAAGGAGGGTGGAGGAGCAGGGTCAAACCCAGCAGTTTTGCTGTGGTATCGCACTGGTAAGGAGTGTGGGACATTATAGAATCATAGTATCATAGAATGGCTTGTGTTGGAAGGCACCTTAAAGACCACCTAGTTCCAACCCCTCTGCCATGGGCAGAAACACCTTCCACTAGACCAGGTTGCTTAAAGTCCCATCCAACCTGGCCTTCAACACTTCCAGGGAGGGGGCATCCACAGCTTCTCTGGGCAACCTCTTGCAGTGTCTCACCACCCTCACAGTTCTCTCACCCTCACATTCTGTAGTTGCAGCTTCTGAAAAGTTTGCACCTAAAATCTCATGTACATATGTAGGACAAACCTGAGGTGACAAAGTCAAGAATAACACTAATGAAGTCTAGGCCCAAAGCAAAAGCCGTGGCTTTATTGAAAAAAAAAAAAAAATTCTTGGGAGCTTTTCTGTCTGGAGGTATCAAGAAGCAGGTGGGAAAATTTCCTTGTTTCTAATTTGAACAGTGGAGATCTTGTGGTCTTCTCCCATCCTGCCGCACTGAGGCATTTGCTGCTATATACTCCATATATGAGTAGAGACTGGCAAAATCAACAATAGGAGGGAAACACTTAGTATACATCTGAAGTTTCTCTAGTTATACTGGTGAAATCAAATGGGTGGTATATCATTGCATGTCCCACTTTCCAGCATCATGCTTCCATTAGAGGACATGGGGCTTTTGTTTATAAATGGAAATAGAAAACGTTTATAAATTTATGTTTATGTGTTGAAAGAAAGCAAGAGCATTCTTTAATGGTTTCGCAGAGACAGTTGTCATTTAACAAGTCAAATAACATTGAAGTGTGATCTTGCTTCAGAGTAGTAAGCAGTTTTGCTTTCTCTGAAATAGAATAAAAACCACTTACTGGGAAAACATTAAAAAAAAACCCCAAAACCCCAAAAAGAAAACATCAAATGGATTAGAAAAACTAACTTTTCCCATTAGTTCTTAAAAAAAATCTGTTGAGTTTGCAGGTGAAGAGCTTTCATCACCCCAGCCTTGACCTGTGCTCTTTAAAAAGATATGTTTTGTTCCTTCCCGTTTCATTCCTTCCTCCAAGAAGTTTCTTTTAGAACCTACGTCAAAAGAATTTTTGCAAGCTAAAGACAGAGGTAAAAAAAAATCCTGCACTGTTTTGTTCCTGCCCAAATTTACTAGGAAAGAAGGTATTCTGGAAGGATGAGTGCTTTCCCTCCTGTTGATTCTGTTCCATTGATATAAAATGACTCCCAGTTTACAGCCACAAAAAGTTTATAACAATGTTCAGAGATCTCACCCAGAAGGTACAAGCTCAAGCTTCTGGGAGCAGAAAAGAGATTTGAATTCTGGCGCAGCCTTTGAGCTAACTGGTGATGGGGCATTTTTTCCTCCAGAGTACTCTGCAAGTTTAGGCTGCCATAGAAATATTTTCTCTGTTCCAAGATGAGGGAGAGTTTTTGTTTATCTCAAACCAAACCTTTGTTTTTCCACTTTTCTGAGAAAAGACATATACCAGTTTAATTTCCAAACCTAAATTTTGGGTGTATGTAGTTTTTTCAGAAACATCTGGGTATTGCTACTAGTTTTTAATGGGGTTTTTCAGGTATTTAGCTTCTTTGCCTGATGAAATCTTATCATTTACTCAGCTCTTGCAGAGTCTTGGAAATAAGTCACATACAGAGCTCTGCAAACTCAGATTCAGAGATTTGCTCATGTCTAATGTCATACTTGTTTTAATTTTCAGTTATGGTGAGCTGCATGTGTTAAGTGTGCATATGTCATCTTAAAGTCAGTGCGTGACTTTATCTTTTAATTACATTGGGCAGAATATTGAAACACATGTAAAAAACCCATGCTTCTTCAAATGTAAAGGAAGTTGAGCAATCTATCTGCCTTTAAGGAGCTAAATGAATCTTGGCTGGTAGTACCTCAGCATCAGCAAATGGTGCGTTTCCCAAATCCAGACACTCTAGACTGTGCATACAACTCCACCATTTGCTCACTGAGAACATGAACCCTCACCCTTTCTGTGCATGGGCAGATTATTTGGTGAGATCGGACTTGTAACTCTCCATAAACCTGCAATAAATTACATTGAATATAAGTTTTATTCTTGCTCAGTATTTGTTGTCGTTGCCTAGGAATTAATACTGCACAAGCCACAGTGATAGCAATGATGCCTTGCCGAGGGGACGCTTGTGATCAGCTATTGTCTCCCTACTTAAGATAGAAACATGAGACATTGTTCAATACGTGATACGTTCATGCCAACAGGGTACCTGTTTGGGTACTCCTTGATGATCTGATATATGCTAATCTGAATTGTTTCGTTCTCAAAGCGGCTGTTGCTTCGGTCTTTGTATATCCGGAATTCAGCTGCTGTCACTGCCTCTCCGTGCGGGATTTGAGTAAGGTCAAAGCGAAACTCTTTGTAGTGCCTTCGCTGGTGGGAGAAGTCCTTGTCCCTTTCAACTGTGAGAAAAAGAGTTGAATGTAAATTAAATAGGTGAAATGAATGCCCATTTCCCATGATTAATGGACCGTTCCCTGTGCTTCGAGTAAACAAACAGGACAATATAAAACTGTGCAAATAATAAAACCACAAGCCCAGACGTACTTCCAGTTAAAGGAAATTCCACCAGCCCAGTGTCTTCAGTTCAAAAGAAAAAAAACTTTGGTGGCTTTTATACAAATTCCAGAAGCTGGAGTGGAAAGAATATCAAAAAAGGCTGAAAGAGGGCATGTTGTAAAGCAACTAGAAATATGGACAAACTAAAAGCTGTGAAAGGATTTAGGACTTCAGTGCAGTCATAAGCACGGCAGTAGTAATGTGAGAGCCATAGATGACTTTGGAAAACACTAATTGCCGCTAATAACCAGGCAGATGAGAGGAACGCTGCTCATTTCCACTTAACGTAATAAATTCTGAAGTGGTACTGAAGTGCGCTGTGACAACTACATATTTAAGCAGCAGTTACATCATATAAATTAACACATGTTGTACTCTAATGGCATAAGCATCATCTTGCCAGTGGTCAGAAGAAGGAGCCATGAATCAGGGCTGAGTGGTTCTGGCACCCCAACAGCAAAAGGAGCACCACTCCTGACATGAGAAGTCCCCTCAAATGTGCTATAGGTGGGCAGGTGCAGCTCCCACTGCTTCTGACACTGCCACAGTTTAAAATAAAAAAGTTAACCTCATCATTGCTTAGTTCAGGATTGTACAGAATTTTAAGGGGGAGTAAGCAGAGGATTTTGGTTTATTCGAGTTTGCAGCTGATTTGGGGCTAATTCCACTGTCTGCTGCAGTTCTGACCCTGAGTTAGGAGTGACTTTTGCAATGGAATACGTTAATCCCATCTTATGGGATTAATACTTCAGATTTTATGGATGTGGAAAGGAAAATGATCCATGGTTTCCACTGCCACAGAGCGCAATGTATCCTTGACCTGTGAAGCAGCTGTGCTCTGTGAGAAGAAAGAACTTCTCACTTCTGGAGAAGTTCCACCTGCCTCACAAGATAGATAGGTGCTTTGCTTTACTGATGGTGGACAAAGCCTAAAACACTCAGAGCTGGGATTCGGTTTGGATAACCAGTAAACGTTTATGACCGCACCCAGCTCCGCTAAATGCTCCCTCCTATAACCCCTGCTCTTTATTGCGTTTTAACAGTCCTCGGATCTGAGGAAGGAACAATGTCAGTTCTGAAAAAGTGCATATTTAGATTACTGTTACATGTATAAATAATCAAATGTGTATGTTATTACAATATATATGCATATTTATACATATATGCTCATGTATACATGTATGCCCACTCAATTTTGTCTACATACACAATGCGTATATGTTTGTATGTGTGTATAAATATGTATATTTACATATAAAGTTGCATATGTGTATTATTATAACGTATATGTGGCCTTACAAAATAGAATGCACTAAAAGAAAAAAAAATATTTGGGCCTTGCCATATAAAGGTACAGTTATGAACATATTAAAGTAAGAGATATTGTAGGAAAAGTTTTTACGTTCTTTTCAGAGCAGTAGTTACTAGTTAAGTCACCTGTGGCCATGTAGCTAGTCCCTTAGAGTACACTTCCCTTTCACCCTTTCAAAAATGTAAATTATCCTTTTTTCATTAGCTTTCTTTTTTTTTAAATGTACAAATCTATGTTGCCTTAAGAACCACTCAAAATAAAATATATAGGCTATAAGAACACTTTATCTTTGGTGAAAATGAACTTTCTCCTGGCTGACAAAAGGAAAATTGTCTGCTAACTGTGAGGTTTCCTTGGCTCAAGTGCATATTTAGCTTACACGGGTTTGCCTTCGTACACTATGTAGAAAAAGTAAAGCAGAAAAGAGGCAGAAGCATGTAAACTGGCTGCTCTGTACCTGAAGATGAATGGGCTGCTACTGAAGAGAAACAGGATACAGGCTATTTAGCAGCTCCACTGCCCAGTTCTAAACTGTGAGATATATACAGAGATCTGACTTGAGGTTTGGGGTTTGTTTGCTTTTTTTTTTTTTTAATGTCAATGTAAAGCCTTTCATTTTGGAGGGACCTTGGCAGAGATTAGCATATGCAAATGCACTGAACGGGGAGGATTTTTCTAGTGCAAAGAGTTTGCTGTAAGTTTCTAAGGTTATAACTGAGCATTTCGAAGCTAATGTCGAACAGATATGTCAATAAACTTTAAATGAAAAATATATTAAAGGCAGACTTAATGTAGCAACCCTTTCTGATACCTCTGGTCAGTGTTTATTCAACAGGTATTTACCAGCATGTGTGGGTAACTAAGCACTGCTCACTATGAGTAAGCATTGGAGAATTAGATGCTAAATAAAAGGTTTAAGTGCCAGTAGTCCTGGCCTGTTTCGTTTTTATTTGGGTTTGAGGTTTCCTTTTGTCTAGTTTCTTACAAGTACCTTCTAATTAGTGGCATTACTTTGGAAACAGCAGTTCTGTCCTTATATGTTATAGTTTGGACAGAAACCTCTACAATACCCTGTGACAGCATCAGTGGAGTTGTCTCAGGAACACTCACAACTGCTGAAAGAATACTGATAGCCACTTCCTGATGAGCCCAAAATTAATTATTACAACTCACACAGATAGTACTTATCTGTGTTTCCACGTATACCCAAGGAAGAGACAGCACTGCCGTCTGAAAGGGACACAAGTTCAACATTTCCTTGGGTCGAGACAGCACTTACAGGCAGGCCAGGACTTGGGAGTAGCAACAGCCTGCAGAAATGAAGGGCTGTAGGAAACAGGCACAGAACACCGCGGAAAACCCTGAGTCCAGGGAGGTCCCGCTCCCCACAGTGAAGCCCGAATCGCAAACTGCAAATTCCGTCAGCCAATGTATAAAACATAAAACCAATTTTTACAAATTTAGACAAGTTAAGATCTTGCATTACATAGTAGACTGAAAAAAAACCAGTTGCGGTGATGTTGCAATGTTGACTAATGACTAGAACAATAGCCAAGTTATAAAAGTAAAATATTATTTAATGATATTGAGTATTTTAATATCAAAAATAATACACAAGTCTTGATCCCTTCTGCACCTAACAAATGCCTTATCGGGGAAGACTGTGAATGCTCAGTAGGGTATCTCTCAGGTCCTTTATCCTGCTGAAAAGGCATGCAGTGCAGGCGGGGGCACCGTGTCTCAAATATTTTTATTTCACAAGCGAGAGCTTTGCAACACTGACAGCCTGAAAAATACAGGTTAAGATTTTTAAGTGTTCAGTTCTTCCAGAGCGTTCTCATGTCATTCCAGCTCTGCTCAGTTCATCTGCCAAAATGCATCTCTGTGGGACCGATCACAGCATCTAAAAACTGGTTGACCAGAAAATCAGGAAGTCCTTTTTTAACCATTGGAGGAATATAATTTTTCTGAGTAAAAATAACCGGAATATTAGGCTAAGTGCTGGTTACAACAAAATTCTTCATTTGCTCTCATTGATCAGGATTCTTAGCATCAACTTTTAAAAATGTTATTTTCATACCACCTGAAACTAATATATTCAGCACTATGGTTACATCAGACAAATCATGGCTCAGGGGAATATCACAAACACCTGTGTGTAAGATGGGAAAGAATGATATTTTCCACCCATGTGGCAAACTGATGAAATATTCATACTGTATTAACACTAAGCCCAGCTCTAAGAAGAATGAAGACAAATTTACACCAAAAAGATATTTTGGAAAAGGGGTCATCTCTTACACCGAGAGAAAATATCATGCACTAATTTCCATTAATAAAAGTATGTCTTCTGGAAAAAAAATACAAAGCACATATATAGATGGATGGACAGCATAATAAGTATTCGGTATTTTACCAATTCAGCTATAAATGTCTGATTAACTGTTGGATGAGCTTAAAAAATGTAAAAAGTGCTAGCAATGCGTTTAGGTTATAGTGCATGAGGGGCTATTAGACACGCTCTTTCATTAGTGATTAACTCCCCACTGACATGTGCTTTGCTTTTCCTGAAGAGATTGGTATGTGGTGACACGGAGAGAAAGTGAAAGCTTTGGCAAACTGGGGAACAAACCAAAGATATGTTGTAATAAGCTGATTTTACAATGTAAGATCCCAGGATCCCAGCTGGATTCACAAATAGTGAAGCCTCACTAATCAACTTAATGTCACTGCTTAACTGCTAAATATTACATGCCAAGGCAAAACGGAGGGTCTTACAGACCAGGTAACAATAAGGGGCCATTTACACTAATCTCACTGATTTTCACTGTTTGACTCCGAATTCTTTGTATAAGCACTAAGTAAACCAGTCAGTTTTAATCACTTCAAGGTGATAAAGGTTACAGTAAGCTGATACACTACAAACGACACTCGTTTACATCTTGAATATAATGAAATGATAGTTTATCTACAGTGAACACTTGTGGTTATCTGACAAAAACAGGTCAAAGGTTCCAGGCGTTTTCTCCTGAAATTACTCAGTGCTGCTTCAAATGACTGATAATTGAAAGCAGAGGCTGGAAATATCAAATGTGGTAGGTGACAGATAAGCAACAGATTAATGCAAGTACTCTGTTACAGGACACTAAAAGGTCAGAGGCCCTAGGAATTAGCTATTGTGCTACTGTGAAAAGACAGACATCAAATAGCTGTTTACCTCATTCTTGATCTTCTCTCCAACATTCAAATTCTAGAAACACATTATTAGACTATTTAAACTGACTCACTTTTTACAAAATAAGGCAACAAATGTTTTGTAGGGCATGTGGATAGGAGAAAAGATGTGATCCTAGAGCAGAAAGATATTAAAAAAAAAAAAACCAGCTATGCTAGGTGTAAATATTTTTATGAAGTGTATCAGAGAGATGTTAAGAAGCACATTTATCAGAACATCATTCTTAGTTGAGGAAAACACATAACAGATTTTTAAAAATATATTTTAAAGCTTTGTAACTTTGTTTAGGCTTCTACACTGTAGAAAATGAGCATTAACTTTAGAAACTTAGATTAAGCTTTCCTAAAATGATTATTTAAAAAAAAAAAACAAACAACCTAGCAGACAATGTAAATATTTGTCTAAGTACTACTGCTTTAATAGGTTTAATCTGTTTTCTAAAATGGTAAGAATCCTGATCCGGACTCAGGAAATCTATTTTGAGTTAGACACTGAAAATGATAAAAATAGTCACCTGTCCTTAAAGGATCGTTTCAGACACCAGAGATGGCTGCCTGATACAGTCAGTGGAGAGACACTTCTGTTTGTTAAGGGTCAACTGTCTTGCACCAGCCAGTACGAAGAACAGAGGAGTTTATCTACATTTCCCCTTTAGTCATCTGCAGCTCCAGAGAACAGGACTAAGAGCTAGCCCTGCTCAGTCAAAGGACATTTCAATCCCTATCAGATGCTTTCGATGACCGTATCCTAACTGCCAGGATGCTGAGTAGCCCCAGCAGTGGGACATCCTGGGCCACTGCACAGAAGAAATGCAGGGGCTGGGGGTCAAAATGGGAAGGAAAAAAGTTTTTTTTCCCACATCTGATTTTTTTTTATTCATTTGATATTAGGCATTTACTAGATAATCATTCAGCTGAGTGTTTTAACTACAAAGCTTCAGAGTCATACACCCACTTGCTTGTTCTCCTTTTAGTACCAAGTCTGCATTTCTTTTTACCCATTTTCATCAGCAGAGCAAGGGATGGCTGGTGCCCCCCCGACTATTCTATAGCCAGTAGTAAGGGAAAGTGGGTGATTTAGCCTTAATAACCCTTCGTTTCCTTCCTCATCTCCTTCACCAGGCAGAGGTGGGAAAATTCATTGCACAGGCTTCAGTCATGTCTGTCCATGTATCTGGGGGAATGCTCAGAATTTACCTTCTGAACTGAGATTTTTTGGGAACTCGTCTCCGATCAAAATGGATCAGCTTATACTCATAGCCCAAGAGCAGGCATATGAGGATCCCTTAAGTCAAAAATATAGGCAGAGGTTGAAAAAAGGTGTCCCCAAAATTACTTTCCACACATATCCTATCTTAAACACAGAACTCATTGTCAGAATCTTAATCCAAATTCTGATCCCCTTCTGACTGAGGCAAAACTATTTCCGTAATCAGTGAGAATTTTGCTTAATTAGGGAGGGTAAGTCTGCAGAAACTTTACTTTTTTTTTCATTGCAACAGTTCTGTTTCTTAAGGACTGCTTTATTGCAGTACTGTATATTTGAGTTTCTCTGTATTTATTATTATTAGACTGGTTGTACTTAAAGTAATTATAGATTTACAGATGTGGTTTTGAAAGAATGATGTAAATTGCTTTTACATAAAATATACTTTCTTATTAAAACACAAAGCAGAAAGCTTGATAGGTCATATTCTGAAGCAAGTTACACTGCTGTAATTTTAGAGTTATTTCACTAAATTCTTTATTTTCAGTCAGTTACTGACATCAATGAGCAACATTTGGCTATTTTGCTTAACTAAATTAGGGACAGTTTGAAATTGTTTGATGAAATACTGTGCAGTTAGTGGCAGTTTCAATAAATGAAAAATCATCTATTGTTTATTGAATCCAGACTTTTAATGGTAGAATATCCCTTCCATAATTGCACAGAATTACTGAACTGTATGAATTGCGAAGTAATTCAAGTCAAGATAAAGTCGATGAGAAAACCTTCAGTGACTGCAACAGAATCTAGAGCAAGAATGAAAAGGAAAACCATAATTAAAAAAAAATAAAAATAATACATTGCCTGGACTTTTTTCAAGCACATATTAGTTTTCTTTCTTTATCCCTCATAGGAGAAATATATTTCAACATCCCACACTTTATAAAAAAATAAGCTAGAATATTCATGTATCTTGCCCAAGCATTTAGTATTACACCTTTTGAGAATGACCAGGGAAGCACTGTTCTATTATTAAAATTTTAAGTTTTTTATTTTGTTGTTGCAGTCAATAAGATCTGATATATTCTTACCAATTAACAAAATACACATTTGCAAAAGTCAAAATAGTTTAAAACACTAAATTATTATTAAGGTGGACTTTGAATTACGTGATTCCTACTTTCTAATCCCCTCAAAATGTACATGCAATGTATTCAACTTTAGTAAGTGGTAGGCAGCAACTAGGCAAATAATGGAAGTTACAAAAACATGGTAGAATATAAGTGAATACGAAAAAGGATAAATTTCAGTTTTTTCATGAATTATTTTAAGAATTAGAGCTCAGTTAGTAATTAAAAGCTTCCAGCATTCACCCTGAGCAGGAAAGAGTTCCCAGGAACCATGTAACAGTGCCTGCCAGCAACTTCTATAAGCAGAGACCTAAAGAAATGCCTCGACCAAAGAGGTATAACTGAGCTCAGCTTTCTCACGCGTAACCTCCCAGGTGTTCTGTACACCATGAGATTACCTGTGATGCCTTCTTGTTACTTCACCCTGAAATATGGGATAAAATAGGTGTTTTAATGAAATTGCTGGTCTTCATTCAATAATCAATGTTTTGTTGAAAAATTGTCAGTAAACATGTGTTATTCATTCAGTTTACTCCTCTCTGTATCTTCCAAGTCAAATGCACTTGCTCAACAAGTCAAAACAAGCGCTATGCTGCAGCTGCTCCAATAATAATTAAATGCTGGAAGGCTTTCAGTTGTTGATACAAAATAAGTGGAGAAGCAACACCCTGCTTTTTCTTATGCTGGTTTGATCCTGGCCAATGCAACAGTGGGAATAAGTAACTAGAATAAAGAGACTGAGTTTTGGAAGTGAACAGAATTATGAGAGTCTAAGTCTGAGTATTATCATGATCCTAATAGAAAAGGTAGTTGACAAAGTGATTCCTCAAAACCTAATTTTCTTCTGGTTTCGACAGTATAATGCACTGTATCCTTCAACCTGCCGAATGCAAAACTTCCACTCGAGTTGTTCAGCTGTAGCACGAAGCACAACAAAAGATACACTGCACGTATATGCTTTTTAATTCTACCAACAGTGGCAGAATGAATCTCAGCTGAATCTTCTTCCATAACAAAGTTTTAAAGTTGAAAGTCCAGCTGCTCACAGCTTCTAGGATTAACCGTAACAGGTCATATTTGGACCTATTTTGTGCTGTCAACAGTAATGTGTGCCAAAAGAGAGAAGTATTGCAACCAAGGCTCTGGGAAGAGGCAATGAAGAAAAAAATCACGTGCAGTTTGCTATTTTGAATGTAGCAAGTACGGACCCTCTGATTTCTTCATTGTTTTAAGTCACACTATATTACAAAGGCACTCCAATCACAAATACCCATTTTAAAAATGCATATCCACTAGGGTTTTGGTTGTGTTCATTTTCATCAATGATAAATAAATCTTTACTTGAAAGAATAGAACCAATCAGAGAAAAGATCACTGCATTATGTAGTTCTGAGCTAATACATAGATAAATTAGCTAATCCTTACACCACCATGCCTGAGGTTGTTAATTTTGTCTGCATCTTCAATTATGTCTATTTTGCCTGGACTTTGGCAAAGCCAGTACATTTTGATACCATCTATCAATAGACTTCCATTTTTTCTCATATTTAATTTTGTTTTTCTCTAATCACAGATTGTCACAAAGAAAACTAACAATTATTCCCAGGTTTCTGACTGTGTGTGAAAGTCATGATGTCAGATCAACACAACCTCAAGGTTAAGAAATGACAGAAAAAAAGATCCCTCTTGGGCTCAGCTGCAACTGAATAGGAACAAAAGTTATACCTCTGGGATCCGATGGTCAGAAAATAGGTGTAAGTTATAACTGTTTTGACACTGTAAAAGTATACAGATGGAACATAACTTCTGAGAAGGGTGAAAGGGCATATATCATCATAGGGCAACTGGCAGGGGAGTAAAAGCTAAACATTAAAGCCCATTCTATCTTCCCACATCTCCTTAGTTCCTGCTCATGTTAACCCTCTGCTCACTTCCACCCACAGGTGGCAAGTCACTCTGCCATTTACCATTTGCACATGTCATCTAATAAATTCCATTCATTTCCCACTGTGGAATTTGTAGGAAATGCTTCCATGGAAGTTGTGTCTGCGTGCCAAACTGGATAGGCACTATTTTCTGCTTACCCTGTGTTCACATCTGAGTATTTTAATATTACCCATACCCATAACACTGACCAAACATTCCATAAAACCAGTCCAGCTGTAACAACGATGAGGAAGGAAACCCTTAAGATCATCTCATTTAGAGAGCAGAAAAATGCTTTATTACACATAATAAATTAAAAATTATTTTGATATGCTATATTATACATTATTAAATACATTTGCAAAAAATAGCTGATCACAGGCCATGTGCTTAGCTAGTGTCTCAGCATGGCTCAAATGAATTCAGAGTGCCTCAGATTTATACTTCCTGTGCACAAGTGTATACTGGGCTAATCGCTGTACTAACTGAGTCATCACCTTAAAAATTAAAAATGTAAAGAGATTGGAATTTTATCTTATATAAATTGTTAGCCCTCATTTGGAAGGTTTGCCCTGTGCATGCTTGCTGTTGGCCCACACCAAGGATCCACCTAGGAGAGCCTAAGCAGTGGTGCTGAGAAACAGAGTTATGGGGCTAGAAGCACAGCAGGGTTGGCCCTCCCAGACTTTAAGGCCAGGGGCAAACAGGAGGAAGATGAGGAGGAAGAGCAGCCAGGAGACTGGGCAATGGTGGTGAGGAGTGGCACTTTCAGACAGCAGGTTTTAACAGCTAGTTTGGGAGCTGGCTGTGATTTTAACATCTTCTTATACTGATTCAAGCCACACCCTCTCCTCTGCAGCTCTGGTAGTCTAATCTGATCATGATTTATTCTCACAAAGAGAGATTCTTTCACCCACGTGTAACCCCTCCATAGGGAATAAGTCCTCTCAACAAGAAAGAAAAAACACCTGGACATTTTTTCCTGAAAGAAACGGAAATCTTACCAAAGTTAATGAACATTTTGACCCTCTTTCAGGGCAGAAACTCACTACTGTTAGTGAATTACAAGATCTCTGGGTTGGCCATCCAGCATTACACCTGCACTGCCAGAGGAAAGGAAAAGCAGTCTTCACAAAAAATATTTGTGCCATGAAAGCGCTCAGAATAACTCCAGGTAACATGACAATAGGTGGTGATCCCTCACAGTAGGTTACTTTGGACAGACTTGGGGAGAGAGATCAGGAGTCTCCAAATGACATAAAAAGCAATAAAATAATTTCCAAAGTAGAAAGAAAAAGCATGACACTTTAAGCACACAGAACTCTTCATCCAGCAATTGTCTGAGCAAGATCATCACTCCACTCCAAAAGTAGGAATGATTGAGGTCAATGTATAAGACAATGTGTAAGATCCTCCTTCTCTGTAACCACTCTATCACAGAGTCACGTAACAGCTGAGGTTGGAAGGGACCTCAGGAGGTCATCTGCTCCAACCCTGCTGCGCAGGCAGGGCCACCTAGAGCTGGTTGCCCAGGGCCATGGACATGCTTGTATCATTCCTGCATTTTCACTGTTATTCCACCTGGGACTGCATTTCTCATATTCCATCCCAAGTTACTTACATACACAATACCCAGGCTGATTGTAGAGGTATCTATAGGTGTAACACATCTCTGGAACAGCAAAGATGATCTCCTGAAGCTCGTATTATATGTTATAATACTGGCTTCTCTCCACTCCTAATAGTTGAGCTGATGTGTCTCAGACAAAATTTGGGTGTCTTTCTGAGCAAAGGGTAAGAATGAACATGGAGTGGGAACCTGACCACTAACATAGTGCTTTTATTTTAAATGCAACCTTTTTGGTACAATACCATTAAGAATAGTTGGCATGCATTTTACAACATCTGATCAGCCTTTGCCTTTGCAGTTGTTTGCGCTAAACCGTTGTTTCTACTAGGGTTAGAAGTGACTACTGCCCTAATCTTTGGTGGTAGACCTGGTTTTCTTTTTCAAGTAATTTAGAACCATCTGTTGCCCATCCCCAAAACTGGAAGCATCACAGTCTCTCCTTTTGTGGGCTTGCTTTCATTCCCATTTTGATGAGAGCACACTCCCTACCTACAGACAAGATGAAGCAGCACGGTTTAATGAAGACCATAGTAAATCTCATTGACCCAAGGTGATATAATGTTAATAAAAGAAGCTTCATTCCTGTACAGCAGCAGATGGTAATGTAAACAGAGGATGAACAGGTCGTAACTTATTTGGGAGCTGTGCCCGTGGAGCCAAGTCTTCAGTTCATGCATGTGCCTGTTTCATTGATTCAAGTCCTGTGATGAACCCCTTTTACATCAGGTCTCTCCTGTACACACACACATGCTAGTAAGCCCATCCTTTGCATTTTTCCATTTCTAAGGAATATGTACAAATATGGAGAAAGCAAAACACAAGTGCTGGGAAACCAAAAGGGTGCAATACGTTGTTAATCTTAATGACATTACTCCCTCCGTTCTGACCCGGTGAGTTGCAACATGAACTCTATCTATATGCTTGGTATTCACTCCATAGCATAAACTGCCTCTGGATTTTCCATTACATATATAAATATATAAAAATATATGTGCATATTTTATAAAATATTATTTAAAATATATTTACTTAAATTAAAAATTATATATATATAAACATTCATCTCCTTGTAAATGTGATCTCATTATGATATACAGCCTCAGAAAACACAGTTATTAATTCAATAGTTTAAGAAATGATTAAAAAAATATTACTTTTTGAAGACCCATAGTCGGTAGCTATAAGATGATATTAATAAAGGAGCACACCAAGGAATCAAAGACAAGAAAGAACTTTATTCTGAAATAATACCTAATTTAAAACTATTTTGATAAACAATGCTATATTGTGTCACATTACCCATACCTCTCAAAATTCTGAAAAATAAACCAGTCCTCCCTGAAAGTCATCATATTAAATTGTATGATTTCAGTTGTTCTTGCTATTGCTTAACACCAAAGACGATTTAAACATTATGATCTTTTGAATACCTTACTATGATATTCAGCAAATTCTGTTTTATTTTTAATCATATAAGCTTGTAACTTAAATCAACATGTAAAAAACATTTAACTATGTAAATGCAACTGTGTGTAGTTGAACTGTAGGTTTAACCTTTGTTACCTGAAAGACTTAGTACAGACTTTTAGCTTTCACAACAATCATGATAATCATGGGCAGTACTGTGTCAGTCTAGAGCCTCACAACACAGCACTAAGTAACTTGTCTTTTTTATCTAGAACACAACTCATGCTGGATGATAAACCATTTACAATAATGCCATAATTATATGTAGTTTATTACTACAGACAATTCTTCATGGCACTTCATTCTCCAATAAGTTTAATTATCGGTGTTCTAATAAAATGAAATTGAAGGTGTATTCTTTTGCCTTGTGATCCTTAAAGTCTCGGGACTACATTTTCACTTGCTATTTATTGTTTTATAGCTTCTATTCCTTTTTGTCTTCATTCATTTTGGGAAATAAAGTTTACTATAATCTTATAAATCAAGTTTGCAGAAAGTGAGCTATGGAACAGCAATGGTAGAGGAAGCATATATACATATATCATCTTTAGTGAGAAGAGAAGCAATACGGTCAACCCCATGTGTTTCAAAAGCCATCAGCTATATGAAAAGCTTTATAAAATAAGAAGCATTTGAAGTTGCTTTCCGAGCCTTTAGAGTGCCCATTTTCAAGAACTGCATCTGTTTCTGGATGTTGATTTGTTTTCATTTTTGTTTTTCTGCAACTACAGGGGATAATTGCTGCTCTTTAATGAAACCTTAGATGTGCCCATAAATCATCAATGCACAGAAAATCTCATAGCAAATACTATACAAGTCTCAAAAAGCTCATGGGAACTGGCAATTCTAGGGAAGCATAAGGAACTCTGAAGTTTTGGAAAACCACAGAGACATCAGTTGTGACAACAGAGGCTTGTCTCTTTTATATCATCATATGTGCCCTTGCAGTACTGATGATAGGCCTCTCGCTTCTTCCTTGATCTCTTTGGAGAAAGTTCCAAGCTGAGTATCAGAGAGGAGAAGTCCTTCTCAGAACAAAGAAAATTGTGTGATTTTATTCTCAGAAGTACCAAGGATCCTAAATGGAAAAGGAACGGTTTAAGAATCCAATTTTGCAATCAACTGGACAAGGCACAGCTCTTATTGACCTAACTACAAGATTACTCAGCACCTCATACCACTGAATTCTGCTGCTGTTTTAGTCTTCAGCTCTTTGGAGCAGATCCATAAACTCTCCTCCTTATTTCAAAATGTTACAACAGGATGTAATTAAGTACAATTAACAAGGAGGTCAAATGGTCATCTGATAAACGCTGGCCCAAACAGGCAGCTTGAAAGGTCAGGGCTGCTAAAGCCACATAGTATTGATGGGAAAGGATATTATGATTTAAGGGGGAAAAAATCCCAATGACTAAAACTGAAGAGATTTACATGCTTTCTATATTACATACACAAAGCCATGCACACGGACTGATACACAGGCACACATGCCTCAGAGGGGCACAAATCCATATTCTGAGAACAAGAGCTAAACTGACCACACGTCCTCTCTCCATCGCACCAGATCTCAAATCTCAGTTTTGGTACTTTAATTCCAGTGTTTGTTTTCCTTTTTCTTTCTCATTATTTTGTAAATCTGTCTGTTTTAAGAACAGTAAATAGACTTGTTGCCCTTGTAGAAGGGCTTTTTTTAGCCCTTTCTAAAATACCGCTTCAGATCACCATGAGGAAACACAAGGTGTTGCAAGGCTCTTAGGAGCAAGGTATTTTACAGAGCGCACAGCCAGAGTAAAAAGAGGCTTCACAAGAAGAAAGCTATTCCAGTATTCTGCAAGGTCAAAGAACGAGAGTGCACAGAAGTGAAAATGATCACCGAAGTATCTGCCCATACTCATTTTATGGATTGGAAAACAGAGGCAAACAGTTTTCATTCTCTATCTGAGGCTCTTCAGGTTATTCGTATTTGGCTGCTCAGACATTTCCCTCTCCGACTTTGAGGTTTAGGCTAGGCTGGGGCTGGGACAGACTCACTGCAAAACATTTGCACACATTTCATGTACGAGGCAGCAAGGTAATCTAGTCAGGAGTAGCAGATTGACTTTTGGGATCACCAGCATGTTATGACTTGTAGTTATTGACAGATACCCCAGCTGAGGTAACCTTGGGAACAACCTTCCCAAAGCTATGTTCCTGCTGGATCTCGGCCACCATAAATCACCACAAAGACTACAGCTGTCCTGGGGTTGTACGCTGGGCTGGCTCTTGCTCCCATGGCTTTATCATCCACACTACTGTTCACTCACTCTTTTGATTTCTCAGCTAACAATTTTGCAAACCATACCACTAGAATCCCATGGCTCCAGGCACCAGGTGCCATCAGGTGCCATCCTCCCACTACTCCAAAACCAGACTCACAAATCATTCAGTGTCCCTGCTCTTTCCTCTTCTGTAGCCTAGGTTTGCCAGGACAGAATTTAACACCTTTACCTCCAAAACTGATGCCATCCGTACTGTAAAAGTCCAACACAGTATCTTTTTGAAATTATTTTGCAGTACCATATAGTTGAATACCCCATCTATATTTCCCCCTCACTTTTATAAAAGGGATGTTTTAAATGGATATGCCTAGGCAAATTGTTATTAATTTATAATAATTACTCTGGATTATTGGTACAGTTTTTAAAGATAATATTAATATAGCTTCATTAATTTTACTACAGTCAAATACAGGAGAATTGGAACAACAATAAATTCCTTTAATAGACACAGTCTACAAAGGGATAGAACCACAGAATCATGGAGGTTGAAAAAGATCCTTAGGTTCTCATGGGGTCTGAATGGGTAATATTGCTAAGGCAGATAAAGACAAACCTGACCGAAATTTCAGCTATTTAAATTCCTACCTCCTCCTGATCCTCCTCCAAAAAGAGTGTTAGGTGAATTTTGCTTCTGCAAAGCCACTAGTTGTCAGCTATGGATATATATCATGTACCGGCACTAGCTGTCCTGATTTGTTTTCTAGGCTCTGACTCATTAATAATTGTTGTCTCAGTTTGCCCTGAATTACAGTGGGGAAAAAAAGGAAAGCCACATTCTGGCAAGGTACTACACATGCCATTGAGTTGTATAATAGTGGTCACTAAAGCCAAGTTCTCAATCTATTGCTCAAAAAGAGTTGGGAACTAAACATTTAGATTCACCTTTTGGAGCATCTCTCAATAATAGTGGGAAGTTTCTGACTGGAGAGCTGAGCTGTAAAACTTCTCCTGTTCTACTTGTTTCACAGTCATCTTTTGTATAGAAAGAAATTCACAATTCAGTACAAAACACAAACCAGCTCCTGGTTGGTGTACCCCACCCACAAACTTAAATAATGTAGTCGTCAGGGTTGACAAGTTCTGCCTGCTGTAGCATTTCTGTGTTTTATAGGAAATTTTAACCAGGGGTGTTATTTTAAGAGATGAGCAAATGGGGAAACCCCATGGCCTAGCCAATAAAATATGAACTTTAGGTGCAATGGAGCACTCATAAATATGACTCAGAACAAGGGGATTCATTGTTTCTCCCGACCCCTTTTAGCTGCTCCTCTGATCTCAGCCTCTCTGTGTGCGTCATGGCAGCCCTCATCCTTTAACCTGCGGTTTTTAAAAGCTAGCTTCTACATTATTTATGGCTGCAAATGTTAGTAGCCCGTCTGTGTACTCCCTGCACACACATACTGAAGGGTGGGGGGAACCGCATTTTATTTTGCAAGGATGAAAAGTTTTGCCCAGGGAGCCGAGTGCCTGGGGAGGTTGAGGTAGTTGCTCTGCCACAAGGGATTGAGAATAAAACTGCTCCCTTCACCTGCAAGGCTTACTAGCAGACAAAACCCGTACCTGGACTCATTTTCTCTTTCATTCGCACGTTATCTATCTTTATCATGTCCTTTGCCCTTTCTCTGTCTGCAAGCACCTTCTTCTCCCTACCATGGTGAACTTCCCTCCACTTTTGTAACTCTACTGGTGTGGGAAATGCTCTCAGTGCTACAACATCATGATCCATGGGAGGCACAGAGGAGTGGGACTAACTCTCCCGGTAATATCAGTTCCTGCAGAGGTTGTTTCTCTGTTGTGAACCATTCCCATGCCCAGCAGGTCTGTGTCCAGTCCAAAGTTGGCTGTTGCCTACTGAGAAGAGGGCTGTCCTCCCTGTAAAGCTTGGCCTGTGCTTTGCCATTTTTCTCTCATGCCTGCCCTCATTCCTTCCCTCTCCATCTCCCGCACTGTCGCCTAGTCTCACCACTTCTCGGCCTTTAATCCCTCCTGCAGCCAAATGCCACTGACATAAAATTAAAGTTCAGTGACCCTGCCCAGGCAGCGGGGGTTAGAGACAAGGGAAAGGACAAGTAGGAGACGATGGGGAAAAGTGTGGGAAATAATTATAAAGTCTGGTAGCAGCCAGAGCTCTCCTGAAGCCCTGGGGAGCCTTTCTTTAGCTGGAGGCTGCAATTGGCACTTCATAAACTGTTCATTCTCAGCTATGTGGAAACACCAGACGACACCTAGAATGATCAGACTGTAATCAATCAATTTTCTGCAAAACTATATTAGTTTGTGGGCCTATGAAAGGAAGCTGAAAGGAACCACCATGGTTAAAAAGAGAAGAAAAAGGAACTGCCCGTGTCGTAATTACCTCCATAACTTAGGCAGTAAGAAGGCAGGTAGCCATGGTAAAATTATTTGCATAATTTAACATTCAGAGAAAATAATAATAGGAATGATAAGTGTGGGAGATCACAGATGTGCCAAAGTTGTCCTGTTATCTAAGCAAACAACCCGGGGTTTAGGAAAAGAACCGGGAGGCTCTCCATCCACTCCATGGCAGGAGGACTCCTCCCTAATACCCTTCACGCAGAGGCATCTCCACAAGCCTCCCTCTTTCTCTTTCATGGCTAGCCAGAGTCACTCCAAGATTGTGTTTTCCTGGGAAAATATGTACTGTACAATACATACAATCCCCACAACCCCACCCAAAGTCTGTGTTTAGTCTGGAAAGGAGCACTTTCTAAAGAAGAAACGGAACTGGGTCAGCCATTCTTCCCAATGGGAAAAATATTAATAATAATATATATTTATATATATCCATACATATATATAGCTTTTCACCATGCACGTCTAACCATCTGCTAAATCAGTTTCTCTTCAGTTATCTGCAATTTCTTTCAAATCTGTCGGCAAGGAAAGTCATACAGTTTTATACCCCAGTTAATGGAGAGCTTGACATTTTTTTGGCTGGCTAGATACAATAATTTACTTGGATTTAAAGTGTTAACTTTGGCAAAAAAATTAATTGACAGTTATAAAAACATTATTTTGTTAGATGATATTTATGGATCACACACAAACCTATTTTGAGGTAGAGCTATATAGTTCATAAGGTTCATGTAACATGAGAGATTTCAAAGGAAATATAAAATATTTCAATATAAAGCAACAAATGTAGAGTAATTCCAAAAGGAATATGGAGAATATTTCTTGCTCAAAATCAAAAACCATCCCTAACAACCTGCTCTGTCATCACACAAAAATTGGTTAAAACAGCCTAATGAATTGTAAGGATTGGGTGAGGATTTCTAGGGAATGTCATCCCGTGGGTAAAGTCCTTTTGTTCTAGAAATAAATAAATCTATTTTGAAAAAAACTGTCAATATTTAATTTGATTAAAGAAAATAATTTCATCATTAATAGTTATTTCTAATGCCTGATTGCTTACCTGGGTCACAACAAATTAGTTCAGCTCACTGATGGGGTGACGAAAATTTTATTAAGGGAAAAAAATCTTAGGATTTCAAGATGCCAAGTGAGCTCTGCTTTGGGTGAAGATTAAATGAGACCTGCTTGATCTAACTTGCTCTAAGTTTTATGTGAAAGAGTGAAAAATGCCATCTTATTGACTTTGGGTTGCCATTCAAAAAAACTTCACAAATGTTTTCTCATTTTTTCTCAGTATTGATCCAATTCCACAATTAAAGACATGGGGTCTATTTGTTATTTAACAAGTTTTATCTCTGTAATAGCATCCCTCTGATCCAGGCAAGATAATAGCACTATTTCCGTCACTTCAGTTAAGGCTGTGTCAATATTTTCATTAGAAGCCTGCATTTTACGGACTAAAACTGTACCACAGCCAAGGAAATTCACATAAGACAGCAACATCTGAAATCCAGTGGAAAAGAAAGAAAGAAAGTGCGCTTATTCTTAAGCTTTGAGAAGAGAAGTTAATGATCCTGAGGCCTTTTTGCGTGTATCCTTCAAACCCAGCTCCCCTTCCACAGCTCCTGGCATTTTATAGCTTAGCACTCCATATCCCTCGCTGATGATATGTTAGCCGTGAGTGGAAGGTTGTAGAAACTGAATTAGTTTAATTTAAGAAACCAGCTACTATATACGCTCAAGGTCTGATTGCAGTTAGGAATCCTTTCTTTTTTGTGTGTAACGAAAATGTATTTGTACAGGTATTCGGTGTGGATTGATGTACTGTAGGTTTCTCAAAGTAGTTGTATAAAAGTTGTTCTCTGCCATGTTAGCATTCTCCGATGAACACAATGGGCTGTAAATCTTGTGAATGGATGTATTTGCTTAGTGATTCAGGTTTTAAAGAAGAACATAATCTTCAAGACAGTGTACAAACTTGGGGTGGAGAAGCTGGAGAAATATGAATAGTCCTCTGTGCCTCAAACAGGCAAAATTTCCTTTGATTTCTGCATCTGATTTAAGAACTGATCACAGCACGTGTGGTTTGAGGATTATTATAATTAAGATTGCGGAATCACATTGTGTGTGAAGAAGAAAAGTTGTCTTTCTGGGGTGTATCGGTTACTTTAAAAATCTCCATAACATTGTATCCTTCTTTAAATTAGCATGTGTAGGTCAGGGTCACAAATTTCATAGTGATCTTCACATGTGAGTTTTTGAAATTAATTGTGTTGTATATATTTATCCCTGATCTTATAGAAAGTTCGTATCAATTCACAGGAAAATATGGAGAAAGAAAACAGAGTTGCTTGGCAAATGCAGCAATCTGTTCAGAGAAAAATTTACAGATGTGTTGTAAACAAATGACAATACCGGCCATTTAAATTGCATGAGAAGGAACGCTTAAGTACAGTGGATTTAATGATCACTTTGAGGCTAATGGAAAATTCAGTCCTTGAAATGTTTAAATGTAGTTTATAAAAGTGCTGCTGTTTCTCCAAGCCTCAGTCAGGTACATATTTTTTTATTCAACCCCCCTCTTTTGGTGAGAGGTGAAGAGTGGGAACACTAACATTTATCTTAACAAAGTCCTTCCCTAACTAAATTTTGAGTGAGTAGAAAAGTGAGTAGGACTACATGAGTATTATTTGTCTGTTCTCTGAGGAACAGGGTATCCTATGTATGTCATTTTGGGAGACCAGCCAAAAAGAAGATGCCAGAACTCTAAACAGTCGGGG
Organism: Fregata magnificens; assembly: GCA_013389945.1. Classification (NCBI taxonomy): domain Eukaryota; kingdom Metazoa; phylum Chordata; class Aves; order Suliformes; family Fregatidae; genus Fregata; species Fregata magnificens. The sequence continues at coordinate 49,918 of WAAD01035855.1, read as the reverse complement.
CTTTGCAACAACATAATAAAATATAACAACAGGATAAAAAAACACCCAGTGAGGAAAACAAAGTCCTGAACTTGTAGGTGATATAATCAGATCTTTGAAAACCCCAGTGTATTTAGTTGAGGATTTATTCTTTGACTGCTGGACCAACCCCAGTTAACTCTTCTGTTACACTCATCAATATTTATGGAGAGCTGCCAATGCACACAGTCTTATACAAAATACAGGACAAGACATAGTCTCTGTCTTGTCGTATCTTTCAACAAAGAAAGAGATGGAAATTCTGGTATAAATTCCAGTATAAAGAGCAGGTGTTTACAATTTGAACTTCAGGAGAAGTAAATGCAGTCTTGTTTTTCTCCCTCGTTGCTTGACAGAAATATAATTGCTGTTCCCTTGATGATTATTTTTTAAATTTGTTTTTGAAAGTGAGGTATTTGCAACTCTGACAGGTTGATGTTTGTCAAAATTAGCACATAAGTTTCAATTTTTATTCTTTAATATAAAATTATTTGTCCTTGTCTATTTTTTTATTTTACTTTTTAATCTTACTCAGCCTTTTCAATCTTATGCTTAATAATTCCTATCCAGCATCTCAGCTACATATTTCTTGTTTTAATATATATGCCTTAAATTATTATAACTGGCTACAACTATATACAAAAGTTTCAATTTAAAATATCATGATGATTAATAAAGCTTTATAATTACACCTTATGTAATTAATGGTGTGCACGTATGAACATGGTGAATACTATTTCCAGAGCAGATTAATTTGATGCAAGTTGACTGAGGCTTCAAATCTAAAACCAGTTGAATTATTACTTTGCTGCAACAGCATTTATTGATTTTAAGGTACAGTGTTAGCATTCACTTATCACTGCATATTTTTCCCCATTGTACATTAAAAGAGCTTGCCCTCATCTGTCACAATCTTATACTGAATAAATCATATAAAGTGGTTACCGGTTTCCATGATTTATTTCATTTTTATGTTAATTATACTGAAACATAGGATTGTTTAATAAAAACGTTGAAGCTAATCTATATTGGTCATCAATATTTCTTACGCATGTTACACAGTGGAATGTGTGATAAACCACAATATCCAACATGTACGGAAGGGCATTTAAAGTGAATTAGGATTTAGACTTACTTAGAGCTGAGACACATTTTAATTTTACAGAGGCCAAACAAACCCTGGTATTTACACAGTATTTTTTAATAAGTTAATGGTGTCTATTAATCATAATCACTAAAAAAATAAAGCACCTCACCCCCAGTTCTCACAGTTTAGAAATGTAAGATACGCTTTAGCTTCTCAAAATGACTTTCTTAAGATGACACTGGCTTGCCAACAAAATGAGACAAATATTAGAAACTTCCCAGTCAAGGTAAGACACTCACTGGAAACTTGCATTCTTCCAGAGAGGGCTTTTGTCTGGGGAAGCGCAGCAGGATCAGGCTAGGACATATCTGACACTGAGCCTTCAAAGACTTCTACTCATGCACTGCAAGAAGTCCTCTTGAAATCAAAGACGTTTCGTGAAATCAAAGGCTAGGTCCCATGTAAATAGTCCTCAGGGCCATTGATGGAATGGTCTGCGACATATTTACTGAGGGCATTTCTCAGGACCCACGAGGAAAGTTTTTGCAGGATCAGGGCCTTGACTAATGCTTCGGAGATCAGAGCATTTCATGTTTTTCTTTGTAATATTGACATTTTAAATTCAGCTGACTCGAGATACTCTGGGTAAATCGAGGCATACAATGATAACTTAAAAGTAATACATGGATAATATGGAACTCTTTCTTAAGGATGAGGAGCACATTTTCAAAAACCAGAGATTTCATTTTTTTCTTTTCTGCTATTTCAGGAGCAAGAGCAACAAGCAAATCTATTTAGAGTTGTGGACATATGTTACTCTTAAGGAAAAAAATCTCAGAACTGAACACCTCCTGATCTGCCAAAAAATTAATGAAAAGTAATTTTATTATTACGACAACTAAACTCTAGGGTGTCATTTTCCTAGAAATTTGACTTGTTGAGGATTTTAGTGTTTGGAAACATTTTTAATCCTGCAGCAAGTATTAATGACCTGGTAGACATAAAAGGTACAGAACGTGTGTGATAATCTGAAGGTATTTCGGAACATGTGCCATTGTTTAAAAAGTTTCCACAGAAAGTATTATCCTGGAAAGCAAGAGTTCATCAGATTTTGTACCAGCTTATTGAGAAACTTCAAGTTTTCAATTAAATCTCTTGCTATTCAGATCAAATGACAAGGGGTTTTTTTAGCCAGCTTTATGAGTTCTGCAGCATTTAAAATACTTATAAAAATAGTAAATACATTTCATTAATTATTTGCAGCTTTCTTAATGATATTTAAGTTGCCTTCTATTAAAGAAATCTGTAGCTGCTTTTTCAACCACAATGTAACTGGTAAGCATGTTTATTATACTCAGAAGCCAATATAATTTAGTTTTATCAGTTTTTGTGTCTGAATGGATATCATTTTCAAAAGCATTCTTTGCTTGCATGTTTCTGGTGTTTAATACTCTACTTGTTATTTAATTTATTTAGGACACAGAAAATAAGAACCATTGCAGACCCTGAGCACCATGGCAGTATAATAAAACACAGTCTGTGGTTATTAAATAGAAATAACAAAGAAACAGCAACAGATTATTTAAAATCCAGCCATCCAGCTGAAAAGATAATAAAACTCTGACTCTTACCAACAGAAAAAAAACCCTAAACAACCTAAGAAATCTTTTTTTTTTTTTTTTCCCCAGAAATGGCTTAACTTTTCCCTTTTCAAAACATTCTAGGCTTTAAAATATTAACAACTGATGTTTGTTCATGTCTGAGCTTTAAGCAAAACAGTGAGGGAAATAACCGAGCGATAGGCATAAGTGTTTGATTTTTTGAGATTTAAAAAAAAAAAGGAGTTAGTTGGCCTAAGGCTAGAATTTTCATTACATCAATGAAAGAAAGAAAACAGAAGCCAGCAGAGGGGAGTTATAGAAACTGACTTTATATAAACAGTGAGAAAAATCTTTTTCCATGGCCACCTACGACGTAGCTACTTTACCATCAGTACGACTTTTCTTTTACCAGTGGCACAGCAGCCCGGGCCCAATCCTGCCGTTTTAGAACAGGTTACGGTCCGGCCGAGAGGTTTGCCCCTCACAAGTTCAGGCTAACAGTTTGTCAAAGAGAGCAGAAACAAAAAAATTTTTCCACATACCTAAATTGACAAAGCTCATGACCATGTCAGCATCATTCAGAAAGTTGGTGTCGTGCAGGCTGGCTAAGGGAGGATTCTGTGTGGTCAGGGGGGTCATGCGAGATAATTGTATTCTCCGCGAATATCCATTTGGAGAGGCAGGGTATCCTTTCCGTATCCCTCTGCTCTCCCCTGCCATTGATCCCTTTAGTGAATACTCCAGCTCCTCAGTATCCTCTTCATTTGTCATGGCATTATACAGGTCCAGCATGAAGAGGGGTGCAGAAGAAGCCTGCTTTCCTGGTGAAAATGGTCTGGGTCTGTGAGGTAAACCCAGGATAGAGAGAATCTCTCTCTGGATCTCCCTTCTCTCATGGTTCCGCAGCCTCCTGTAAATAAAACTCGAATGGACATGATTGTCTCCTAAACCTCCCTGTGCGTGACCCACCAGAACCCAGCAATTCCAGAGCAAGCCCACGAAAGCTTTGAGCGCAGTTAGGTTCATCTTTGAAAAGAAAAAGAACAAGGAAAAAAAAAAATCTTTTCTCCTACTTGTTCTGAGTTCCTATGAGGTCTGCTTTCCCAGTGGCTGAAAAACAAAATTTACCTATTCTTCATGTCAATGTCATCTCTAAACGTAACATCTTTGGTGACTTCTCTCCCCCCACCCTGTTTAAATATTATGGAATGTGTCAGGTTGCAGTTATTTCTAAGAAAGCTGAAATTCAGACTTCCAATTTTCCACTGTTGTTATCGTTTTTTCTGCATTTATGGAGCAGAAGACCAGTATTTTGTCAGCTGACCTAGGCATTCCTATATAAACCTTAGATAACCGGGTCTTTGGTGGGGAGCTGTATTAGCAAGAGCTGTTCTTCTGACACATTGTAGTTCCCAGAGTTATCTTCCCTCGTTATTCTGAGTTCTTCGTACACCTTGCGCTCTTCCCAAGATAAAATCCTGAGTCACAGATTTGTCTTGATCTGTACCTTGGTGGTGTAACACATATTTTTCCAGCAGCCTGGTGATAACTTTAACATCTTTTGAATCGCTTGAGGGTAAAGTAATTCTAAAGCATGTACTAATCAAATTAATGTGTTGCCATTAATTTACTTGCAAAAAAACCCCTTCTGTAAATCCATTCAACCCTTTTCAGCTTCTGAACTGTTATTTCCAACTCTAGCAGGCACAAATATAACAGCTCTCTTCAAGAGAGATCTAAAGACTAATGTAAGCACAACCCTGCTGGGAAAGAAGAGGCTTCTCATTGTAATTTGAAACGGGTATAGCAAAAAAGTCCTTAACCCTTCTCTTGCCAGACAGAGCTTTAAACCTCTCCCCCCCCCCAATTTACAGTAATATACCTAATTTTGGCTACCGGCTGCTTTTTTCCTAACAGCTTGCAGAATCAATTTTAACTTTAACAATTTTAGGATACATAGATAGCTAAAGGCATGGCGTAATGTGGAAGCTCTTGCGAGTCTCCTTATGGGTCTCTAGTTTAGTAAACTTGAACAGGAAGCTCTTGTAACAGACTAAAATAGCATCTCATTATTTCACAAAATGTTTATATTTTAGGTAAGTTTAGCAAACAGAGGTGACCTTTTTAATAATCTCTGTAGGAAATTTTGTCGGTGAGGCTTGATTCACTCTTTTCTAAAAATGTCGGGAATGCAATCTGAATGAAAACAAATTTATTCAGCAAGCGAGATTTCAAGTTGTGCATAGCCAATGGTGTAATTATGGTTATAGTCACAACTTTCACAAACTGTAATTTGTAATGTTAATTTATTCAAAGTACACTTTGACTCATAAATCGCTATACTACATTTCCCAGTAAATATCAAAAGCTAAGATTTAATCCCACAACCTATTATTAACTGGAGAAAGAAACAACTTAACTGAAGAAATAAGAAATATTAAATAGATTTTAAAGCTGCTGCCCATGAAGTTAAAGTTCAGTTTAGGATTGCATGACAGCCAGCAGCTGATGTTTTCCTCTCACTAAAACAAAATCGCAGTGTTAAATTTCATATTGCTCAGATTATTGGGGGTCATTTTCCCCACTCCTATAATTTGCCTTCAGTCTTGAGGAGACTTTCCTTTGATGAAAGGGAGAAAAAAGGACAAAAAAGGTTAATACGTGACACTGAGGAAAAAAACAGGTATATAAAATGCATTCTGTCGGGTTTTCCCTTACATGACTAGCACCTACTCAGCAAATCACACAGTTCTTGAGTAAACTTGGGAGTGTGACAGCAAGTATAGTCACACCCTAAGAAGCCAGGAACAATTTATCTAGTATATTAAGCACAAGCGAGCTTTTCTCATATATTGTGAGTCCTAGTCTATATATTTACAGTCTAGTCCAGCTAACATTAAAATATAGTTGATACTCTCTCATAAATCAGCACACAAAACAGACAATGCTTCTACCAAGGAAGGATTTATCTCATACTAGACCTGCTGAATTAACACTAAAACTAATTATGAAGCTATTTAGCAAAAGTCCTGTTCCCAGCAGAAGAGCAGTCAGAATCAGAATTTGCTTTCTTTCCTTATTGAGGGTTTCCCTCAAAAATCCATTTGTTGTTATAAGAAAAGTATTATTTCCTGTTTTTGTTTTGCTTTCACTTGTCCCTCTCAGACAGTTGTAATGATACATGAGACTTTACCATACATATGTCTTTTTTGAATTTGGCCATCATGTATCCTGCAACAAGGTTTATTTCTCTTTTCCAGCAATATATTTCCTTTTTTTCCCTAAGCATTCATAAAAGCCAGTGGATTGATTGCTCAGAGGATTTAAGTCCTCAGCCTATCAGAATGTCCAGCAATAGAAACTTCCTATATTATCCCACTAGTGTCTGGAGTCTTTTCCCACTTAAAAAGCCAAAAATGCCCTCAAGTTTGGGGATGCTTTCACATTGTAAACATTTTTCCAGCCAGAAACTGAGTAAGAAAACATATAAACTAGTAATCATATATTTGATGAAAACAACTCCTGTTATTTTCAGATGGACCCACAACCAAACATGTAACCTAAATACAAAGGCTTTATTTTATGTTAACCTACCCTACACTGAGGAACCACACGTCCCTGACTAGAACAAGAAAATAAAAATAAAAATCATTTTTATTAATACAAACACAATGTCCTTTTGTAATAAACCTGTGTCCCATAAACAATCATTGTTAAGATGGATATCTCATACATGGAAGATATAGCCAGCTCTAAAAATGAAAACCTTTGCTAAAGAAATGAAAGGGATCTGTAATAGCTGATAGGTCCCATTTCATACTTCCAATATGAATCAATTTCCTTCTAAAGAAAAAATACTACATACAATTTCAGCATGTCAAGATATTTTATTTGATAATATATAAAAATAGATTGGCACAGATATCTGGATGTAGTTTAAGTTAGGGTTCGGTTTCAAAGTCACCTTTGATCTAGGTTTCACGTTTTACAACAAAAAATTATTCCTAGCTGTTTGCATAATATTGAAACTTAAAAGAAATGCCATGTTCACGCCAGTTTTAGATGCACTCAAATCTAAATAACAGTTGATGTCAGTGTAAAGTATTGACCCAAAATCAAAACCAGGGATTTGAACACGATGCCCCAGAGATTCCAGTTTTACCCTGCGTTTAAAACTGAAATTTTGAAATATAAAACCTACACACAGATGATAGACCTTCTTTCTTCCCCACATGCTCAACCTGGAAGCAACATAAGGAATCACCTAACCAGCCCTTATCCAGTCCTTTAAAAAAAAAAAGAAAACTACCATGACTCCAGAAGTGAGCTCCTGTTAGGGATAGATACCTGGTAGAGGAGGATGTAACCAGCAGAGCACCTGGAGAGCAGGGTCTCAGAGGCTGGAGAGAAGCAATGTGGCATATATGTACACGATGAGTGAACTTGGAGGTCATTACATTTGTACTAAACTAAACAATTTTAGAGCAAATATCATAAGGGAAGTAATGAAACTCGGGAATCCAACTCTCACCAATCTCGGATTCCAGTGGATCATAACACTGCAACAGTGAAAAAAATTTATAACTACCCAGCAGGTCACTGCACTTATTGAGGGCGCGCTTGTTTATGGGCAATGACCACTACTCAAAAATATATAAAATCAGTGGATGACTACTGAATGCAGAATGTCTCTGGGTTCTCAAATATCACATCAACTGAGAGTGATTTCCCACAGCAATGGTTCTCTGTAACAGTCTGATAAAATGGACTAAAATGCAGACCCTCTCCAAGATATTTGCAGTCTAAATCTGAAACCTATGCATGCACACTGAATGATTCTGCTGGCTCTTTCCCTCTTAATGACCAGCTAAATTTGGCATTCAGATCAATATTATGCATAAACAGATGATCCAGCATTAAAAATGTGCAAGCCTGTCCTTGTTATCTCTCTGCAAGCCTATTGCTGCAAAAGGTACATGGAGAAAGACTTTTACGAAAAGGTTTCATGAAAGCAGGAAAATCATTAGAAGTTAAAACTACAGATTCCCCAGCAAAACGAAAGCCAGTCATCTGGACTCTTCCTGGGATAGAAACGTTACACAGGCGCCATAGTTAGGCATACCTGTTATACTACCTGTATCCGAGTCGGATTTACAATAGTATGGACAGCATGAGAGGTACATATGAGCCTTTGGATGTAAGTATGCATATGTTCATATGTTCCAAATGTCCAACCAACAAAACATGTATGACATCCTTCACTCAGGTTTTTTTTTTTAATTTTATTGAGTTGGATGTTGTATGACAGTTGTATTCTTACCCTGCAAACATGAGAAAGAAACACAAAAATATTTTTCTGTATCAATGAAAGATATGTCTCCTAATGCAAAGGGAAATCCATTTGTAATGGACACAGTGTGAAAATTGATAGAATTAGCTGCAGAAATTGGCAGCTGAGACAGAAATCGAGCATGATATTTTTAAATGTTGCACATAGATATAAACCCCTTTTATTCCAAATAATCTCACAGCCTTTGCTAATTGATAGACAGGAATAATTTCAGATGCAGAAACACTACCATTTTTAGAACAGAAAATTTGTTCAATGTTATTACTTTATCTAACTTCATATCAGGACAGAAGGATAGCTGTCCTAAACCACAAAGATAGCTGTGCTCCTCAACCATGGGGGAATTTTAGGACAACCACTGGGGTTTTACCCCACATCTATACGCTTTACACATATTCCTGGGGCTCGTTAAGCAATATATAGAGAGAGTACTTCCATTTTATGCTGCAGACAGAGGAATGCATTGCAAAATAATACTTGTTATGTGGAAGTGTTCAATACTTAGATTACAGTGCTATTTATTCAGTTACCAACCCGTTTCCTGTAGCAAAATAGTTTTTCATCCAGGATTTCAAAAGCTCAGGCAAAATCACAAATCAGCCTAGGAGGTAAGTCGTCAAGCATTTTATAGATGGCATTTAATAGAACACTTTGTTTAAAATTTACAGAAAGACCTCCGGCTTTAAGTATAATCATCTGTGAAGTTTGTTCTATTCATAGTACACGCACAATGTTGTAAAGCTATCAGCACAGAATAGTCTACAGCATTAAAAATATACTCTTCTTTAACATTAAGAAAATGGAGAAAAATCATTTTGTAATCCGCCTGAAGACTTTTTTTAAACTTATCGTGTTCAAGGACTGGGGAAAAAAAAAAAAGCTTGTTTCGCACATACTCTTCAGAATATGTGAACTGCAAAATATACTATTAATAATATGATCCAACATCAGAGTGCTGTCATTTGCATGATTTACAAACCAAAAGAGCTCCCAGAAATCCCCTTTGGCCTACAATAAGCCTCTAATTAGTTAAAAAAAAAAAAAAAAAAAGAACTGCACTGAGGCAAATACAAAACACTTGGACAAGAGCAACACTTGTAAGTAGCAAAGCAAAGCACTTTTTAAGAAGATTATTCTTGGCTCAGCTTGTAGAAGGGTTTTATTGTGCCCCAGCTGCAGACTGGTACCTGCTGGTCTCATCATTCTCTGGCTGCAGCATGGCCATAAGCATTTCGTGGTGTTCCCGGGCCGGTCCCTGCGCTTTTTCAGGGAACCTCTTCTGCCTCTGGCTGTCTGTCTTTCTGTTTTCAACTACAGATACATATAGAAATTCATTCCTAAGCAGATGCCTTCTAGGTAGCTGCACTGCACTATTGTTCATGTCATGAAATACCCTACCTATCTAAATACAGGATTTACTTCTTCACTTGAGCGTTTTGCTACTGAGTTCTATAGCCATGGCTTTAGCACCTCTGCTGGCAGTTGGATGATGCAGCAGTCTCTCAGTCTCTGTAAAGTAGTTTTGGGGGTTTTATACCTTTTTCCTGTGCTTTGTTTTATATGCACTCTCCCTCTCTTTCCTATACTTCATCCCATTACGTCTCTTTACATTTGGTCTACCATTTGGATGTGCTGTCTCTGATCCCACATGGCCTTTATTTTTCAGCTTTTTAAACTTTAAGCCTTTTTCCCCCACCATCTCCATTTTCAGATTTCTTCTTTCCCTCCCCTCATATCTGTAGACAGATGTTATTTTCTTCTTTTAAAATGACTTCCTTTGTTTAGCAATGTTTCCCCTTTTGTAAGAGATCAGCTGGCCTTTCAGGCAGTAAAAGAGGAGCTGCTGCTCCAGTACTTTCAATTAAGTGAGCACTACCATGAATCACGCAGTCCTTGAGAGACCAGTCGTCTCTTGCTGTTGGAGGAGGATTGCGAAAGAAAAAGATGTGCTTGGGATCATTGCTAGACTATGTGCACCCTAAAATCTTCAGTGTGTGCTGACTGATCTTTCTACATGGACTTTTTCAGGCGTGGTCATCCATCAGGGAGGCAGCCCAGAGCCAGCTGAGGAACTGGCAGCAACCCAGCTACAAAATGTTGTAAGGTCTTCACCACAACAGCTTTTTCAGGAAAATAGACAATGTCAGACTCAGCTAAGAAGCAGCGGTACGATACCAGGGATTTTGTGAATTGTCCAGCAATATTAGCAAATGGTGTCCTGCTGGCACTGTTTCCATACTAGCTCAGTCAGAAAGGACATTATTTGTATCTTGTGTGTTTGTACTAAATTATCGTTATAAGAAACCAAAACAAGGTAGCAACCAAACTGCATTGGGACAGGCAAGTGTGCGAACACATCACGAAAACCATTTAAACTCTCCGGGGTTGGGTCTATTCAACTAGCCGACATGCAGTAGCAGTGTGGTGGCAATGGAAATAACACAAGTCAAGAAAAGTCTTTAAAATAAAGTATTGGTTTCCTGAATTTCTCTCATTAGACCATACTCCATTCTAGCATGTAACGCCTTTATCTTGCAAAATGATTGCAATTGGCCACAGCTGATGAAAGTTATTTAATCAACAATGGGTAATCGTTGCCAAAATTTACTACAACAGTCTGTTGAAGCCAGAATTTGTTAAGCTGGCAAAGCAAAGGAATAAAACGAAAAGCCAGTTTATGCTGCTGGCCTAGAAAACCCATTTGTTTCCCTCAGAGCTTTATCACAGTGGTTGAGAAAAACTGAAATATTGGAGAAGGTATACACCTACTTTGCACTAAAATCTGCACATTGAAGTTGAAAGATCATTTTAGCTGCTAAACTTTCCTTTATGTAGCCAGAGGTCTGAAAACAGGATCTGCATGATGTTAAATAGAGTAATCCGTGTCCCTTGTGAACCAGGCTTAGGCAAGAGGAGCATGATTTACATCGCAACCTTTGCATCTGAAACTGCACTGTAATCTAAACATGGTGGAGATACACGAGCAGTCCTTCATTTCTGCTTCTTTAGCTTTACTACCTTCAGTGCTCCATCCTTAGCATTCAGACCTTTAATTTGGAACAAATGGTATTTCCTTGAGGAATTCTAGTTAAGCCATGTAAATTATAAGACAGTTACAGATGCAGACTGGGACTGCAGAGCAGTCTTTTCCTTTGGGAAGTGGATTCACAATGATATTATCATAGGTTTTACTATTTGTTGTGCAGAGCTACTCATCAAAAAATGTATCTGCCTCTCTAGAAACTCAGCATTAGATCATAAAAATAAACTGGCTTTTGTTCATTCATAGCTTGGATTAGGATGATACATGGGGAACAACTTTAGTTTACTCAGTTGTTATAACAGTGCTCAACAGGTATAGGTTACTTCTGCACAGCCCAAGCAGACAGGTGTACCTTTTCATGGCAATTTCTCAGAGCAGATCCCCAATATTTTCTGTGCTCATTTTCTCCTTTTTATCACCCTTTGGTGATAAAATGTGCACAGGGACAAAGTAATAAGAATTTTCTATGACTTTCAGACAGATATTTTCCTTATTCTCCTGTGAGCATCGCTAGAAGCAGCAGACGCAATGGGCTGCTGGGAAAGCTTTGGCCTCAGCCTTGTTGTCCACCCGAGACTTTTGAGATGTTGTTGCCTCCGTCTCCGGCTACATCTTCCTCTGGCATGAGAATGGGGCTGAAAGCTGAGGTCAGTCTCACAGCAGAAACATTTTGCAGTGATTTACTCTGAAGTCCAAGGTTAACTAATTTCTATTTGTTCTCATTTCTTCATTGTAATTCAAAGTTAATCAGTCTTCACTATTTCTGTAAAGACTCGTCAAGTTTGTTTTCTTGTATTTCTGGACCTTCAAAGAACTAAAATCCTCTGCTTCCAAGCGATGAAGGATCCTCTTGATGCAGATGAAAAAAGAAAATATGTTTATACTACAGGATGGCCAGAAAGCTTCAAAACCATAAAACTTCTGGCTTGTTTAGTGCTCTCCTAAAAAACATAAAGATGACTAAACAGATTATTTGTATTTAAAAAAAAAAAAAAAAGAAACAAAACTTTTCAGTCTAAGAATTTCTTTGCCAAGTTTCAAGCTAAAATTATTTTTTATGGTTACGTTATAAATTGCTCAAAAATGGGGTTTATAATGGAAATGGTGACAGACTTAACTATGGCGGCACTAGCAGGCGCCAGCATAATTACAGTCTTCTCAAGACATAACTTATTACAGACTATGCAGCAGAGCCAGTATTTTGTATTTTAATTAAGAAACCTGGATTTTGTTTGTAATAATTGACTGTTATGCCGCCCCTCTTGCCAGGACACCCTTGTAAAAGAGACTCTTGCCTCTAGTAGTCTTTCTTGGTTAAATATTTTAAATAAATTTTATATTGTTGACTGGAAGATTGCATGCATTTTATAGGTCGTTATGAACTGTCTTTTGGTGACTTCAGTTGTTTTACATTTTTTAATGGAGATTTTTGTTCCTCTCATCTGTGACCAGGAAGGTTTACAGTTTAGGTCTTTGAGAAGTATAATACTGGAGTATCTGCATTATCTGCCTTACACTGTACCATGTGGGCCTTCCACAAGGAAGGATATTCTTTGGCTGTGCTCTCCTAAGGCCCTAGGCAGGTGCTACAGACTGTCACCCGGTGACACCGAAACACTCAGACCTTCTCTATGCTGCCCTGACAAGGGCATCGCTGCAGCTCCTGCCGTGGGGCATCTCTGCTGAGACGCTACAGAGAATTTCAGTTCCTGGACACCGAGCGCTATTACTACTTGCATACAAGCTCCTTTTTTTGTATGTCACTGGAACATCAGAGGCAGTGCGCCAGTAGCCCGAGAAGCATCAGCTGCTTGCCGGCAGCAGGGGTGAGGGCCAGGTGGGCAGCGGGGCCATGCCACATGGGGTGCTGCCACCTCCGGGCCCGGGTGGACCACCCTCCCCTCGCCCACCTCGCCCTCGCCCTCAACCCCCGCAGCCGCTGCTCTTACAAACATCCTCCGCCAGTTTCCGGGCTTTGCCTTTGTTTCTCGATTTCTTTTCAGTTGTTCTTCATGTTGCTGGAGTGTGCGTCCTCCCATAGCCAACAGCAACAAAGGGCATCTGCTCTTTACATGTGCAGTCCACAAGCTTTGGGTATCTAATTTGGACAGGAAAACTGTGGTGGTAATTAGGTATTCCCAGAAGGACCTTGATATGCACAAAATTAAGTAGGTCATACCAGCACATGTGTAATTTAACATGCTCTAATAGTAGTACCACACAGGCACATACACAAATGAGATCAATAGAAGCGTTTAACATTTTTAACTCAAAAGCAAAATATGAATAGAAGCAGTCCAGGACTAAAAGAATACATTTCTTGAATTTTTTTTTTTTTTCCCTGTGCCCCACTGGCACTGGGTACAGCAGTCTTGGCTGAAAGTGTTGCTCACAGCCCCTTTCTTTCGCTCTGCTTGGCCTCGGAATGATGCTGTTCTAACAGACGCTATTCAGTCATTTTCCCCCAGGACTATCTACCAACCGGAGAGATTATCAAAGTTAATTATGTCACTTCCTTTCTTTTCTCCAACACACTCCCAGGCTAAGAAAAGAGATAAAGGAGTCAGCCTTACCAGCAGATCTCTCCCTGCTTCCTCCTACAGAAGTTTGCCTCCTGCCAAGAGGACCTTCAACAAGTCTTTGCTGCCTTTGGCTCTTCCAAGTGGAACACAGGGAAAAGAACATAGGAGATCATCTACCACTACATGGTTTGGAAAAAAACAAAAGCAAGAAAATAATGGCATTGTTTTGTGATTTTCTTTTGGGTCCTGAAACAGCTATCAGTATGACATTACCAAAGAGTTATAATTATGGCCAAACAGCTGAACAAAAATGGAAATACAGTATTTGTTTTTATTTTGTGTCCTTGGAGAACAAATGCAAACTGAAGAGAAATTTAAGGGAGAAATACACAGCAAGAAAATAGATAGAAAATGCACAGAAAATATATCACAAGTCTTTCTCAAATATCTATATTTGAGGTTTCAAATATCTCAAATATCATTGTTCACCAGCTATTTATTAGGTGGCATTGATTTCAACTGTGTGAGGAAAAAAGTCTGGAAAACATGCTTCAGTGATAATGCTCAGGCAGAAAAACTCGTGAACAAGCAACAATCTGTGGGGTGACTGGAAAGGCCGGAGTCGGAGCCTAGGATGCCCACATCTAGCCAAGGTCCCGTGAGGTCCCAAGGAACAGCAAAATCCAATTGATGTTGTGGCGGATCATTTTCTGGACGCTGACTTGCACTCTGCTTTTAATCATAAGAAAAAGGGAAGCTTATAAGGTGAGATTTCAAGCAAGTTCCAATCAGCTGATGCTATGTGAGGGAAGGAGCACCCTTGGTTGGGTTATCCAGGGGGAGAGGCACCCAGCGCCACCCAAGCAGGGTTGTGGAGGTGAGAGCAAGGAAGAAGGGTGGGGTGTGACCGTAGGGATTTAGAAAAGCCAGTAGATTTGAGGACGGATAATGAAGAATTATTGCAGTAAGTGCTACTGTAGGTTCAGTTCCATAATTTGTTCGCTGCTTGGCTATACGTTAAAACACCTCTTTACCTGATCCTCCAAATATGGCTCAAGCAATATTTCATCACGCAGGAAATGAGAGGGACCAACAAACAGACTATGTGTGACAATGAAAAAGAAAGAAAACACCAACCCCATCATCTGACTCCTTTAGCCAAACTGACTAGACTGATTGCCTTGACATCACGTTTATCAATTCCACATGTTTTGGGGGGTTTGGGGCCTTTTTCTAATTCCCAGAAAAGGATGCCTACAAAGGTGAAAGCAGAAACCAGTGGAGTCCATCTCTCTAGGAGTATGTATTTGACTGCAGCACTTTGTTATTTTGTGCTATAGAAGGGAAGTTAATAAGGCCTTTTAAAAACAGCAAAAAATGTGAAAAAGAAGATGTATTTCAGAAATAAAATTTACAAAAAAGAAGGTCTGGCAAAAAAAGCAAATAAAAGAGGATAATTCTGTCTTCTACAGTCAAGAGGAGGACAGCTACAGACACAAAGGCCTTGAAAACCAAGAGCTTTTTCTCTTGAAGTGTCTGGTAATGTGAATTTGAGTTACTGTCACAATTTAGGCTATTCAAGAAGAAAAGAAAGATAACCAAAAATACTATGGGGAGTGATTGCTAGAAACCTGAATTAAGTATCAGTCTCACAAGAATGATATGCAAATAGGAAACTAATGAAACTAAATCTCTGCCACCAGATATCAATGACAGAAAAAATATAATAAGTAGAATAAAAGATTCAGGGTTTCTATTGGAAATAAGTTACTATTTTTATAGGATTTGTCAAAACAGAACTCCCTATACAAAATGTACAGGAGCTAAGAGCAAAAGTTTCATTGTGTTTACCTGATGGGAAACCTTTTCTGTCTCATGTCTTTGTATAACTAGAAGGATCATTAAATCTGAGAGCTGAACAGGAGCTGAGCAACAGGATTATGTGGTATCATTAGCTATTGTCAATCCATGTGCAGGTTCTGCAGTCATCCTCCATTTGTTCTCCGAATGAAGTGTGGAGCACGACTACTTCCCAGCTGGAATTGTTCTGGTGACTTCTGTCATAACGCTGGAATGATAGGAAATGTTGGCCAAATCATGCAGGCCTTAGTCAGGCAGTGCACCTAATTAAGTCAGTGGGAGATTCTCCCTTCATGTGAACTGTGGAAATTGGCCTGGTTTCTTTATTCACTCACAGATCATGATTCCTATCTCTTTTTTTGTGCGGCACTGGAGGATGGTTTCTACCCTGTCTGGCTGTTTAATGCGATAACGATCCAGTCCATGATGTACCAACTCCATCCTGCGTAGGGATGGAGTCAGATTTAAAGGTGTGTGTTACAGCGTGCGAGCAAACTCATTCTAGCCAGCAGTAAAATGTACTCTGGCCCTGTTCCAGCAGAGCACTTAATCATATGCTTATCAATTAAAAGGATGACTCAAATGCTTCAAATTATGAACATGCTTTTATGCCTTGTTGCATCACACCCAGAATGTTTGCACCATTAGCCTGGATTAATATTAACCAGAGACTGAAAGAGATGAAATGGGAGAGAGAGGTTTAGAGCAAACTGAAATTCCAAACACTGCAACACACAACTGTGATATTTAGATCCTGCTAATACTTTTCAAATGGCTTGTACAACCACCTGCTTAACAGATGAGATCTCTGATTAGAAACTTAAGTCTCTGAACTTCAGGAGTATTAATTTTTTAAAAAATAACCTTGTTTTTAAGTCATCCCAAACCATTCCACTTGTGTTTAAATTGCTGTCATCAGTATCTCAGCTTCCTGAGCTGCATAATGAGAATGTCCTAAGGTCTTTCCTTTTTCTAAAACTATTTCTCTTACTTGCTATGGATGACACAGTATCCAAAAAATCAGAAACTCTTGCAGTTGCACAATGCAGTCCCACAACGCAGTCCCAGCTGCGTGTGGGTGATGACCGAGTGAGGTTACCGACAGTGCTACTGATCAGACTCCAGTCTGGCACAGCTTCTTTTTTGCAGCCACACGCACCTTTTGCCTTCTGAACCACGGGCATGCCCTACTTTTACACATTGACCTGCTTCTACTGAAATAACACAAGAAGGCTGAGAAAGAGTTGTATGATAAAGTAGTAAAGGTATGAGTGCTTTGTATGGATGATATAAAATAAGTTGATTTTTAGTTACTGTGTTGTTTGATGAAAGGTAATAAAAGGAATGTATCAATCCAGATAACTTCAGGCGTTAAGACTCAAAAGACAGTGGCTACAGACAGTTCCACTTGCACAAATGCATACGCAAACAAGAAATAATGATAAATACTTGGAAAATTACTTCAAATGGGAGAGAATCAGAAGTCTGATAAAAGCAAAAGTAGGAGAGCAAAAAAGGGGAGGGACTCCAAGGACACTTAAATGAGAAGATAAAATTGTATAGAAAGTTTTTCATTGTAACTCCAGAAAATACAAGGAAATTCTGACTGTGTAAATAATTGTTCAGTGCAAGTTTCTCAGGGGAAAAAAAAAAAAAAAATCACAGTTGATATTTTGGCCCAAAGCTTTGGGGTTACTATCAGTCTGTAAATATGTCATCTTTTGGTTACAAACTGATATTTTTTGTACACCCTTGGAAAAAAAAAATTAGCAATAACCTGTAAAAGCAAGTCCCCACCATCACTGTTAATAGTAGCATAAGACAGATATTAATGACAGTGCGTTCACTCCCATGCTCAGTAGACTTATTTATCAAAAGAACCAAGAGTAAAAGCAAAAACACCCCCACACAATCATAACTAACCCAATAAATGAGAAGTGAAAAAATAGCAGTTGGCTTTTACATGACATTTATACTTGTAAATGAAGTCTGCACAGACACCATTATTTACATTTCTTATTTCACCTCCCGTTTACAGCAATGTGAAATACCCGTTGTTTTATTTAGACCATTATTGGCTAAATAAAATAATCTACAAACTTTGCCCATTACTTACATCTCCTCTTATTTCCCATAGAGGTAACTTAAACAACTTCAAACTGATCTCTGTTATTTTTCATCTTAAGTTCATGGTTACAGTGCCCGATTTGGTTTGACAGAAACAACCCAGTTCCCTGTTGGTGACTGTTAGGGAACTTTGTAGGACAGACAGCAATGCCCACTGCTCGATCACCTGGGGGAAATATGATTTCTGTCATTGGACCACCATCTGTTTGGAGGTGGCTGGGGATCATATCCATCCTGCCTAATGGCAAGCACTGCATGAGGCTCCAAATTATGACCGACTGTTGTAAGGCTAGGCTCTACATAGTCAAAAGAGAGAAACAGGTCTAGCCAGGACACATTTCATGCCTTGGGCTTCCTCTCCTTTCTCAAGGAGTTACAAGCCACTAGAATTCTGTGCTCTGCAATTCTCCTAAAAGGACAGTACTGCTCCCCAAACACTCTTCAGCTTTCCTGTTTAACAGGAGGTATCATAGAACCATTAAGGTCGGAAAAGACCTCTAAGATCATCAAGTCCAACCATCAACTAACACCACCATGACTCCTAAACTAGCCCCTGGAGTGCCACGTCTACACCTTTTTTGAACGCCTCCAGGGTTGACGACTCCGCCACCTCTCTGGGCAGCCTGTTCCAATGCCTAACCACTCTTTCAGTAAAGAAATTCTTCCTGATGTCCAACCTAAACCTTCCCTGACGCAACTTGAGGCCATTCCCTCTCGNAGGTGCGGCCTCACCAGTGCCAAGTACAGGGGCACGATCACTTCCCTACTCCTGCTGGTCACACTATTCCTGATACAAGCCAGGATGCCATTGGCCTTCTTGGCCACCTGGGCACACTGCTGGCTCATGTTCAGCCAGCTGTCAACCAGCACCCCCAGGTCCTTTTCTGCCGGGCAGCTTTCCAGCCACCCTTCCCCAAGCCTGTAGCATTGCATGGGGTTGCTGTGACCCAAGTGCAGGACCCGGCACTTGGCCTTGTTAAACCTCATACGATTGGCCTCGGCCCATCGATCCAGCCTATCCAGATCCCTCTGCAGGGCCTTCCTTCCCTGGAGCAGATCGACACTCCCGCCCAGCTTGGTATCATCTGCAAACTTGCTGAGGGTGCACTCAATCCCCTCATCCAGATCATTGATGAAGACATTGAACCAAAAAGGTAGGTGTGAATGACTATGTAAAAACAGTTGTGCATAGACTTCTATCGTTATTCTTCCATAAATATGGAGAAAAGGGAACTAATGAAATATACCATGTCAGCAATCTGCAGTAGCAGAAAGCATCCATCTATCTGACTTTATCCAATACATCTAGACATCATTTTCAACATGTGTGCCATTTATTGCTCACAGTACAAGTATCTGTGTATATGCAATGCATCACTATTTTAGCTAAAATAACTGTGGTACACTTACAAACTGGATATGCCTAAAAGACAGGATATACTGAAATTAACCCTCTCATAAAAGTCACTGATATTTTGATGAAATTCATTGAAGAAACTGCTTACTAAATATGTCAGTGAATTATTAAACCAAATACATCAAATATCTAAAATCTATAAATAATTAATTTTAAATCTGTCAGAGTATGAGTTAAATATATTATATGATAAATATTATTCAGCCCCTCTAATAAATTTTCTTAAACAATCTTAATCCTGCTTGCTGGTTTATGCTAGAGTAATATATGGCAAGCACTGGAGTTTCCCTTAGAGCTTGATTTTCTGTAGTAACAGAACTCACCTTTTTGGAGAAACACAGATTTACTATCAAGGAGACAGCTATATGACAATCTTGATAGAGAAGCTGGTTATACTGTGGGCAAATTTAATAAAGAAATAAATCAAACAAAATAATTCTCTGAGGAAACTTACTTCATTTGAGGGGAGAAATAAAGGTTCACCAGTAACCATAGTGAGTTCATATTATTGCCATTGTTTTTATAAGTTGTTGCCATGACTTTTTTGACTTTTGGGCTAGATTGGACTTAAAACACAACAGATGGCTACAATTATGTGTCTGTAACTTTTTTTTAGAATAACTAAACAGAGCACAATAAAATAAACAGGCTTATATTCCAAAGAGACTCTCACAGTTAAGAGAGCTATACATGGTTATTAAAAAAAAAAACAAACCCAAAACTCTCTAGACTCTCTATACAACAGGAATAAAGCATAAATGAGAAATTAGTTTCACAAATGTGCTGTATTCAGTAAGCACATGATTCATTCCTGTAATATAATTTCTTTGATTAGCAATTTCAGGAGCACTGCATAAAATGAAATAATATAATATTATAATTTTGTGATTATTTGGGGTCCAAGCGTGCATTCCTTTCAATGGCACAACTTCCACTGGATTTTGTCTCAACAAGAGTTGCTAGCTTGAGTTCTTTACAGGGGAGTTTTTAAATGAGTACAGCTTAATCGTAGTATTTATTATCTAGAGCAAGTGTTGAAAAAGACTGGATCAACTCCTTTTTAGAAAAAGAAATTTATTTAATTACCTCACGGTACTTCAATTTGTGTATCAGTGGACTTTGTAAAGGACGAAAAGAAAGTTTAAGGAGAAGGAAAAAGTCATGCAAAGGAAGAGAGTACTGGCTAAACAACACCTCACTAAATCAACAAATCAGTGTGAGGTGAGCATCATTATGTCTTTAAGACTGTTATGTAACATAGATTACTTTAACGCAAGGTACTTTGAAGAACAAAAATGGCCTCAACTATTGTACAAAATAGGGTATATCTGACATGGAATATAGGCTTAACCTTTGAACTTTCTAGGATTGTTTTTTGCTGTTTTATTTTTAAACAGAATCACAGAATGGTAGGGGTTGGATGGGACCTCTGGAGATCATTTTGTCCAACCCCCCAAACAAGGATATATATTTAATTTTTTTTTTTCTCTAAAACTTTTCAAGCTATTAAGGCATTTATAATAATAAATTTGAGATGATACATGTGTAGGTTACTCAAGACTTTGGGTATTATTGGCAATGTCTCGATCGTGCTCCACCTGGGTAGGTCGGCAAGGAAACATCCATGGCATGGGAATGAGCCTTTCTGCTCCTGTCACACCTCAGGCTGCTAAGTCCAACCCATACCGCACAAACCTACAGTTCAGCTGCCCATCTATGACTGAGGCAGAAACTGTCTTTTCAGAAATCATTGTAATCCGTTCAGTGACTTACATGACCATACCTGCAAGGTTGACATGTCAAGCTGAAGTTTTGCAACCTAAAGTCAACTCAACATAGTTCAGCTAAACTTCACAGCCTGGGGATCCTGTGGACACATGCAGGGCAGCAGAAAGTTGGACAGATCAGTTTGAAGCACCTACACTACGTACATGTAATCTTCTATCCCTCCTATAGAAAGCAGCTGTAACTTGCCCAAGAATAGTCCTGTGGGGGTCTGGATTCTTAATGGTGCAATGTCTTAATTTCTGCATGTTTGTGGAACTCTGTCCTCATCCCTGAGCACATTTAGCACATTTCCAAATAAGCTTTGAATGGACCACACTGGAGCCTTTTCGACATGATGGTAGCAGCACACTGGAGGAATGAGCTGGTTTATAGTAAAAAGCCTCCTTACGTCAGAAGATAAGAAAATTTCTTGAGTTTGGTCCTGTTGTCTCAACAGTTCTGACTGATCTTCTCATTCTTTTTTTCTCGTCCCTGCTATACATAGCTTCCATGGGACACTTTTTGCTTTGAAAATTGAAATTTTACACTACTTATCAAGAGCAAAGAGAATTTTTAAAATAAGAAATTATCTAAGATGTGAAAGCAAAGGTGACAACCATGAGAAACTTAGAAAGCATAAAAAAATCATAAATGACCAGACACAAGCAAGACGTCCAGTTCAGCAAAACCCTCCAGCATATGCTAACCTTTAAATACATGTTGAAATTCACTGAGGCCAATTCCTCTTAAGTACTTTATTGGATCAAGGATAAGTTGCAGAATACAGTAAGTAACAACTCTGTATACAAAACAAGGTAATTTTTCCTTCATGGTGTCCACAACTTTCAATTTATTAGGACATCAAGCTCACATTTGCTGTAGCACTCAAATTTTAATTAGAGTAAAAATCTTGGTAAATCTAAACATAAACAATTTATTCAGTCTGGATATATATATATATAGATATAAAAATGCCATGGAAAATGGGAAAACAAATTTGCTGTACTACTGACACTTGTTTCAGAAGTGTCGTGGAAAATGACAAAGGGTGAGAGGAAATAGTACTGTTTAAGGCCAGCTAGACCAAGTCTGAGATGGACGCTGATTAAGTTGAATCACCAATGAACACTGGAATTTATAATTTGACTGATATCTTGTGAGCATGGTTCATAGAAAAGGCTTTGCTGAAGGATATTCACATACACTGTACAGAGTCATTTTCTATATTCGGTATTCCTTGAATTATGAAGAAGTATAGCTTTGGCTTAGTTTGGTTCATTTTCAGTTTAATACTGATTTCTAATGTATGGAACACGTTTTGTTTCTTACTTCAATAGTTCCTTTAAAGTCATCTCTTAATTTTAACTCTGACTAGTTAAATGTTTCCTAAGAATCTTTATAAGTGGTTGAGGACTACATGAAAAAACACCAAGGACGCCACATGAAAAAGAAAACTCCGCTCCAGTTCCTTCAAACCAAATTCCATCGGCTTCTGTTGAAACCAGGAACTCACCACTTTCTTTACGAGAGTAAAGCTGACACTCATGAACCCAAACACTCTCCAGAAGTTTGATTTTATAAGATCTGAGGAAGGATGAAACAGTGAGGTCTTAGATTTGTTTAATAGGTGAAGAGATATGACCACACCAAAGTGTAAATGGGAATTGCCAGGTTGGTGCGAAGAGTTTGAGTTCAGTCTTGCAGCACCATTGATTTGAGACTTCTCTCTCATGCAAGAAAACTGATGGGGGAGTTTTCTACAACTTGCTCAAACACTTCATGGAAAGGAGATTAGTTTGGCTTTAATTTAACCAACTAAATTGAGTGTTATTACTGGAAACAGCTCTAAGCTTTTCAATTCCCCTAATGAGGTCCAAACTTCTATGGATGCTATCACCTGAGACTACTGTAATATTTTATTTGGATTTAAATCTTTAACTTGGCAGCACTGCTGTGTCTCCGTGGACACCTCTCATTTTAGTTTTATATTCTCCCAGGTGGTTGATTACTTATCCCCGTAACAGAATTCCTTTTCATATCGAGGAAGCTCTGACCTCCATTCCAGCACCGTACTGAAATTCTAGCAGACATGGGATGTTGTTTTTGTTTGTTTTGTTTTGCTATCAAGACCAAACAATCCATTATATTGGATTTATTTGACAGATTTTTCAAGACACCTTAATTTGCTGCGCGTCTTTGATTCTTAATGTCATTTGGAACTAATCTCTTCTGCTAACATGAAAGCAAACTAAGAGCCAAAATTTTTATGGGAGGCAGGAAACGTATATTTAAAGGAGTTCTGTGTTATCTTTTACAGCAACAACAAAGGGAATATAGACCCAAATATACCCCCAAATGACATAGCTGATTTTTTTTAACTTGTTTCAAGTGTAAGTCTTCTTAGAATATTTATATGGTATCAGCGAGAGCATTAAAACCTGCTTAGAACCACAACCACAAAGCAGCATTACAGGCTACCCTAACCTGCCCAGAACTCTAGTGGGTCTCAGATCAGTTGGAAATGTCATAAGAAGAAGCTGTTTTGCAGAAGAAACTATTAACGCCTCCCTTTGCTTAACACATTGCCTCTGTTTTATGTTTAGNACCACGATACCATTCTGTGTGACAGACCCCACTGGAACAGTTCCCTAAAGCAGTGCAGAGAGAACCAGCATTATACTGTTCAGAGAATCTTCTTCCAATTTTGGAATAAAATATGTTTATTTAGCCTAACTGGTCTCTATGAACTGCTGAGGACAAGTTGATTTCTACAGTGCTATTAAGATATTTATATAGTAATTATTTCATGAGATATATGATTTGTGAAATAGTAGATCTGAAAATGCTAGCTGAGAAGGCAAGGTTGAGCTTACTTAAGAAATATAGTTAAGACATAGCATATTGTTTCTACAAAAGAGAAGAACATTGGTTAAAACAAGGGAAACAAGTATGGCAATGCTGTTTATATTGTCTGCGTAATAAAAGGATGAAAAAAGGAGTGTTTAAAAAAAACACATCCAAAATAAAGGGAGACATCTAATAAGTTAAAAAATAATTTGCTTGTATCAGCACATTGTTTCAGTAGTTTAAAGTAATACAATGGACTTCCTCATAGAAAATGGCTTAGTTAAATTCCAGCAGTGTATCACTATCCTGTCTTTTGTTAACTGTTTCCTTTTACCCAAATGAATCTTTAACCCTTTATCTTCACAGAATGAGAGACACTTCTTCCATTCTTAAATGTTTGTGATAGTTTAGGATTTCTTAAGGAACAGTGAATTCTTATTCAAAATGGACCAGCATACTCCAAGCAAACTGCTTTTTTCAGGAACCGGCGGACAGGATTTTCACTAAGCTGCAGGAGGTAGTCTGGGGACAGTACCTGATGCCAGAAGTACGGAGGTGCTTTTGGGTACGGTTAGGAAGTCTCCTCTGTCAAGCAAAACAAGGTACCTGAAACCAGTTTACGCTGAGAATATGTACCCTCTTTATGCTCAGCCAGCCCCAGCTTCCTTCTCAAGAACTGCATATCCTATTCCTTCACTGGAGTCGTCAGATCAGATTCATCCAGGTCAGAAATATATATATGTATCTGAACTAGGTTACTCCACCCACTGGCAGCAGCTCATCTTAAGAGTTTAAAAGAGATGATATGTATTGTGCCTAAGAAAGGCTATACAGGTAGCAGCACGCAGTGGCTGACATAGATGCAGACATCTGAAATGGGGAGTGATGAATTCAGCCTGCTCCTTTCCTTGCCTCTGGCCACAGTCCCATGGACTGGTGTATGCTCAGTCGTCTGTGAAACATTACACAGACCAACCTGACACACGCAGGAGCAGTGACGGAGGGCAGCATTCTCATTCATGCTGCGGGGATGCTGTGTGCCCTCTCTCACAGACCTGCGATGCGTAAGTATGCTCTCTGGAGGCATTCACCACAAAAACCAAGAGAGATTATACTGCCTATGTGCAAGGAACGATTTTGCAGAGGCCTGCAATAGATTTTCCCATGAGTAGCAAAGGTCATATTCTGACTCTAAATTGCCTTTTCTCACCCATTCCTCCTCAGTGCAATTTCAAATCCTAAGTTCAGAGCACCAGACAGCAAGAGTCATTCAAAGAAAAGATCCCAGATTTTTTTTTTCTTTTAAATATGGAATAAATAACTCATTTTCCCTAGGCTTTCTTGGAAATGGCTGAACCTTCTCAGCCAAAAATTTCCAAAAATTTCAGCCTGAGGCACAGCCGGGATATAAAATACTACCCTGAAGAAGTGTTACTGTTCAGAAAATCATAAGGGGCTGAAAAATGGGGGTTAGAACTGGCAATATTAAAAGTATGGGTGATTCTATTAGTCTCAATAATATACAATTTACATAATAACTAGGAAATATTTTAAGGCACGAGGACAAGTTAACTAAGTATCAGCTAATTAAAGCAAACTAAGTGAGGTCCAAGTGTTTTTCTATTTGGAAACTTTCTACTGATACTCAGCAGTTCACCTGGTTATGGGAATACAAAACAATACAGTAAGTTTTGCTGATGTTAAGGTCTTTGACACCCTTTTGCTTTCCACTGAATGTTTCAGAATATATTCTATCACCCTCAACCTGAGAGGTAGCAGGGTTTTTCAGTGTTTCCAGCCTGCAGATGTTATTGAAGCCAGACTTGAAAGAAAACATTCATAGCAACTTCAGCATTTGCCTGATGGTCAGAGGAGCACTTAGGGAAAAATAAGTCAAAGCATAGATATATATTTACAGACATGCATGTATGCTAGAGAGAGGGGGATTTCTATGTATATGTGCAGTGCATACTTGCTGCATTATTCAGTTAAGATCCCAGCTGCTGGAACTGCAAATTCTCTAGGAAGAGCTGGCAAAACAAGGATTACTGTTTGTCACAGTGTTGTACAAAAACCACATTAAATTGAACATCCATGAAAATGTTAGTGAAAACTATTACTGGGTAAAAAGCTTGCCATACAGCAAATGAATATGCTACCTAATATAAAGCACTTAAAATACACATAGTATTTTACATATACAGTCTCAAAACGTGATACACATTATAATGGAAACTTTATAATGATAGTGTTTGCATCCGTTTCATTGCACTAAGTAGATTTTTGGATAAGTAGATTTTTCTATGTATTTATGTCATATAGAAATTTCTATAACCCGTGTGTGATTTCAATGCCACATAAGTACAAGAGAATTTTGTAATCAAACCTTTGTGATTTAATTTTAACATTTATTTGCTGAGACAGTGGGCCTATATACTCAAAGGAATCTAGATAATGTATGACCAGATATCCTTTTAATATTTGTGGGCAGTTGTGGGCAAACCCCACTATTTAGAGCCAGTAAGTGTAATTTTTGTATAATTTGCTGAATATTCTGGTCCAAAGTATCTTCTGCCATCTAGTGGGCAAAACGTCTCATAGGCTGCCTTCAGACAAGGTTCTTCCTTGCTGCTGAGAAGCAGAAAAATACTTGCATTGATTGGAAAAGCAATTGTAATTGTTATGCAATTAGCAACAAAACAGGTTCACTTCTGAAATCTTCTTTAATATAAGTATTTCTTCACCAATTTTTTCATTAGTATTGGATTCTATGAATGAAAACTTGAAACATTGGGTGTGTTTAATATCATAACTTTATCTCTTGAAGTACTTCAGGGTATACTTAAAGTTAAGTAT
Source organism: Fregata magnificens (assembly GCA_013389945.1). NCBI lineage: Eukaryota > Metazoa > Chordata > Aves > Suliformes > Fregatidae > Fregata > Fregata magnificens. The sequence continues at coordinate 23,423 of WAAD01035855.1, read as the reverse complement.
ATCAGGTATATAGCAAAGATCAAAGTGCCGTAATATCAGGCAATCTGGAGGAGGAATCCAAAGTAATAATTTCAGTTTCAAGGAAAAGCCTGAGACGGTTTGCTGTCAAAATGCAAAGGACTAAAATACAGTGTAGCTATATACTGGTTAAAACTTCTTCCAAATAACCGTACAGTGCTTTCAGAAATCCTCCCACTTACTGGTAGATTATTATATTCCGGATGCCCAACTTAAAAAAATATTTACTCTAGTATATAATGAGATGAGAATCTTACAACATTTAGTCCAAATAAAACCAGAAGACATCATAAGAGTACCATAGCTGATCATTAGTTTTCCTCTTAGCTGGGCTTCAAAGGAATTTAATACCTCACATAAAGAAATCAGAACTGTCAGTCCTAAGATGCAATGTATTGTTGTATTTACAGACACAGTCACAATCCTGACCTTGAAGTATACCTTGGAAAGCTGTGCAGGGCACTTTTGTTGGAGGAAAGTGACAGGAATCCAAGAGAGTTCCTGCAGTGTTCCTCCATGTTCCCACAGTCAAGCAATAAAGGAAATTACGGCTTAACTCTACAAAGACTGTGCACACAGAAGGGCCAACTCTAGATTCAGGAACCCTGAATTCAGCAGAGAAGAGGTCATTCTGATCCACATCCAAATATGAAAAATCACAGTTCAGACCTATCCTAATCGGACATTTTATCCTCATTATGCCACTGACTAGGTAGGCGATATTCCTCTGAAATCCCTCACTGACCTCAGAACGGGCCCAAATTCTGGCCACAAGGACTCACCTTCAGAATCAAGGTGTAAGAGACCTTGGTGTCACAGTAAAGTCCATTGGGAAAGGGTTTGTGTCATGGGTTGGCCCCGGCTGCCAGCCACTCCCATACAGCTGCTCGCTCATCTCCCCCTCTACCAGTGGGACCAGGGAGAAAATAGGACAAACAGGAGTGAGAAAGCTCATGGGTTGAGATGAAGAGAGGGAGATCAATTACCAAGCACTGTCATGGGCAAAACAGACTCAACCTGGGGAACTTATTTTTTTTGTCAATTAAAACAAACTTTTAATTACTGATCCAGGTGTTGGGAGACAAAAAAGACAAACATCAAAGCACTTAGAGGAAAAACCACCCCTCATCCTTTCCCAGGCTCAGCTTCACTTCAGGCACCTCTCCTCCCCCACATCTGGTCTCTACTTCACCCCTTCCCTCCAGACACTTCTCCTCCCTCCTTGTTCTTGCCACAAGTCACACTCAGTCCCCTTGGTGAGGTGACAGGTGGCACAGGGGATGGGGGTCAGTGCATAGTGGTTCCTCTCGGCCACTTCTTCCTTCTCTCTCTTTTCCTGTTCTCCAGCATGTGTCCTCCATGGGCTGCAGTCCCTCTGGGGGGGGTGCCTGCTCTGCCATGGAACACCTCCTACTCCTCTGACCTTGCTGTTCCCTCTGTTGTTCCTTCCTTGGTTCCCTCCTCCTCTCTCCCCTCCTCTCTCTTCCCCTGTGTCCCTCCCAGTGTTTTTCCCCTTTCTGAAATAAGTTTTCCCTGCGGCACCACCAGCTTGGCTGGGGGGCTCAGCCGTGCCCTGCGGTGGGTCGGTTGGAGCCGGCTGGAACCGGCTGTGTCCGGCCCGGGGCAGCCCCGGCCTCTCCTCACAGAGGCCGCCCTGCAGCCCCCCGCTGCCAGCACCTGGGCACCTACATACAGTATAGCTTGTGTTCTAGAGGAGCTGATTAATACTAATCTAGGTTTTAATTAGTTATTTTTTATAATATTGAAAGTAGCAGTAAAGGAAATCATACGTCCTACATTGGCAGATTATTTATTACAGTAAAAATAAAATCAATGCTAGAGTAAGGTTAACGATGCATGTGTATGTTGCATTATTTGTTTTCCCTCCATGGGGTCCCTAGTAACTAAAAACATCAGGGAAATATTTATTTACTGTTCCTGTTTGGCTAAAACCCACCTTTTTTCAAGTGACACAATGGTCTAAACATTTACACTAAATCTGGCAAACAAATGTAAAAACAACAACAACAAAATCAAATACTCTTGCTGAACTAATTTCTACTGGGTGATAAAATATCTCTCTCTGGGGTATGAAAGCAGTATCCAGCCCTCTCCACTGTGGTCATCTTGTGAACTCTCTCTAATCCTGAAACAGAGACAAGAAAAACACCTGAAACTCCCGTTTCTGAACTTTTGTCTTTACATCCCTGTACACGCCACAGCTGTTCCTTCCAGGAGCTATCCTGTTTCAGGTGGCCAGGTAGGGCTGGGGGACAAGCGGATTCACAGGCACACCAGAAGATGGCTTTGGTTAGCATCGAAAGCTAGCAGTTAACATTCAGATGAGGATTAGCCAACTGCCCTGCATGCCAAACAGAAAGAAGAGATGAAACAAACTGTTGTACATTCACATCTGAACTTCACGTCATATATTTCTCCTAACAGAAAATGAACAGGAGAGAAAGGAAGGAACAGCCAAAGTTGCATTAGCTTAGGTCTCAAAGCTGCCGTCCCCTTGAGTCACACAGGAAGGTACACTTTCCACTAAGGAGCTTCTCAAGCAATTTACAGTTACCGTCATTTACAGATGTAACATTATAGAAAACACCCAATTTGTTAGTGGAGCTCAAACCTACAGGCTTGTTCAGAGCATACTTACAGCCAAAGGTCAGCAGAGAAATATTTGGGAGATTCATCTGGTGTGTGAATACCTGCTACAGCTGGTACAGCTCACACTTGATTTAGAGCACAGACTCAACTGCTGGTCTTCCACATTCACGGTGAGTGTTTACTACTATTTGCTATTTTTCACTGGCTGAAAAAAGCTAGACATTAGCTACCTAAGCAGCTGGCCTGAATTAGGATTTTAACTCCAGAAGAAGAAATATAGATGAGGAGAGATCTAGATCTGGCACAAGCACGGCAGATTAGGAACAGCACTGCAATATTAAAGTTCTTTAAAAATATAGACCAAGATGAATTTTAGTGAAACACAAAAGGGAATCCAAGTTTAGCATTAAGCCTGCAGAAAAATGAGTATTCTTTTATTTTTAATATTATCAGACTCATGAAGAGTTTTATTTGGTTGAAAATCCAAACACTAATGAACTGAACTGGCTTGCCATTCAAGGCTGATTACAAATCTTCAACAGAGAAGCACAAATAGCCCTTATTAGCAGGTAACATAATGAAGTGGGTAGATTAAAAACTGTTTCCTCTGAAAACTATGTAGGAACAAAATAATAATAACAAAAAAAAAAAGGCTGAAAAGAATAAAAACAACTAGTTTATTCCAAGATCTGGAGGGTTTTTTTCAATTTATGCAACAAGATTCTGGATGGACATGTCATTTCAATTTTCTCTGCTTCTGAGACCATTGTTAAATATAGGTGTTGCAACCATGTCTGATATGTTGCAAAGCTTCATAAGAGAAGACTTTTAAAATGTATTAAGATTGACCAACAAGAAAAGGGTGGAAACAGAAGTCAAGACTTCATGGCTTCCAGCCTTAACCTCTGTCCCAGATGAAAAGGCAGTTCAGCGACAAAACAAAATGCATCAGTTTATCCCTTGATTAACTTGCTATAATTGCATGGGTATATTGGAAAAACACAGATTGCCATCTTATTTAAAAATTATAATGTGATCATAAAATTAGAGATCATGTTGCAAATCATCCTGATGAGGAAGCAGAAATAAAGGTCTATACTTGATGTTAAAACTGACATTTTTCTTGATTCTTTTGCCTAATCAGACAGCTTTAGCTTTTTCTTACTTACGTTTTTAAGTAAACACTCTCTAATTTGTAGCACGTTTTTTTCCTTATTTTCCTGACTCACCAGCAATCAGGTGCAAAGCATGGTTTAACAGGGATAAGATAAAGCTGTCAAAGTGAGATGGGGATCTAGGGAGTCTTCCTTCTTTCATTAGGAGGTGCAAACATTCACTGTCTTCCCACACTTGTACAACTATATCTTTATATCCCCATACACAGCAGGGACTAGCTTCCCTTGAAGTATTAATTATCCCAAAACAGAATGTAGACAAATCAAAGCAACTCTAGCTTTCTGCAGCATGTACCAAAACATTTCAGTGTGTTGAAAATTACTGTCTTTTTAAGGGTCAGCTTTCTACTGCGAGTTTCAACCTGACTGCAGCGAGCAACTTCAGGATGAAAAATGGGAAGAGTTTTAAAATCCAATTCACTAGAAGTTTACTTTAGATGATAATTTTCTGTAAAGGAACTGCAAGAACTATTTTGTAGTTTTTTTATTTGTGCAGTGATTACTCTAGCATATGTGTAATAAATAGTGATAACCACTGTAAGCAATAGCCCAGACTGACCTTTAAGCTCCACAAGAGTCATACTGAACAAGAGCTGGTCATAACTGTATTTTTAATTACATTCTTTTTTTAATTACCATTTAATCAAACAAAAGACTGTTATAATACTGCCCACATCCTCTTAAGCAATCAGTGCATTTTTTTTATATACAACCTTACCAAAAAGGTCACAACAAAAGTAAGCCATTAAGTTATCACAGATAAGCCTGGAAGTAATTATGTAAAGCCAAACAAATCCTGACAGAGGAATTAAACAAATCAAAGTTCATTGTTAGAAGGACTAGACCCTGACCCAGTAACCTCCTGTGTTTGTTCTTCAGATTCCATGAGAAGAGAAAAAGAGGTCCTCAGAAACCCAAGATAAGAAAGATTAGTATTAAACATGTTTATTAGCACGGCAGTCCTTCATGACCAAGGAGAGTTGGACCCCATTCTACTAGACACTGTAGAGGCACAGAACAGCAAGTATACTGCCATTGTCAGAAAGTCACTCTATTAGTTTACCTAAAATTTACCCAAACTAGTAATCATTTCTTCAAAAAAGGCAACTCTTAAAAACTTCATTAGAATAATTTAAAAAATTCTTCACATGGAAATTCAGAACCAGTTTCAAAATTAAGTTAGAAATAGGGACTTCTCTGTTTCTCATCAGACTGGATGTAATTGGGGACAGGTTGTGGGCTGGGTTGTGGGGGGGGTGTGTGGTTTTTTGTCTGGTTTTAAGACACTTCAGATTTTTATTTACACTTCAGAAAAATGTATGCATTTATGCAAGCCATCTTCCCCCACCCCCAAGATTGCCTGCATTTTTAGCAGGAAAATCATTGTGCGATGCCTACCATGTGACAAAAATAATATCTGAGCAGCCGGTTTTACTAGCTTTCATAATACCATGATGACCCTTGATCAACCCTTATGGAAGAGCCGAAGACATATTCTAAAGAGCTAATACAAACTCAGAGTTGCTTGTTATGAGACCAAATGAAAGTAACTATTCAAAATCTGCTGTTTACCACACTTTTTTTGGACATGGATGCAATTTAATTGAACCAGACATTAGGAATCAAGCTTTTACTTAATTTAAACCAGTGAAATACCCCCTAAAATCTATAAAATCTGGGGTGAAGATCTGCCCCTCTATTTTTAGACTTCCCTTTGCACAAGGGTACAACCAGTAAGGGTACTGCACCTCAGTGCAGTGCCTGTCTTATTAATATAAGCACAATTTATTTTTGTAGGATTACATTCACTTTCTTCTCTTAGCTTAGAGATAAAACAAGAGAGGTATTTCAGTCACATAGGGAACCAATAGCCCCTAAATGTAACTAGTCTCTGTAAGAATTTAAACGTACTATTTCCATTGCAGGAACTCACAAAGGTTCAGAAAACCTTTACAACACACTTGCATTGAAAGGTACAATCGATTTTAGTTCACTGAGGTCAATAGTTTGATTCCAGGAAGTTAGTTTCAAATGATGGAAGATTTTCTGCTCAAGGACATTAAATAGTAAAGACAAAGAAATTCAAAATGTTGTACACCAGATGGCAATGTATTCTTAAAAATGGCTGAATGAACTGTTTCATGGAGATCATTAGATCATTGCTGCTTATTTCCGAGTAGTTTATCTATAGGACTGTACTGATTAATTTGTCACTGGAAATGAGACCAACCCAGAAGACATTGATCCAATTGCTCTGAATAGCAGATCTGACTGTCCACCTGAAAGTCTCAGCAGAGACCTTCTTTTCAACAGGGTAGAATTTCAACTTCCTTATTAAAGGGCAGTTTTTAGTATTATAGACTCCAATTGCTTAAGTTGAAATTTCAGCTTTATATGAACAGTTGTATTGTAGGCACCTTTTATATTTGAGAATTTCTAAAACAGTCTAATGAAAAAGGATGCTCAAAACAAAAAGCTGTAGTAAAACAGCATTAGTGTTCAACTCCAAGTCAGCAAGTCTACAGGGGTTCATTTGACAACATTCAACCTTGTACTAAACCTTGTCATCCCTAAAGTGTTGTCAAAGAAAGGTGCCTAGCAACGTACAACAGAAGAAGAGGTCAAGACATATGTGAAACACTAAAAATCTCCTTCTATGTAAAAAAAAGAAAAAAATCTTGAATGCATTTCTTAGAATTTTTCTTTTCAGCAGTAACATAGCTAACAGCTAAGCCACGCTGGCACAAGCTTTGTGCGGTGATTTTGTGTTTTGTAATCCTAGAAATAGAGGCTTAAGCCTAAAAATCATATATGTATTTGGCATACTACCATAATAATTAAAACTGTTTCTCACAGAAATTCCTTTCTTCATCTCCATATAGTGAATAGTTTTTAGTCTTGTTCCTCCAGTGGGGAAGAAAACTGAAAGGAGTCTTCAAACATATTAATGAGAACTACACCATTCCCCATGGAAAGAAATCCAAACAAATGTTTGTTCAAGCAACTGAAGTTTCACCATCTCCAGACACAAACATTCCTTTACAGTTCATGTCATCTTTGTCTCCCAGTAGCAGGGACTTAAGTGTCATCAGATATTCAGTGTGGATCCAAGCTCTCTTCTAGGGTCTTGGTCAGATCTCAGCTTTCTACAGTGATGACTGGGAAACGTCCTGATCATCTCTTCCAAAGGTCCCATCTTAGTCACCCAGCTGGAAGCCAGTATTAATCCTGCTTATCACAACAGCTCTGTTTCAGTGCAGTTGCAGGTTCCTGTCTTTCACCACCTTTTATCAGCTCCACCCAGCTAGACCACAGCCCTGCTTGCCATGGATTTGCAGCTTGTTCTTATATCTAAGACTGTATACTTACCTCTTTTCCAAAACCCCTGAGAAATATGTATAACCCAAAAGTAGATAGTCATGGCTATAGGGGTGGAGGTGGGCGGGGGCGAAATTCTATGTAGTTAAATCCACTGCAGAGAACTGTGAACCTTTCATTCACTTGGAAGATCATACAATGAACAATCCCCAAAAACAGGTTCAGAAAATTAAAATCTCACCAGCAACTGAAGTGCTTAGCTATTAGCACTTAGTTTGAAAAATATATAAGATATATAAATAAATATATGAAAGACCAGCTATATGAGTAACTGATGTTTTTGATTCAGTGGCTGACCTCCTCGCCACAGCTGTACATAGAGAGATGTGTACATCACCTGTTTTGGGTCACTCCCCATTCTGTTGCAGGGTTTTGTTCTCCACATTGCCCACACTGTTTACAAGCCATGCTGCTCCTGAACATGATTTTATGTGCTGATAGAGTACCGGTCAGTCTAGGGATGCTGCAACAGATTGCACGGGTGGGACCCCAGCAGTTCTTTCTATCTCTGTGTGAAATAGTTCTAGGTCATGTGAAACTACCCTTCAACAAATATAATAGTCAATAAATCTGCTAAGAATGAGAAGGTACCTTTCAAAATATATCAGGTACCCTTCAACTGTAACAATCTTGAGACTAATCTAAGTTAGAATTGATTACGTCTTCAAATTCATCTTCCTTTCAGAAGTAGTCCATTCCAGGAGTAAGATACCAGGAACTATTGTTAAAGTCATGATGTACCTCCCTCAAGTCATGACACATTTGTAGGAGCAGCAGGTTAAAAAAAAAAAACAACAACGAACACATACCTCTAAAATCAGAAGCCATGCACAATTTAAAAACAGAACAAAAAAAACCAACCCCCAAGCAAAACCTTATATTTTATGTTCATATTCCCCCATTTTTAGCATATAATAACAAACATGATATTTTTTTCTTACTCTTTCTCCCTCAAAAAAATCACTCTAGATTATTAAAAAAATATTAAAAAATTCAGCTCAGAAAGTGAGTCTTATGGGATGCTGTCTCAGTTTTGCTACTGGATGCGCTGATTCTTCCTGCTTACCTCAGTCAATAAACAAATAACTTTGGGTTTCATTGATATGAGGAATTATGTCTTACAATTATTGGCCTAAAAATGCATTTGTGAAATAAATTCTATGTGCCTGGACAGTGGAAACTGCATATCGTTTTCAGCTAACGTATACATATGTTGTCCATATGGCTAGAAGTTCTAAGCCTGTCCTGAACACTTACAAATATTTTCCAATAAATCATCCATGTTATTCACCCTCCCTACTCTTCTTAATGCAGGAATTTCTTGATTTTTATTTAAAAGCTAAATACTTTTAAAGTGTCAGTTACACATACAATTTCCTCTACGCTGCAATATTTTTAAGGGATTTTTGGATACATTTTTGTCTTTAGATGTACAATCAGAACTCTACCAAGCCTAA
>WAAD01035855.1:962-12108 GCA_013389945.1 Fregata magnificens | reverse complement strand
CTCCTCCCACTGCAAGCCAACCTTTTTAAGGATCTGAAATTTGTTATTAGAGGTTATTACTCACTCTTGAGAATATGGGCGCTTTGTACCAGGTCCTCCCAAATGGACACTCTGTAGAAGAGGTAGAACTTGCCCCTTCAGAACGTGCCCATATCTTCATTTTATAGTAGATGGTAATTAGGTAATTAGTTTGTACCAAAGAAATTACCATCATCTGCAACTTCCCTCAGCTTGTATTGATCAGATACAGTCTGCAAAAAGAGAAAACATTGTATTATTAAAATACATTATTTTAATGCTAGAGTGAAATTGTTTACCATGAGGTAAATGAAGAGACCTATGTGCGCAGTCCCAATTCTGGAAAATGGTACTCAGCAATTTCCATTTAGATCAAAAAATGTAACATTTTCTAGCTAAGTAACAAGGTTTTATTTATTTCAGAGATCAGATATTCAAGAAAGACGATGTGATATATTTAACACTAAAAAAGCCTGTTACTTTTCCAGTAAATTTTAGAAAATTTGAGAACGATATTGTACCACACTGTGAGTTGTAGTTCACCTATCCTGATTCCCCTAACCACTGTGTTTTAAAGGAGAAGATTTGTAAACACAGTTCTAGAGCCCCTGGTGCAAGCCAGGCTGTAAACAACCGACTTTATTGCTGAATGTTTTACCAACAAGAAAATTGCTAGTCTCCTTTGAAGCAAAAGAAGAAAACATTTCACTGGAAATTATTTTGCTTGTTAAATTTAAGTTAAATGGTACTGACTGGAGTTATTGCACACTGACCTCCTAAGTTTGCATAAATCACAGCAGTAGGTCCAAGTGCCTGAAAAACATCTAGAATGAAGTGAAATTCCTCATTAACTGAATCCCACAGTCCATATGAATGCTGTAATTTCCCTCCCTTTTGTTTCTACACTATTCTGAATTCCCTTAGCACCTGCAAAAGAGTTAACAATGGTTCCCTGAGGTGAGACCTGCAGGGATGAAACCCGCATCACCAAACTTCAGGCAAAGAGCGTTGTTTTGCTAACATCTGTATACAGCTAATAGAGAGAAACAGGCCCCTTGAAAGCGTAATTCTGAATAGGAGCAATGGATTACCTCCTATAGTAGTGTCTCTTTGGCATAGGAGTCAAATTTAATTTAAGCTTTTCTTTGAATACCTTCCTTTCTCTTTTCATTTCCTATACATGGGAAGACAGAGAGACTGTCCTCTAACTTAGTATTTGAGTTAGATGCTTACAATTTGACAACATGGAATGAGCCATATGTCCCTCCCCAAAAGATAGTCTAGTAATACAGACTATCATATGTTGCATTTTCATGGCTTCAGCTCAAGACACTTTCACTGGTTAGTGATATTATGACATTCTTTGTCACCACAAGGTAAAGCAATATCTCATTTTCCTTTACAAGTAAAATAAGGCATTCCTTTGGTCAGCTTTTGTCTTTATTAATTGTTAAATAAATGTTCAGTTTAATGAAACGTGAAAGAGGAGATCACATTATAGTGCAGTCAGGTGTGTCCCTATAACAATTTCATTCTAGCCTTCAAAAACCCAAGCGAAAAGAGTGACCTTCATCTACTTCTACAATAACATTAGTTCTTGAATCTTCTTCCTAGAAATGTGTAGGATTGCTCTCCAAATGTAAGCTCAAAAACCAAACAACTTGATATAATTCAAAATGAACTCCCTGTGGTACAGAAAAAAACCCCAAACACCTCTCTTTGTCCTAATCTTCTTTTGGGACATTGCGACACAAATAAGAGGATCTACCTGGTCAAAATTTTTCCTACCTTTCAGGCAGTGATTTCTTTATTAATGTTGGGTTACAGTTCCCTATATCCTTGTTTTGCTGCACGAGTAAAAAGCCTAAGTTCTAAGCAATTGGCAATTCCAATTAAATCAGCATATCTGGTAAAGATTTTATTGCCAAATAAAACATCTTTAGTAACAAAAGTATTGATCCTGATGCTCAGGGGCATAGTTTGATGATGACATCACATGATGCAGCTGCTAGTTTTGAGCTCTTGGCCAGAAAAAGATGACCCTGAAGTCTGTGACACATTAAGTACGTCATATGGGCCAGACAACGTTTCTATGTTGCAAACACAAGTGTTTAGCGCATAATATATTAACTGTACATTGTTAAACACAGAGCAATGGAAACTTGCATCTAACCATATTTGGTAAATTAGGGTTTCTATTTCAGTTCATTTGCAAAGTAAGGGAAGAGGAAGAGCCTACAATAAACACTTGTCCACTTTGTTAAACACCATCAATAAATGACCCAGCAGTGCAGTTCCTATTTAAGGGTATAATGTTCTTACATATAGTCTCATGACAGAAGAAAGTCAAATAAACTTGGGACCACTACACACTTCTCTTGTCTCCTGTCACTCTTCTCACTGATGTCCACATAAAACCACATTGGCCTACCGCTGGGAACACCTCTTGTCCAGGGTGTGATTGCTTCCCAGTGCAGTACAGAAATCAGTGTTATCATTCAGCAAAGAACGCACTTTGCCCATAACAAGTATTTAAGAACCAACAAAAGGAAGTACTTTTTCACACAACACATAATTACATTTTGGAACACATTGCCACAGGATGTTGTTAAGGCCAAAAGCATAAACTGAATTAAAGTAGAGACTAGACAAATTCGTGGAGAAGGGGTCCACCAGTGGCTATTAAAATATGATGGTCCAGATGCTGCCTCTAGCTCAGGAAATCCCTAAGCCGTTGATTGCCAAAAGCTGAGGAGAGAGGAAGGGACATATAACAGCAAGATAAGGCTCAGTACTGGTGTGTTATTCTTTTGTCTGGATACTTACAAAAAAGAAAAAAAAATCAGTCTTATATGGTGTACTGTCAGTCCTACTCCAAAACTTTTGATCTCAGGGTAACCAAAAGTTAATCAGTTTTGCCAAAGAGCTCAGGAAGTTGGTGGAAATAGGCAGATCAACAGAAGACAGGTTTTTTTAATGCCCCAAAGCTGCAGCATCAGCTCAGCTTTTATTAAATATCTACCCAAGACACAAATATATAGGAAATCCAACTGCATTGAAACTCTTTTCACAGGGCTATGTGCTATTATAATTTATTAATACTGCATAACCTATTAAAATAATTGCAACTGAATGAAAGCTGTAGTGAAGCATACAATGAATACTTAACACTCAATGCAGATTTAAGGTCACATAAAAAAACCTAAATAATCCAAAACCCAGAGTCAATGCAGCTGCTGAAATGCAATCAATACATGCCATGAAATAAAGCAAGGAGAAAAACCACCCTTAAAACCAATAAGAAACAAAACTGTGTACATCTGATAGCCAAAATGTACATTTTGCATTACCATTCATTTTTAGTCTCATGCCATAAAGTTACGTTTGCACCAAATGTTCTACTCCCTCACTTTGAACTCCTTTGAAATGTTTCCTTGGTCTTTTTAAAGAAGTGTAAAAATGGACTCAGACAACTAATTCAAGATCTGTTTTGTTTCTTGCCAAGATTTGCTTCCAGATGATTAAGAGGGCCTCAAAATTTAGCTAAACAAAATAATAGTGTTGGAAAAAAAATTAGTGATTCATTTGAAAGAAACGTGCTTCTTGGCAAAAAGGAAAAGAAACTAATACAAGACAAAGGCAATAACTGAAGTACTTCCTTATAGAAATAAGCATGCATGAATGTCAACACTGATTTCTTATAGTCAACACACATAATATGAAATTGTATTAACTCTTTGTGTGTTGTACAGTATATATGGCAGACCACTACAGACAAAACCATTTGAAAAATCAATGCTGGTTCATGACTTAACCTTTTATCCAGCAAAACATCCTCATGGCATTCCTGAGAGAGCTAGAGAGTCTATAAAAGATAGAAATAAAAATCTATCTTGTTGGAAGTTATTGCCCATTGGGGAAACTCTAAACCTGAACACGAAGCATAAGTATAGAAAGACTACAATGCTTGGACAGAAAACAAACATGCCTATGGGATTGCTTTTTGGATTGACTCTGACTTCAGTATATTTATTTCTGAATATGAAAATTTCTAACCAGTATTAGTCCAAAACCACAATTTCATCTTTTAATATTACATCAGAAGTGTTTTATATACTGCCCAACTTACAGTACATTATAAGCGGAAATAAATCAGTGAGAAAGCCCCGAAGACCAAACTTATTACAAATGGCTCAATCCTAAAGCTTTTGCTTGTGGTCTCACTGAGTTCAATAAGACAGTTCATATGTTTAAGTGCAAAGGCTCAGAACACCCTGGGGAAAATGAAGAGTGGATAATTGTTTCTAACATATCATTTACATGTTGTGAGCTATTCCCAGCTGGCCACAGGGAAGTCTTCACTAATTCATGGCTTCAGACACAGAGAGGTGAGGAATCTGGATACTAACCCGGCATTCAGGGAATACAGAATGCTAAGACTTGCTTGAGATAGTAAATTTCAAAATTTTTTTTTACAAAGTAGTGAAAATTACATCTGCAATTGTTTATGTCAAACAATCAATTTGTCAATACAAAAGAAACTCTTAGTGGAAATGCAATACTGAAACTATTTTAGGAAAATAACCGTTCCAGTGCCTGGAGGGGTCAGTGCGTGTATCACCGCATGTGCACAAGGCAGAGGCTGCGGTCTCATGCCAATACCAGCTCCCTCACACTTCTGCACTGCAAAGCTTACATCCCTGCCTGACTCAGTTAGAAGGAAATATTTGATTAAACCTTGAGTCCATTCACTCCTTAATATTCAGCAATGGCAGTACTTAGGGGAAACCACACATATGTTACTAAGACAAATATCTGCTAAGATACTCCCATATCATTTTACATCGATTTCAAAAGAACTTCTACTTAAAGTAAAAGCCCATCAATTTCCAGTCCTCTAGCAATCATATAACTGCCTGTTGTAAGCCCATTGGAGTCTACTGGAGTCTTTCCAACTGCTTTAATATGTCTGGGGATGAAATATATCAACTGAAGTGACTAGGTAGTAACACTAGGGCAGATTGCCTAGGACTCCAGATGAACTTCCTATCCGTTTCCCACAGCTCTTCTCCCCAGCAGCTCTCTGATTAGGAAATAGCAACAGCTATACTCCGCTGACTTCAGATAAGACAAAAAGGCTTATGACTACTGTGCGTACACTCTGAGTTGAAGTCTTCCTTTTTGTAAGTGTTTGAATGAGAGCAGTTTAATTATTTTCCGGGGACTTATGTTAAGAGTATAGATGAAGACATGGGAATAAAATCTATAAGTCAAAAAGTAAACAAGTTTTACGTGATTCCGTTTCTCAAATAAGACATCTCTCTAAAATAAAGGAAAACATTTTCATTCTTTTCACTAATACAAATGGTTCAATTCACTTGTCCTCACATAGGCATCTAGTGCTATGTGGGATATGCAGAAGTCATTGCATGGTCTTGGAAGCAGAGGAGTATTCTTCCTTTTGGAATAAATAATGCATTTGAGATGATAAAATTCTGAATTACCAAAAAATCAAATATCAGAGTAAAGTTTAAGTAAGTGACATTATCATAAACAGGCAATCTCATCATAAGTACCGTTAATTTAATACTGACATTCCTGAGACATATGCTAGAGAAAAACTGAATTACTGGCCACCTGTACTTTCCAGCATATTAGTGCTGAACCTGAAAAATAACTTCTGCTTCCCACAGCAGAGGTGATTTTGTAAACTATGTTCTAAAGAATAGAAAATTTCTCTCATTGCTGGATTTACCTGGCCAAATATTACATTTTACCCACATAGTCTCTGTGTTCACATAAAACAGCGGCTCAGGTAACACCTTCAACAATTACAATACATTTTAATTGCATCCTCAAGAAATCTTCAGTTAATTACTGCGGGGTCAGTTGAGGCAAAGTCATCTAATGTACAGTTTGGGTGTGAATATGTGAATAACAAGGTAAAGTCATGTCTACTAATGGGAAAAAAATGTAAATTATGAACTTTTTCGGCCTGATGGGACACCATACAAATATTCAAGCCTATACATATTTCTGTATACATCTGTACACCTCTTTCAAAATTTGGCCTAATATTAAATTCCATTGAATTTTAGGCTTCTAAAAGTTCATCTCCCTTTTGTAAGGAAATGGTTACTTTAAAATATTGCAATTGTTCATTTCAACTGTGCTTATATTGATTTTGTTTTCAGTTTGCATCCCAAAGATTGACTTTAAATAAATATTCCAGAATATTGATTGAAAGCACTTATTAATTACAATCCCAAAGCCTCAAAATCCCGTTGTGTAAGATATTTTCAAGGAAACAGACCTGTCAACCTCTCAATTTAAACTGAAGCAGCTAGTATCACTGAGGTATGTATTTATATGTGATAGTTATAACTGATGATAGTATAACTGATGTGTTAGTACCACATACTGTAATCATCCTTGCAAAAGACATTGATCAACATTGATTTTGCAAAATTACTAAGTGAATGTTGCATATACATCTGAGAAAACAGTGTTTTGTGGACAATTTACAAAGCAAACAGAGAGAAAGTTTGTGTTAAAAAAAACTCCTGAGAAATTTCCATTGTCTTAAGTCTGTTTCTGAATTAAACTGTGCTAAGCCAAGAGGCCTGATCTTGCAAACTGACTTAACCTTGCAGACAAGAAGTAAGTTATCATTTACATCTGTACTACCCTTCATGGTCCTTTATGTGTCCTTTGGACCAGTTGATGTCTTCCGTCTACACTACTAGCACCCTCTAATGTGCACTGGCCCAAGCTCCACAGGTCCTTGTGCCTGCTCACATCCAAGGCCCTCCATCTCATTTATGCTAGGCACATTATGGACTTTTTCATGGACTACTTTTTAGACTTCTGGGGTCTATTTTTTATTTCAGGAACTGTTTGCAGGCTGAGCTGAAAACCTCCAGTGAGAAGTCACCCGGAAACATACCCATAGGTGACAAGATTGTGGACTTCTGCAATTGCGCACCCTCCCTCAGACGTAGGCCTTTGGTCAAATTGTCTAGGTCTTTTGGTGGTCTATGTGACCTCTCTCTGAGCCAGAAACATTCACATGCAAGAGGTAAACCATTCCAAATATTGTGTGTGAGAGAACTACATGTTCCACTCCAAAACAGATCTCAGATGTTTCCTAGCATGTGTGCTATATTATTTCTAGACAATGTAGGAGGATCATGGAGAGATTCATACTGACAGGGTAGGTGTACAATACATATGTTTGCCCCTATAGGCACAGAACAATTTAAGATCACAGAGTGATCCTATTGGAACATCATCTCACTTTGCCAGAAAACTATTATATTGCAATGGATCCCTGAACCTTGTTAATTTTACAGTGTAGAATGGAAGAAAATTACTCATCTCATGCTTTGCTTCATGGAAATAGGCAAAACCAGCTAGTACTTTTAGTTAAGCTAAGCATTTTTTTCTTTTTTTTTTCCATAAACATATGCATTCATCGGCTTCAGATTCCAGTTACATAGATCCATTCAAATAGGATATAAAACTAGAAATAAAACTCATACAAATCCACCAAATTCTGGCTGAATCAAAGTAAGTTTTATATAAATATTGTCCCAAACTATAAATTATTCTAAGGTTTAAACAAAGTCCGCTTTCCAGAGTACTTAAAATTTGGCCCCAACTTGATGGAACATGACCAAGAATCACCAAAAGATTGGCAAAACCTAGGGAACCTGGCCTGAGAATATACCAAAGGCCAAAGCCCAGAGATGTTCACATTGACAAGGTGTCAGTGCATTTTAATGTCACCGAGACAGTGACTGCCCCCCCCCATACTTGCTTTCTTTCACAGATTGTAACTTCTATACCCCTGAAAAATGTTAACGGAAAAGGATCGCTGAATGTTATCATAAAATATAATGTTTAATCAAAACAGGGTAAAAGCATTCATATGATAAAAATAAGGTTTGTGGCAGTTATCATTATTTTTGTTACGAATGAAAGTGCCATGTTTGGAAATACAAGAAAACAGCACACCTGGAATCTGAGTTACTTCTCTGTGCGGAGCACTTTTAATAGAAGTTCTGGTTCCGTCAGTTCCCACAACTCCTTCTGCACATGCCTGTGACTGACAGCGATGCCCAAAGCAGCTGCCTGCTGCAAATCAGGTGACTCAGATGTCTTTGCTGTGTGACACAAAGTGGATGGACATAGAAATCTTATTTTCTGTAGGCGTGAATTCTGTTAATCAGATGCATTACTAACCTATTGATCTCTAAGCAGG
Source organism: Fregata magnificens (assembly GCA_013389945.1). NCBI lineage: Eukaryota > Metazoa > Chordata > Aves > Suliformes > Fregatidae > Fregata > Fregata magnificens. Next base: position 3,827 of record WAAD01035855.1, on the reverse strand, counting down.
TCACAAAGACATAGTATAGCTTTAGTAGAGACTGGGTCAGCTGATGTCTAGAATATCTAGCAATTAAATGGCACTTTTAAATTCTTAGATTAGAAAAAAGTCATCGATAAGCACACCCATTTTAGACTGAAAGGAGGAAAGTAAAGGTAACAGAGTAATTCCAGAGTGGAAATTTAACCAGAAGTTAAAGTCATACACTAGTCATGGAAATTGCCTGGTTCGGGATATGCTGAGAAAAGTATACATATAAGCAGAGACTCACTTTAAAATAGTCCAGTAGTCAGAAGGACTGGCTGGCCAGAAGTCCCACTAGTTTGGAAAAGGAATGGAGTCACAGTCATTTTAGCGTGAGTTATTATCATAAAGAGCATCATCACATTCACCTTTCCATCATTACATATCCTTGCACATCTTTGAACAAAGATATGAAGCCCTTTTAATGCCAGAAGACGACGTAGTGTCTTCGGTTTGGACAGAGACAACAAAAGGGAGATGTGCTAGAGGTCTATAAAAACATGAAACACGGGGAAATTAGAGAAGCACTATTCACTGCTTTTCTTAGTACAATAATCAGGGAGTACCCAATTTATTTACCAGGCAGAAAGTTTAAAACAAACAAAGGAAGTAATTTTTCACACATAATTAAATGTCATGCAAAATTAAATTGTGGAACTCATTATCAGAGGATGTTGTGGAGGTCAAAAGTCCAAAAGGTTCCAAAAGGCATTAAAAAATTCTCATGGAGAATAGATCTGTCAGAGGCTACATAGCATGGTAGTCAAGATGAGGCCCACAGTTCAGGAAATGCTTACAACCGCTGATTGTCATAAACGAAGAACTCATTCCAGGGAAATGAGCAGGTTAAGCATACTCTATTTCTATCAAATTTATATTAAGTATCTGTTACTGGTCACTGCAAGGCACAAAATAACAGGCATGATGGACAGATGATCTGATTCAATATAGCATTACTTATGTTCTTTTCTGCTTGTTATTTATATGAATGAAAAGTAAATAATCATTGCCATCTTGACTTGGTAGAATCTTAAAAAAAAATTGAATTTAATAAAAGGCAATACAAGGTGCACAGTAATGATCAGATGCTCCATGGAGCACCATGACTACAAGAGTGAAGACTTCCAGTTTTCCTCTTGGTTACAGTTTTCCTGTTTTCCTGTTAGTTAAGAATTCAAGAGGAAAAAGCTATGTTCCTTTTATGCTCCTCAAAAGCAGCACATTTTGAATGACCTATGTATTTCTCTGCCTAATTCCACGTAATCAGCTTCCAAAAGTATTGTTTGTATTTCTCACTCTAGTAGTAAGGATTTGAGAAGTTATCTATATCATTATGGACTGCATCATCCAAATAATTTTCTTTAAAAGCAAGTTCTCCTCAAAGATCCTGATGACATTTATGAAATACTGATGCATGTTGGAGAACACCAAAAAATCAAAGAAACAGATTTTTCTGCATATTGCCATTACTGCAGGGAGTGTTTCAACTGCAAAGCAGTATATTTATAATTACATGTTTAAAAAAGACAGTATACGTGAACTTAGAGCACATCATGTTAAAATACAGCCCAAGGCTATAATAATGTATCTTAGTAAGGAAATTTCCAGTTCTCCTTACCATGTTTACAGAAAGAAGTGCTATGTTTTAACATTAGGCAGAGAAGTTAAGTTTCCATAGGCAATGACCATAGCAACAAGTAACAAGATGCATTTTGGTAGCCAACACATGTGGTAGTTCTATTAGCTCGGAGTTTTCAAGAATCCCCAAAGATCAGCTGCACACAGGAGCTGCTTAATTTTGTGTCAGCTACGTGTACTTTTTTCCAACTCAGCAAACTGCAAATAATTTGGCTAGAAATTAGATGGTTCCTGGCAATTTTAAGTGCTTGGAAGAACATATGCTAAGTAACATTCTAGTTTGTTTTGCCCTCAACGTATTTGAACAATTAAAGAAAAAAAAAAAAAAAGAAAAAAAGAGGAGAAGTAGCAAAGATTAGAATACATTACAATTAAATAATCTTTAGTGTAATAGCTAATAACCAATTCTGATGCTTAAGATTATTTACAAGTTCTGAGGACTTGGATGACTATAATGGGGTTCTGAGATCATCTTTTGATTTCGATAGACTTATGACATTGTAGTGTTCCTTCATGATTAATTTGGAATATTCTATGATGGAACTACACTACGATGTAAAAGCTTGCAAATTAGGTAGGATTCACTTTGGTAAATAATTAGAGATATCAAAAGAAAACCAAAGCTTTTTGCTGCCATGTCACCAGCAAATAGTTTTACTATTAGGATGCTAGCTATTGCTTTGGACAACAGTAGCTATTAGTTTCAGAAGTAGATCTAAGTACCCACTATATTTTCATTTGATGTCCCGACCTGACAACAGCAAAGTTAAAGTAGAAGGGAAATAACTGTACAGAATTCAATGCAACCAAAAGCATAACCGGTTCAACCAGCGTCAAACATGAGCATGCTCCCAATGAGTTTGTACAAGCTCACAAAATACAGACGTTTGTAGCAGATCACGCACCCCAAGGCTGTTTTGATGCACATTTTGTACAGGAATGTGTGGCGTGTATGGAGACCTTCTAGTTTATTACTTGCCCAGAGCTAGGCTCAGTCTAGCCCTTCCTATTTTCCTTTTCACTCCCCTCCCTCAAGAATACCACAGCTAGAACATTAGATTTGTGTGAAGTAACAGTGCCTTCCAACAATGCAAAATGTCAATAAAGGGACGCTTTCCCAATCTATTTTCTCCGTTACTACTGCCTTGATTGGTGCACTGGTGATGAGTGGTTTTATAACAGTAACTCAGCTTTTCTGTTCCTACCTTTGCC
>WAAD01035854.1:1549-28256 GCA_013389945.1 Fregata magnificens | reverse complement strand
CACGATACAGAGTAGCGTTTAGAGAGTACAATTATTTACAAATCTTTCTAGTGTTCTGTGTTAAGCAAAAGGAATTCTATACACAACATATATTTTTTTTTCCACGTTCATGCATTCATTCATCATCTGATTTGTACAAACTGACTACATTTTTCACCATGCTAGTTACAATCAGTGCCAAATGCTTAAGAAAATTATTTATGACACTCGTGAAATAAAGGAATAGTGTAGCAATGGCTTCTAGTAGGTAGCAAAATCTGCATATTCTTAACTCTGAAAAAGTATATTATAAAAATACAGGTTTAGACAACTTTAAAACCAAATAGTATTTTGTTAGGAGAGTATAAAATATAAATGTTACAGTTTAAAAATTGTTCAAACTACCTAAAGTAGTCTTAGTAACACAGGCAGAGTTCAGTACTTTTGATGCTGGCTCTCTTTCTTCATGACAATTGTTTTCTATCTTTTCATTCTTTGCCTGTCAGTGAGTCTTTTCGATGGCATCATGTGCTTGACTTCACATTCCACAAAGTTCCTATTCTAATGATCAGAACGATGACTTCAAATACTGTGCTGCGTTATGATGCTGTCAGTTCCCATAACAACTTACTTTTTTCATCTTAAATGTACCCCTTAGTTTCATCTTACTGTCTATAAATAGTTCTGTATTAAATAATGTTCCTTTTTTCCCCACTTTGTAGCATTCTTGTGTTGTCATATTCCTTTTATGTTCTCCTGTAGTTGTCTTGTAGCCAAGCTATCTGTATCTTTCATATCTAGCTTTTAATCTTTAATCAGTTGATCCCACCCCTGACTTTTTTAAAAACTCTTCTTCAGTTTTACACATCTTGCAAATAATGTGATTGCTTGAAAATGAATATGCTATTTCAGCTGTGGTTATATCAGTCTTTTAGGAATAGACAAATATTTGTCTAAAACTATGCCAGCCTGGTTTGTTAGGAGGTACTGTTTTATCAGTCTGAAGGTCAGGTGCTTTTATATCGTCACAAGTTGAGAACCTAAATCACTAGTAAACAGGAATTTCTACAGCCTTTCTTGCTTTTAGAGAAGAGCAACAAGTGAATAATCTCTGATATTAAATATTTCAGTTGTTTTGGTGCTTCTGTTTGTCTGATCTTCATTGCTGTCTATCAATAATAACAGAGGTTTCTGTAATTTCTTGGTTATTGCTTATTTCAGTTCTCTCTATTGTAGGCAAGTGGTCAAACTCTAAAAATAAAAAAACTTCAAATCAAAGGGAAAAAAAGTAATGAACAAAAGAGAAGCAGGAAATTAGCAGGAGATACAGAGGATGAAGACTCTGCAACTACAAGCGCCTCTTTAAAAAGAGGAAAAACAGACCCTAAAAAAAGAAAGATGGATGAAAATGTTTCTGTAAGCCAATTAAAGCAAGAAAATTTCACAGCTATTAAGAAACCTAAAAGAGATGACTCCAAGGACCTGGCTATATGCAGGTAAAGTGACAAATTCTAAACTTGGGTAAGTGTTGAAACAAGTAGTGTCTGATTCTTTTTATCTGTGTTTTGGGGAACAAGAACCCTATTCTTTGTCATGTATCCCATACAGGTTGTGATAATTTGAGTGTGTATATAAAGGATTTAATGTGTGCTTGCTGGGAGTAACTGCTGTATTTGGTAATGAAGCCCAAGAGGAAAGTACCTAATGTTAGAACATGGTCTGTGAAATCTACTCCTATGTGCCCTTCCAAGAATGGGAAGAAAGAACCCTGATAGCAGTGGTACTGACAGCTTCCTCAAGTGTAGCAAAGATGATCATCCACCGTGTCCAAAAGGCGTTGCGTTAGAGAGGAGGAGACAGTAATAGGAATGCATCTTCTTGTGTAGAATAGCTGGTCAGTCAAAAGTGACATAGTTTAGCCTCATCACAGTTTTGGAAAGCCCGTATTAGCACCTCTTTTACTGGTTTGCAAATGGTTTACATTGAGTTTCAAAGTATTGAAGTTGCAGGGCTGTGTTTTTCTTTTAGAATGTTGATCACTAGAATTTCATCTTATGTAGGTTGCCTAGAGAGAACTTAATGCTATTTTAAATACTCAGTTAAGATGTCTGTCTTTATCGACATTGTTCTCAGCCTTGCACAAGGCACAGAATGAAGTGCTTTCCTTTTATAAAGTCAATAGGGTGGCAGGACATGATGAATTTATGGAACAGTGAAAAACCTCTGTGAATATGTGAACAGCTTAAAAATATTGATTTAAAACCTTATTTTATTCAGCATGATTCTCTCAGAATTGGAAACTCATGAAGATGCCTGGCCTTTCTTACTTCCTGTAAACTTGAAACTTGTTCCTGGTTATAAGAAAGTTATTAAAAAACCTATGGACTTTTCCACCATTAGAGACAAGCTAAGTAGTGGACAGTAAGTAAACCTATTGTAAACTTTACTTTACATTTTAAAGTATTTAAACATTGAAATACAGTACATTTTTAAAAATTCTTAACTGTATACTTTTGTCTTTGCCATATCTAAGTGAAATAGCATGTCAGGTGGGAGAACCTGTGGCACTGGCTGAAAAACAATAAAGCTGCCAGATCAAATGCACAAAATCAATCAACAGGAAAAACTTTTTTTCCTCATATTTTCTCATTGAGACATCTTAATGTTGTTACACGTAAGCAAGAACCAACTGTGTGGGCTTTAAGCTAATGGAGTCCCTGTAAATAATGTAGCTGTGGAGTGAATTGGTACCCCTGTTGTGGGAAGCCAGGTAACGTTCCAGTAATGGTGGTTAATCATTTTATAGTCCTAGAATTAGACTGCACAACTTTTTAAAAAAGAAGATGACAGTATATTCCTCCATTCCCCTTTCTTCCTTGTTACATCCCGGTACTCTAATGGCTCCCCACCACCAAAGAAAACTTTGTCATCCATGAAGATTGACCCTCTTCAGTGTCTGTCAGCTCCACACAAAGCAATTTTCCTAGGATAACACGAGGGGCTTTTTAACCTCTTCAGGCTTTTTCTCCCTTGAATCTGAGATTTAAATGCTCCACACATGCTCATCGGTAGACTTGTAACTTCTACTGTCTTTCTTTTTAATAATCCCTATGAATATTGGAACACCATTTGGGCCATGTGTGTTCAGTATAATAAAAAGAATAACAATGTTACAGGGTTGATCTGGGCAGCCTTTTTTTGTACCTGATTGTTCCTCTTTTAGGTAAATGCAGCTGTACTCAACACTTACTTTGAACGGACTTGAGCCCAGGAGCAGATGAATAAATGGAAAATAGCCATAGTGTTTTAACTAGAAAGCTATCGAAGGGAAGGGGGAAGTTAGTTTTTAAAAAGTTTGTTTTCCAGTACAGGCTTGAAATTCTGCCTTACAGAGTTTTTGAGGAAAATAACAAATACAATGACAAGAGAGTATTTCCTTCCACTGATGTTCATTTTCTTGTTAATATTTAAATTAGAATTAAAAAAATCAAAAGTATAATTAACATGTAGAACATTCATTGAATATTCTGTGGCCGGTTGTAAATTCACTGATGTTAAGGTAGTTCTTTCTTGTGTAGTTGAAGTGTTTTTCCCCTTTGATTCTCCATGTTCCAAAAATCATTCACCTTTTTCTTCTTTCAGGTACCCTAATCTTGAAGCATTTTCGCTAGATGTCAGGCTTGTTTTTGACAACTGTGAAACCTTTAATGAAGATGATTCTGACATAGGCAGGGCTGGCCACAACATGAGGAAGTATTTTGAAAAAAAATGGACAGAGATTTTCAAAGTGAGCTGAAGTTACCAGAACTCTTTTTTTCTTTTTTTCTTTTTTTTTTTTTTCCATTAAATGAGGACTGATAAGACCAGCAATGTGAACTGTATTTACATGAAAGTGCAAGGCACATGCATAACTAATGACTGTTTTTTTTCCTTTAAAATATCACAGAGTTGTGATACTAGTTCTAAAGGCTTCACTCCTACAGCAACCATGGCCCCTTGGTTATTGGTTTGTGTGTTTTAACAAACTAATTTAGGTAGAACAGGGAAGCACACCCAAAGAATTTCAAAGAAAAGGGTGTTATAGTGCAATAGCAATTTAAAATATATCAAAACGCACTGAATATTCAACCACCAGAGCTCTACTTGGGGAAATGGTTCTCTTTTCCCTTTCAATAAATATCTATTTTTCATTTTTTTACTTTGTAGTTTATTTTTTAGTGAATGTATTTAATTTTATGAATTATTTATGATTATACAGCATTCAGAGTCTTCGTTTTCTGTGAAAAGGAAGAATTAGAAAATTGCTTTAAATCTTGAAAATACAACAAGGAATGTTTTAAAATATAAAACAAAGCCAAGTAAAACTGTTTACACTGATGTGCTGTAAAAGCACTAAAAATTAAACTTTACTGTAGAGTTACAAGTACATTTATATATATGTTGCTGCATCACTTGTGTAGTTAAATTGTATTTCAAGACAGTGAAGAAAAATTGAGACATGTATATACTGTTCATTATTGTTTATATTAAGTCTTGTTTTAAATATGTATGATGTGTACATATTGTTTGCAGACATTATTGTTTATGCCTTAGGAGGACGGTAGCATTTTATTTTAGTCTTAAGGTAATTATAGCTATATGGCTTGTACAGTAATTATCCTCTACCAACACTGTGGAGTCTCCTTAATCTTGGTAGTGCCTGCCTTTAAAACAGGGTGTAGGGGATATTAGTTTTCCATTTTTCTATTTTGTTATATAATTTCAAGCCACCACGGCCTCAAATTCAAGTATAATCATTTGTATCCATGTGGAATAAAATTGTGACAATTTCCTACGCACACAGTATTTTTTCATAGAAACATTTCCCTCCATTTGCCTTGCCACAAAAAATAACAAAAAAGACATTTGTAACCACTGTGTTTTACCTACTGTGTGTTGTGGTGGCCTGTTGGGGCAGATAGATCAGAATTTTTTTTGTACTAATGTAAGAGTACTTGAAGTTTTATTTAAAAGAACTGTTGTGGAAAGGTAGCATTCTTTTTCTTTTCCTTTTTTTTAGGAGTGTTATTTTTCACTAGTATGTGTGGCACGGATACAATAAAAGACTGTTTTGCAAACCAGATTTTCTTGGCGATTTTAATACTTCAGGTCCTGTGTATACAGGAATTTTTTTAATAATATCTTGGGAGTCTTGTGTTTAACATTCAGTTCTTATTATGATGCATCTAATTCCCCATGCCTTTTAATGGTAATTCAAAAAGAAGCAATTGCCAAGCAGTCAGAGTGCAGTTCAGCCGCCGATTTGAATGAGCATAAACAACATTAGGTGTAACCATTGGTCTGCCTAGTATTTGACCTCTTTGTGCCAGTCCTGTTTACTGTTGTTACAGTGTGAATGCACATGATAATGTAAATACATGCCACATGTAATGTTTCTTAAAACCACTGTCCATGCAAGGTTTTGTCCTTTTTTTGCTCTGTAAAAGGGCATGAGTCATAATCCTTGCTCTGACTGAAGGAAGTAGGGGAATTACAAATTAATATTGTTGAACCCCAATACCTATAGCTCCCTCACCAAGTAATGTTTTGGGGTTTGGGTGTGTGTGTGTGTTGGTTTTTGCTTTTAAACTACGCCTGCCATGTTTGAATCTTAGAGCCTTGTTTTATATACTCCCTTGCCATTATACTTCTTGTCTCTGCTGAGAAAGAACAGTCAGTGCCTGGTTTTAATAAAATTTTTGTTTCTGTTGCCCTCCCCAGAACATCTTGTTCAATAATATTTTTCTTTTCTAAAGTCCTGTTAGAATAATTCGAGTTACCTAGAATAAAAAAATTCATATTTGGGTGTCAGGCAGTCTTGCATTCTATTAGGTCCACCACTGACTGTTTCACGTCTTTCCTTCTCATCATCCTTCTGAAGACTTCAATAAAAAGGTTTGCTGACATGTTCCAGAGATGTGAAGATTAATCAGTGTTTTGAACATATGATGGTAGGCTTGTAAGAGTGTTATAAGTATGCTTAGATTATTGGGAAAACTGTTTCTTTGATGCAAAACAATTGGAATTGGTTTATCTTTATCTGCTTTATCTGCCATACTAGATCTCATATTAGTTTTCTGAAAAGTCAGAATGACATTACTAGCTACACTACATATATAGTTGCATTTTTTCAGCTTGTATCCTAGTTCAGCTGAAGAGCTGGGAAAGTTAAGGCGGTAACAGCTACTATAGCTATGACAGCGAGACAAGCACCAACTCTGTTAACTTGACATTACCAGCGTATTGCTTTGCTCACTAGCAGCCAGTGTCTTCATGACTATTTCAGTAAAATTAACTTTACAGGAATTACTATATTTGAATGGCAAGCTTGAATCATACACATGCCATCATATATCTCCCATAGAAAAGAGCAGGGATTTAGCCACTAGAAAAATGTGTTTAACTTTTCTTCTTTGCTAACTTTCTCTCCTGTTGATGTTTCTGTCTGTTTTCTTAGAGGAAAAGTTTTCTAGTGTGCTCTCTTCCTTTCTGAATGACGTATGCTGGTCTTAGTTTAGAGAATTTATTGACAAGGTTTTAAACTCTTTATTTTAAAGTACCGTTAATGGTGCTCAGTGAAGAGTGTTCTGGTTGTGAGTGTGGGTTCTCTTTTGGCTCTTGGCATCTCTTTGAAAAAAAACCTGGATGATATAAAAGCAGCTGAAAATCAGAAGTTGTAGTTGTCTTAGACAAAATACATATATTTAAAAAGAGGTCTAAAGCTTTTTCTTTAATCTTTTTATATGATTTCTGTAGTTTCCAAATGACAATGAGAAGGGTAGAGGTGCTCTGTTAACTTGTGAATGGGCAGACATCTGAGGAACAGGCACTTTGTATAATATGCTGACCGGGTGGCCTAGGGGGCTTTGTTTATTAAACTTTTATCATTCCTAGATGTCTTAGATTTTCCAAAATGTGCCTGCAAACTGAGGGCTAAAGACTGAAATCAGGAACACCACAATTATGCTATTTGATTATATAACTTTTTGAACTACCTTGAGCTTAGAACTTCAAAGTTAACCAGAAATTTTTATAGCTGGTATGTACATTCAGAAAAATGAATGTGTTATCTTCTATTACACAAATTTCTGTTGCTTGTATGTCCAAACTAACCATCATTACTAGAACTGACAGTAGCTAAATTTCTGGGCATGTTACTGATTCACGATGTTTTATTTAGCAAGTAATTTCAAGTTTCCCATCTGTAAGATATTATGGAACAGTCTTTAAGTGTATTGGCGTGGTATTCACAATCAACTGTCTACCCTCCTCTTCAGTTAAGGAAGTCTCTAACAATTGATACAAAGTTCTTGTAAGGCCATGAGGCGTTTTATTTAGTAATGTATAATCTTATGGATTGCTAAATCAATGTAGCACATAGGAAATAGACTGAATACAAGCCATCAACCTAGGATTCAGAATAATTAATGGGCAGTCATCAGCCAGTGAATCAAATAGCATGCAATCAGGTAACGTCTACTATAGAACAAAATGCTAGGTCATACGGATTCAAACACGGAAGGTGGACCATTTACATAAAAGGGGATGTTTCCTGGGCAAAGAGTCACTCCAAGAAAGTGACTTCGTTTTCCTCAAAAAATCTAGGCGTCACGATAAACCACTTATTTTGCAGGAGTTGCTAAGCACGTATCTGGATGTGAAAATGGCAATGATGTAAATTTCCTGATAGGTGATGGGGGTGGGAGAGTTGTGTTTGTTTGAAACCCCTTTAATTAAGCTGTTAATAGCAGGTAGCTTCACACTGTCACTGGCACTCTCGCTCATCATTCACTGGTTGGAGCAACAGCTGGGAGGCCAGCCCTAGCCTTTTACCCTGAAGCAGAGGGCCACGCTGGTGCCCTGGTGGCAGCCGGGGAGGTGCGGGGAAAGGCAGTCATGATCTTTTGTTCCACCGGCCCTGAACGCAGTCCCGCAGCCCTGGCAAGTACAGGCACCGCGCTCTCGGACATACCTAGAGCTGCAGCCCGCGGCCCTGCGGCCACTGGCTCTGTCCGGAGTTGATCGGGTCTGAAGAGTCAGCAGCGTCCCGGAGCTCATCCGCCCCGAGGCGATCTTCACGAGCTCCCTTCCTGCACCCCGTTTCCCTCCTCTCAGCCTGCTGCCCTCACCACAGGTACTGACACGCCCCTTGAGCCCGCCTCCCACTGCGGGGGCCCGCCTCACACAGCGACAAAACGCGCCTGAGCAGGTGACTGTGGGTGTTACGTGGACCCAGGCCACCGAATCTGAGAAGTGGAAGGGGTTTGGACAGGAGTTGTGGGCGCAGTGAGGTAAAAGCAACATCCACGCCGACGTTGCTTCGGTGGGGGGAATGCCGGAGGCAGCTAGGAGTCGGTTAACGCAGCAACGCCTTCTCCCCCTTCGGTCTCGGCGCCGTGGTGCAGCCCAGAGCAGGGGAAGCCAGCTCGGGCTGCGCCCACGCTGAGAAGGCGGGGGGTGGGGGGAGAGATCTGCGCGTGCGCAGCGGCGCTGGGCTGCGNCGGGCGGGCGTGGCCTGCGGGTGTGGAAGGGCTGCGGTGGCCTTCCGCGCCGCTGCGGGCGGCTGGGGCAGGGCCCTTCCCGAGTGCTGACCTGAAGCCCGCCGTTACAGTGGGGCCTGAGGGACCGGCCATCCTCTCGAGCCGTCTCCCTGACTGCGCCTCCGGTGCAGCGACGTTAGATGGTGATAGACCGTAGGCGCTGATAGCGGGAAAGGGCTTGTCAGTGACGCCTAGGGTTGCTGCGGCTTTTTGTGAGCAGCTGCTGCTGGCTTACAGGTTAGGAGAGAATTGTAATTGCTAGAGAAGGTAATGCTATAGTGCTAAACAGCTCTCTGGTGACAAATGCTCTAGATTCTCGTTGCTCCCTCAGCTAGTTTAAACTGTTGACACCCGAAACCTCTCACTCCTAGGTTTGCTTTTCTGCAAGAAGCTCCTGAAAATCTCATAACAACGAGATAAAGGTGCCTTTCCCAGCCTCATCTTTCCAGATGTCAAGCTTTGTCTGACTCTTCAGTTTCTCATAGTTGAAGGAAGTACGTTGATTTTCTCGCTGCAGACGAGGTGGTGTTGTCACTACTTAATCTGTTTAATGGTTTTAAAGAGCGTAGTAATGAAACTGGAAGAATACTGAAGCTACAATAGAGAGTATTCAAAGATCTGATCTTTAACTAAATTGGCTCAAGGGAACAGTTGTTTTGCCCTTATGTATACTTTTGTGGCTCTATGTGTATGTATGCATGTATGCATACATTTATACATCTACATATTTATATGTCCACCTATGTATGGAGGTGTGTGTATATATATATGTAGAAATAAATGTGTGTACGTATATATATGTATAAAAACACACCTGTTTGTGGTTGCCTCTTAGCTCTGAAATTATTGTTCAGAATGAAGCACTTAAATAATAGTCTGCTGTTTTAGATAAGTTAACATAAATAGCATTGCTGCTTTTGTTCAGCATAAACAAATCTTAAGAGTTGTAGGCACTTCCTTTTGGCTCTATGCTTCCTTATTCTCAGGAAGCTTGACTGTGATCTGCAGCATGGGGAGGAACTGGTTGGAATGTACCTTTTAGGGGCTTTCCCAGATATCAGCAGTGTAAATTGCTTGTCTGATGCTGAGATCTAAACTGGTCCTAGCAGTCTTAAGTACTGGGAAAATGTGCATGGAGTTCATCTTTTCTTTTGTTGTTTTACGTAGCAGCAAGTGCAATTTCTGGAGAGGTTCAGATCCTGATCACTGTCTTAATATTCACATTTTGACTTTGACTTAAATGTGTTACTCAGTACGTGATGTTTGATTTACATGAAAATTTGGTCAAATCTCTGATTGGCAACATAAGCCTGTTGTTGGTATTACTCTGATGTTTTGCCATTGCTAATGTTGCTGCCTAACTGTGAAAGGTAGCAGAAGTTTGAATTTGAATAAGGTATTCAGGCCTGGAAAGGAAAATTTATCTTGGACACTGGTCATCAAATCTTAGTGCTCATCTGTGTTAGACTTGCAGATATGAATTTATTGTTTAATCTGGTTTTATTTTAAAATATATACAATTGTTTACTGAATTGTACTATAACAAGTGCTCTAAATGCTGTATTTTTAAAAGGAGTGTATCAACTGTTGAATCTGCAAACTGCAACGTGTAATTCATTGGAACGTGTTTCAGCAAGCTCCAGATTAGAATAATTTTGAGGAATCTTTTTGATACCGCTTTCTGATTAATTTTTTGGGGGTCACTGATGACGTGCAAACATACTTTTTTGGAGTTGTAAGTGGGAAGAGAAAGAGTGCTGAATGCATGTGGTTATAGTTGCTGAAAGTGTTTATATAGAAGTGTAAGATTATTTTTTGTATGCCCTTGGTATAGCTGAAGCATGGCTCTTGGGTCTATACCGCACTAACGGTTTTCTGTTAGAGCAAAGGGTAGCTGAGGACCTGTCTCATAATAATGAATTAAGGTGAATAAAGAGTGAACAGTGTCTTTGACTGTTTGCTCCTGTAGAACTCTCCTAATGTTTACATATTACTATAATACCTTCTGAACAGGCAGCACTTGATTCTCTGCTCAGTTATTCTATTTTTGTTATCTCCACTTGCTTCTTTTCAGGTAACTTTGTAAGTTTGTTAGTACAAGACTTACCTTTTTTCTGTATTACGTTCAAAACAATGGGACCTCATCCTGGTTGCATCCTCTGTGCACCGTAGTACACAAATGTTAAAGAATACAGAACATAAAAATGGCAGAGCTTCTTGGCAGTACAAGGAAAGCACTGTGCTCACACTTAACTGAAATTTTCTCCAGCTGTCAGATGATGTTTTCTGTCATGATGTTTTTAGTCTTTGTAAGTCTTCTGCAGTACTCTGCCCCATCTCTGTTCCCGCCTGCTCCCTGCAGTACTCTGCCCCATCTCTGTATGTGTCTCTCTCCTGCTGCTCTCTGTGTCTCTCTGGATCCTTGTTTCTCCCTGGGCATAAAAATTAATATTGCTTATTTCCTCTTTCATTTGTTACCACCAAGAAAAAAGAGAAGGGGGGTGGGGATTAGGAAGGACCAGGATAACAGTGTTTTCAAGTTCTAGCAAAGCAGCTGTGGCTCTGTCCCTGTTCCCTAGACCAGCCCTCTGACTTCCAGTGAGGCTCTTCTACTCCTGACCCTTGCACCGCGTACACCAAAGCATGCCTTTTTGCATTGGTTGCTGTATAAGCAGAGTCAGCACTGCTGAGAGAGGGTGTATATGTTCTTTTTAATATTTGGAGATTGCAGGGATGAGGAAAGAAATCACCTTTTCCTCCCTCTGACAGGGGTCCCACACTTAGTCGCTTAACCAGATCTCTCCAGGAGGAAAAAATACAACCTGGCCTGTGTTGATACAGATAACTTGATTTCACAAGAGTAGGGAAGATAATAGAAAGGAAGATGCAGCAGCTCTTTCCCAGCAAATCAGTAGCTGTCACATCCCTAGACCCTACCTCAGGTTAGCTTTTATTCTTTGCTCTTGCTTGCTTCGCATAGCCATTAGTTCAAAATAGCTGTTAGTCTTTGGAAGCAAAGACTAAGTGGAATTTTCTGTGATTTGTATTTCGGTCCTAGCATACATTTGTGGCCTGCTCCCAGCTGGAGATTTAGCAATCTATTTAATTCCTGGGCTCGGGTTTATAGGTACGATGAGACATGTTTCTGCTAATTCCACACTTTCACAAAAAAGTTTGTTGATGTGGATGGCTTGGAAATGCATACATGACACTTTCAGTTAGAGAGAGGATGGTTTGAAAGCAAATACAAACACACCTTGTAACTTTCATCCTAGATCAGTAGGAAAACTTACCAGGCTTCTTTCATTTAGATGATATTTAATAAAAATGTATTGTTATAATAATCTAGTAATTGGTATACTACTAATAATTGGTATACTAAGGCCTTCTATGGTGGAGTAGCTGCATCAGTGGACAGGGGAAGAACTACTGATGTCATCTACCTGGACTTCTGTAAGGCCTTTAACACGGTACCACACGGCATCCTTGTCTCTAAATTAGAGATGAGTTTGATGGGTGGACTGTTAGAAGGATAAGGAGTTGGCTGGCTGGCCGTGTCCAGAGAGTTGCAATCAATAGCTCAATGTCCGAATGGAAACCAGTAACGAGTGGTGTCCCTCAAGGGTCCATACTTCAACCAATTCTATTTAGTATCTTCATCAGTGACATAGGCAGTGGCATCGAGTACACCCTCAGCAAGTTTTCAGATGACACCAAGTTGAGTGATGCATTCGAGGGAAGGGATGCCATCCAGAGGGACCTTGGTAGGCTTGAGGAGTGGGCCAACTCAGGAAGTTCAAAAGGCCAAGTGCAAGGTCCTGCACCTGGGTCGGGGCAATCCCCAGTATCAGTACAGAACTGGGGATGAATGGATTGAGATCAGCCCTGCGATGAAGGACTTGGGAATATCGGTAGATGAAAAATTAGGTATGAGCTGGCAATGTGTGCTTGCAGCCCAGAAGTCCAGTCGTATCCTGGGCTGCATCAAAAGAAGCGTGGCCAGCAGGTTGAGGGAGGCGATTCTGCCCCTCTACTCAGCTGTCGTCAGACCCCATGTGGAGCACTGTGTCCAGCTCTGGGGTCCCCAATGCAAGAAAGACATGGACCTGTTGGAGCGGGTCCAGAGGAGGGCCACAATGGTGATCAGAGGGCTGGAGCACCTTACCTGTGAAGAAAGGCTGAGAGCATTGGGTTTGTTCAGCCTGGAGAAGAGAAGACTCTGGGGAGACCTTATTGCAGCCTTTCAGTATGTGAAGGGGGATCATAAGAAAGCTGGAGAGAGACTTTTTACCAGGGCCTGCAGTAACAGGGCAAGGGGCAGTGGTTTTAAACTGAAAGAGGTAGGTTTAGATTGGGTGTGAGGAAGAAATTCTTTACTGTGAGGGTGGTGAGACACACGGAGAAGCTGTGGATGACCCATCCCTGGAAGTGTTTGACAGGGCATTGAGCAACCTGATCTAATGGAATGCAGAGGGGTTGGAACTAGATGATCTCTAAAGGTCCCTTGAACCCAAACCATTCTATGATTCTGTATTCCTGGTGCAACACTAATTAATGCTTTGACTCTCTTCTACAGTGCCCATTTACTCCATTGTGTCTAGGGTAGGTGCAAATAATAACAAATTTGAGTAGCGAACTTCTTAGCATAAATTAAACAACTAGAATAACTTGTTTTCCCACTGCTCTAAGACCAAGTAGCTACTATGTAATCTTGCATGTTGTACTGCAAAATTGCAAGTTGACCCTAAAAGTTTAGATATGTTAATTCTAACTGAGTCATAAACGCTTCATCTCATTGCTGTGATTAATCTCTGATTTAAGTTGAAGCTGAAACAATGCTTAGATGAAAAATCTGCCTCTGCAAATGAGTTTATTATTTTTTTCCTGGAGAATGTGTCTTGTTAAGGTAGTATGTTTCATTTATGAAATAGGAGAGATAAGTCTAACTGTTAAACTTTTTTGCAGATATTTTTGTTGAAAGTAGATAAAATGGCGACATTAATTCACACTTTAGCAGATCATAGTGATGATGTCAACTACTGTGCCTTCTCATCATCGTGCTTGGCTACTTGTTCCTTGGACAAAACAATTCGCATTTATTCTTTAAACAACTTTACTGAGCTTCCGTACTCGCCTTTAAGAGGTCATACATATGCTGTCCACTGCTGCTGCTTCTCTCCATCAGGACACGTTTTAGCTTCATGTTCAACAGATGGCACTACCATGGTTTGGGACACTCGTGATGGTCGGATGCTGGCAGTGCTAGAGCAGCCCAGCGGCAGTCCTGTTAGAGTCTGCCGATTTTCTCCTGAGTCCACATATCTAGTGTCAGGGGCAGCGGATGGGAGTGTAGTTCTTTGGAACATGCAGTCGTTGAAACTGTACAGGTGAGTGCCAAATATTTTTTGACAGCCTTGTTTACAATGACAAGAATATAATTTAAGTAGTATGCTGTACTGTGTACAAAACTTGCAGGCTTACACCACTGACTGATACAATGAAGAAACAGGAATAGGATTTAGAAGACCGAAAGATTATCGGTAGGAGAGGGAGAAGTGCTGAGTCTTTTTTTTTTTTTTTTTAAGTTAAACAATGCAAACTCAAGAAGCTTTATTTTTTACTATGCTATCTTTCATCTAAATCCTGATTTTATTTTTTTTTAAGTTCACAGAAGTGTTTTCATTGATTTGACATGAACTCAGGATGCATTGCATACTGCATGCATCTGGTTTCTAAACAGTTGGTCAACAAGCTATGATATGTAATATACAGTTAGTGGAGCCTGACTGTGCTCTGTGCCTTATATTGCATTATACATAGTGGGTTTTAATTAAGTATTTAATTACAAGGCTATTTGGAGTCCAGGAAGGTCTTGGAAGCTTAATAGTAATCCAGCAATTGAAGAGTTTGGAAACTATTGACATCCTGAAACCATACGGTTTAGACAGTTAGGAGTATTGGGGTTGAGTGAGTTAAGTATGACAGTCAACATTTCACATGGGTTTCCAATAAACATTTGAAACAAAGCAGATGAGTGTTTTTAGTGATGTTGCACAATTAAAGGCATGAACCTTTGGGTGGTCTTCAAAGTCCTCCTCTACATCTCTATATTTCAGTGAAATCTTCAGGCTAGTTGTAATCTGTACTTAGGCAAGACATTATTTAGGTTTTAGAGCAGCAATTACACAATATCTCTCTAAAGTTAGGAAAGAAGTTAAGAATTTGAGAGAATTGATGAGCTGTTTCACTCAGGATGCGGGAGCAGCCATTTCTGAAAGCCAACCTTGTTTGGTTTTGGTAGTCCCCTGTCAAGCATGCTACTGCTTTTGTGGCCTCTCTGCTGCCTTCCACAGCAGTGATTTAGATGGGAACTGTAAAATTTTTCAAAATGATTGATTATTGTTATCTGAAATCGTGTAAATCTGGAAAACTGTCCATAAACAGAATTCTAATATATTTTTGCCACCTTGTTCATAATGCATACAGAAACACTGAAATGGTGGTTTTGTTTTCAGAGAATAGAGTGGTATTGATTATGTGTTGTTTCTTAGTTTTATCTTTAAGAGAAGTGGGGAATTTCAATCATTAGTATTCTGAAGTCTAAGGGTTTATCTATTTTAAGGTATTACTAGTGAAGAGGTTGTCTTTTTTTTTATTCAGAATACATGTTACTGACAAAGAAAAACTCAGAAATATTAAAAAGTCATCTCTTACAAGTATATGCTATTAATATATGCAGTGATGCGTGTTTTAGACCTACATCCTTAATTTCCTCCTAGTTGAATGGTGGATGTATAATAACTATGTAGAAACTGTATTGTTGTTTTAAGCAGAAATTATCCTATTTTGGTGTTTCTGTTGTAAAGAAACAAGAAAGAACTTGAACATTCCAATCCTGTCCCCTTCACTTCACTTTTAAAAGTTCATTTCAAAGTGTTAACATGCCACCAGTAGTCAGCTTAACTTTAATTGTATATATTTTGGGATGTGTGTGTATATATATCTTCAGCTGATTAATTTTTTAATTATTATTATTGTCATTTTTAATTGCAGATAGAAAAGTGCACCTGTCCCATTTTCTTAAAGTTGAGATCAATATTACTTAGAAATTATCAGGGTACTTAGAGGTTATGTCAGAGGGTTTTAGTTAATCATCTAATGTCAGTCTCTGGTCCTCTGTTTCTTTTGCAACAGTTGATTGTGTTGATGCTAAAAAAGAGGACACCTTTTATCACACTGTCATGTCACTTGACTAAATATATACGGCTGGTAATTACAAGAAAGGTATCCAGTTACTCCTTATCAGCTCAACTGTTGTAATTGACTGTCTGTTCGAATTGTGAAGACGGCTATTTAAATAATCTCTATGATGGATGTGAGCCACATGAAAGCAAGTTAATTTATGTGTATTTCTTAAAGTGTTCTCTATTTCCTGTTCAGTAGTTACGATACTGATATCTGGCCTGAAAGTCTTAAGCGCATACTCTGATCATGTATAGTACTATTTATTTTGCTTTTACGTTTTCAGAGCAGAATCTGCAGCTTTTTGTGTGAAAGAAGGGAAGTTTGAAAAGCTGCACTAGGGAAAAAGAATTGTACATATAAAACCAGGAAGCACTGTAGTCTGTTTGACAGTATTCTTAATGATAGAATTAAAGGAGTCAATGCTTTTTTGAAGGTCCTGGGTCTGATTAGAGAGATTCTCGGGAAAGTTTATTGACTTGTCTTCTGTGGCATTAAGTTTGACACCTCTGGCAATAAATAAAATTTCTATCAGCAAAAGAGAATGAGCAGCTGTTCTTCAAGATATAATGACAGAGTAAATAAGACTGACATTTCTTGCTGTATGACTGTTGCTTTTGGCTGTGATTTTTTTCCTGCACTTAAAGATTCAACTATGCATGCTGGGCCGGATCTAGTGTCCATTAAAAGGAGTGAAACGCTTTCAATTTACTTTAGGTTACTATCAGAAAACCTAAAGGATGTTAGGTTGACCTCACTTCCTTCCTGAGGATTGACCATGCTTCTATATCTGCTAGGAATTTTCTTTTAATGTCAGTTTTACCAAGTGCTTTGGCTGACTTAGTTAAAATACAGAAATAATTTTTTTCACATTGCTTTCCCTTGTGTACAAGTAGCCCAAAATTAACCCTATATTATAAATTGTGAAGTATTCTACTCAGCTGCAGCTTATCTTATGGTGTTCGTAGGTGTTCTGTTTTGTCTTTAAAAACAGAATAGGGAAATTGTGGGAGTCTTTTTTTCCCGTTTGTGTACATGTAAATCTGTGTTATGATAGTTGTGTATTTATCTTTGACTTTTAAAATTTATCCTGCCATAGAATTTTAACAGTGCATTGTGCCTTTCAAATGGTAAGTCCATGCAGATTGTCTTTAGTTTGAAAATTATTTTGTCACTCAGTTAAAATTATTGCCTTGGGGTGCCATCTCCCATTTTTCCTCCTGCAGTCAAAGAGCAGGTCCTGGTTCCTGCAGCTGTGCCTGTTCTGCATCTCTTTCCACAGTTGGTGTGAGTTTCTCTCCCTTCTGTTACCGAGTTCCAAAGTGCAAAACTTAGAACAGTTTGGCTCATTGTATCAGATTGCATTTTAGAGATCACTTCTTCAGAATATTACTTATTCTAAATTCAAATCCTGTGTACTCTTGCTTTTCAGATCTGGGAACGTTAAAGATGGTTCTTTGGTGGCCTGTGCATTTTCTCCTAATGGAAATTTCTTTGTCACTGGATCATCGTGTGGTGATTTAACCATTTGGGATGATAAAATGAGATGCCTGTGTAATGAAAAAGCACATGATCTTGGCGTTACCTGCTGTGATATTTCTTCACAGCCAATTTCTGGTTAGTTACTTGACTCGTCAGGGGAGGAACATGGGAAAAAAAGAGTTATTTTATTTCTCTCTAGCTCTTGTTTTTGTATTCTTTTTGTCATCAGTGCTCAAGATACAAATGACATTGGGAAGAGCAGATGTTTTAGAATATTCTGAATATTCTTAAGTAAAAGTTGTGGTCAGGTTGATGACAAGGAATGTACTAGGTCAACAAACAAGGTGATTAGCATGCTTATGATAGCTTTCGGTAGCTAATTATCCTGTCAGGGTTTTGGAAAATGTTCGGACAGTGCCTGTAAGTGAAGCCTATCTCCCGGGGCTAACAAGGGTGTTAGAAGATGCAGTGCTTGATTACCATTCCCACTTTACTCTTTCATACTTTGGTTCCCCAAGGAGCAGGACGGGATTAAAGCAATGCAGAGAACTGTAAACCTAGTAAGCTGAATGCTTGAGCTGTGGGGTGTGAATAGGTAGACTGTTTTCCTGTACCTGACTTTCTCAGTTGGAGGAATTTGGGGGAGCAATGAGCCCAGAATCTCACGGGTTCCACTAAGATGTGGTGCTGTTCAAATATCTTAAAGCTGTTTTAGCTGACCTCACTGTCTAAGTTGCATTTCAATTTTGTCATTATATGCTGCTTCACAGTTGTGATGGGCAAGAACTTAGTTTGTTCTTTTGAGAAGGAAATCTGATATTCTTGTATATATTTGGGTATTGAGATCAAAAACATAAGGCATGCATAGTGTAGGCCTTTCTCAGGGCTGCATTGCATATTATGTTCAGTTTTCATTCATTTCACATTTGTAAGGCTTTCTGCGGAGCTAAAATAATTAGAACCTAGATTTCTCTATATGCAAAAACACGTATACTGAAAATTGCATATTTAAACTTCCAGCTGTCTCAGGGAAAGCTTTGCATTTGTGTGTACAGGCTTTTAAAATTATTGTTGTGGTTTAACTCCGGTGGGCAGCTCAGCCCCATGCAGCCGCTTGCTCACTCTCTCCCAGTGGGATGGGGAGAGAATCGAAGGGCAAAAGTGCGAAAACTCATGGGCTAAGATAAAGACAGTTTAATAGAGAAAGCAAAAGCTGCATGTGCAAGCAAAGCAAAACAAGGAATTCATTCACTACTTCCCATCAGCAGGCAGGTGTTCAGCCGTCTCCAGGAAAGCAGGACTTCATCATGCATAATGGGTGGCTTGGAACGGCAAATGCCCTAACTCCAAATGTTGTCCCTTCTTCCCCCAGCTTTTATTGCTGAGCACGATGCCATATGGTGTGGGATATCCCTTGGGTCAGTTGGGGTCAGCTGTCCTGGCTGTGTCCCCTCCCAGCTCCTTGTGCCCCCGGCCTGCTCGCTGGCAGGGCAGTGTGAGGAGCAGAAAAGGCCTTGAGGCTGTGCAAGCCCTGCTCAGCAATAACTAACACATCCCTGTGTTATCAACGCTCTTGGTCACAAATCCAAAATACAGCACCATAGGAGCTACTATCCCAGCCAAAACCAGTACAATTATGTCGTGACACAGACTTCTTGTATAATTGTGTGAGAATACTGAAGAGTTGCATGTCTAAGCTTACATAGCTTGTGCAGTCGGAAGAAACGTTTGCGCAAACAAGAACTTCTATTTGAAATGTCTTGGTAGAAGTTAATTGCAATGCAGGAAAGTGTCATAGCTGAACAACCAAATATTGGAAATTCTGAAATATTTGTAAGAGTCTGAAAAACGGAAAGGTTAATTTGTATAAATTTTTGTCAGGTAAAAGTGTTTAGTAAAGAGTTAGAAAATCATGTAGTCATCTGCTTTTGATGGAGGTTGGGAAATTGGGCAGAAGCATCATTGTCAGATTTAGGAAGTCATGCTGTAACTTGCCTTAACAACCTTGTAGGTATACTTTTGAGCTTTCCAGATCCACTATGGAGACAAAGTGGTCTCTATAAAGATATGTAGGCTTCTGTTTTCAGAGTGCACATGAGCTGCTCTTTCAAAGGTACTAAAAATTATAACTGAGCAGCCACTTGCATCTTTCAGTGTTAAACACAGCAATAAGTACTGCTGTTTGTGTACCACCTTGTCTGAGAAGGGGGTACAGAGCAGGAAGAAAGCAGGAGAAGCAGCAGGGAAAAAAGCAGGGCAGAAGCAGGAGAAAGCTGAGGAAGTAGGATGTGAGCATATGCTTCAGTACAGAGAATTAGTGACTGACAATACCAAATCAATCAAATGTGTGTCCACTGAAAGGTGTGTGGACAGCATTGAGTTAATTGGTCACAATAGAAAGGGGATTAATCTTTAACTAACACCTCTAGATCTTTCTTGGTGAAAATACTACCCAAAAAACTCCATCGTGAACTAGGAGTTGCATCTCAGGGCAAAGGAACATATTGAAGCTGAAACAGATCAGAGTGTAATTTCCACAGCTCCATTTCCTGTTGAGATTATTCTCTTGGTTTAAGAAAGTATGTTACCAACCCTTCAGCCTTCCGCCAAGATAGAGAGAAATAGGCAAGAAAGCAAGGATTTCCTACACTGTGGATTTTTTTAGCTGATTTATGATCATTCTTAATTTTATTTAAGCCATATGTTATTGAAAGTCAACATTTTTCCTTTTTGTGTGTTGCTGTTTAATCACGAAGGATTGAAACTTCCGGGATTATTGGCAGATTTAACACATTACAAAATCCATACAAGTAGTGCTTATCCAGTACAATTAAAGATGGTTTTAGCTTGAGACTCTCTTTACCTGCTTAATTCAGAGCAAAATTAGAACCAGAGTTTCTGATTGGTTCTTTGTGCTTTAGACTATTTGTAAAAGATGATTCTCCTACCTTTAAAGTGGATTCAGCCACTTTCATGCATAGAAGCTCATCAGATCTGAGCAGTTGTAATGCTCTGCAGGCTTTCCCATCCAACTGCAAAGTTTCAGGGCTGCCCTCCTCCTGAACAAGTAAACTTCAGAGAAATTACCTAGTGATACTGGTAAAAAAACTGGCAGATCTTGCTAAAATTTTCTAGTGAACCTCAGTGGAAGGCAGTGTAGTCCTCCTCCAAGTTATCCCAAAGAGCTCTGCGTGTACAACACTGTAATACCCCATTAACAAGTTGGTAACTTGTAAAATAGTGTCAGAGTCTGTGCATCATGACGGAATTCTCATCCAGACTAAGTTGCCAAGTAACGTGTTCTTAGTTACCAAGAAACGTGGTTTTACAACATGATAGCTAATGCATGCTACTCATCTCTCTGTAAGACCTAAATCTTGCACTGTAAAATCCTAGCAAAAGTGATGCACTTCAATGCTTTACTGTTTAACAGATTTGAGGTTTAGTCCTAAGATCTGCCACAGTCATAGTAGCTCGGATTGTTCCTGTGAACAAACAGGTCTGTGTATACTAGGATTTTACTGTGATAACCATATGAAATTAAAATATACTTTATGTGGTGGAAAAAATTGAGATAAAATCTCTGGGGTTATTTTGTAAGACACTTGACAGTAAATATTTTGACATTTCTGGTAACTACAGAGCTGGAAAGATGAGCCCTTAAAACATCTGTTACGATTTTCTGATTTCCAGCCTTAATCCTGGTGATTCTTGTAGGAATTCTAAGACTTGGTACTGGCGGAGGTAATGTCACTGAAGGATTGTTATGGTGACTTGTGTCAGGCTGGTATGCCAGCTCAGTGGAGTTAGAAGAGCAGTAATAATTTGGCATAGGACTTAAGAATAAAGAAAAATTGATAATGGGCTGAAACAACACATTTAGAATGGAACATGATAATTCAGAAATGTTCGTATTCACTGATTAGAGAGGGGAAAGCTATAAAACTATTACTGTTGTACTTCATTTTTAAGGCACTATTGCTCGAGTGGTTGGCTGGACTGCAGTCATGAAACATCACTTAGTTTATAAAAATGAAGAGTTGAACATTTAAAATTATGAAAATAGCCTGTCAGATACTGTCAAATTTTGTACATGCGTATGTGGTTAAGTTTGAGAACTACTGAACTGTGGAAGAAATGGATATAACCATATAATTTAGGTTAAAAGACTATATTGTTGCACTCAGTAGATAGAGGAATCAAACATTTACCATCAAGAAGACTTAAAATATAAACCCAGTTCTGGTCTTTATCTACTTGTTCAGGTAACAGTCTAACAGTGATACCTATTTCTTACTTCTAAATGGTTTTAGAACTTCTGCAATTATTTTTATTAACACTTTATAAAAGTAGTACTGAGATTAAGGAAATTTACCAAATTCCAGTGTAAGAATACTGATGGAGTTTACTGATAAGCTATTACTTTCAATGCTTGTGATTCCCATTAATATATTTGAATTTTATCAGATGGTGAACATGGATTCAGCTACTTCCAGATGGCTTCTTGTGGTCAAGATACTCAGATCAAACTCTGGTTTATTTTGTTTGCAGATTTCTTCGGTGTGTATAGTGATGTTTTTTTCATATTCCAATGTCTTAAGTCTTCAGTGACAATTTACATCTAAGATCAAATTTACACTGCTGTCATGGATCTACAGCTAAACTACTCACAAGTTGAAAGTTTTCTTTTAATTGTTTAGCAGGAGAGCAGCTAAGGCATGCAGCACTTTGTGACATTGGGCCTGTAGATTTTATTTAGTGATCTATTTATCAGTAATTGTAAAAGTAAAGATTTCAAAAAAATTTCCCCAATTCCCTCAAACTTAATGTTATGATAAACCTTTGGTTTTAATTAGCATTTTTATCTTTTGGTAACCAGTAACATTTCTACTGTGGCCTTTGAGCAGGTTGATAGGTTGAAACCTCTTAATCTACCAGGCCAGGGAGAGGTTTCCTTTCATCTTTCAGTACATCTTGGCCCTTGAGCAAGAGCTAGAGAAATGAAAACAGTGTTGGCTCCTGCTAAAACTGCGATATAGATGTGTGACTGCTATGTAGAGACTAGGCACATGGCCAAAAACATCTTCAGTGGGTATTTTTTGATAATCTCTTCTATATCGAAGTCTGTAAGGATGAATATTGTGTGTACAGTTACACATTTAATTATCTAAAACACTGTTACACATGCTAAGACTACAAAGTGAGGAAGTCAGAGATGTTAAAATTAAGTTGTCTCTGATCTTTTATCCCCATTTTTGTAGACAGTGTGTCACAGAGTCAGATCTTTGGTGCAGCTTCACGCTTCTAAAAGCAGCTTGTCTTATACCTTGTCAAATATGTCCATATGTAATAACTTACTTTTTGTATTTTAGGTGTTGAATTAAAATATAAGTGCACATTGAATGGACATTCTGCCCCGGTTCTGGCTTGTGCATTTTCTTATGATGGGCAGATGTTAGTTTCAGGGTAAGCAGCATCTTTTACTTGTTTAAATTTCATGCAGGTGGCTGTCCAGGTTCATGCTTCAGTATTGTAAAACAGAAAGTTCAAAAGAGTCGGAGATTTCCAAATATATTTCCAATAATGAAGGAATAGCTCTGTGACCTCCAGAACTATTGAAGTGTCTTTCCAATTGGTCTGTGTCTTGAGGGTGATTGAATTTGAAATCTAGGATATTGCAAGATCTGTTCTCTTGAGTATTGTAATGGGATTCATGATTTCCTGGTTTGAGGGCATTTACATGGCCTTTCATGTGGATACTCTAGCATCCATTAAAAACACAGATCTACACTGCAATCTTACCGTCTCTTTGGGACACCATTTAGGATTTCCTTCTCACTCACGCACTTTCAGGAACTTTTTAGAAAGTTGAATATCTTGAAATTTTTGTCTTTGATAGATTTGGTTGAAATTAAAAATTTCTTCACTGATCCACAGCCAGAGTATGGCAACATAAGCCTATTTTCTGTAAAAAGTGCACGATTGAGGTAACTGTTGACCTGTGTTTTTGATGTCAGCCTTGTACAGAATAATGGTTGAGACCCAAATTGATCATGAACCATCAGTTAAAGACTAATATTATTATTAGTCTTTGTTAGAGGGTGATAAGGGAGTTGCCAGTGTCATTGCAAGGTCACTCTACGCTGTTTAAAAGACCCAGGAGGGTGGAGGTGATGGGAAGATTCCTGATGACTGGAAAGATACAAATGTCACACTTAACCTCTGAGAAGGGCAAGGTGGAGGATCCAGGGAACTACAGGCCAGTCAGCCTAACTCCAGTATTTGGGAAGGTTATGAAGCAAATCCTTCCAGTGGGCTTGGAAGCCGTTTCCAAGCACAACGTGTTTGGGGAAGGCAGCAGGAATTGAACAAGGGCAAACTGAGCCTGACCAACCTGACTGCCTTCTGTGATGAGAAGGCTGGCTGTGTGTACAAGGGGAGAGCAGTGTGCATTTTACATCTGAACTTTAGCAAGGCTTTTGACATGCTCTCCCAGTGTAGTCTTATAGCCAAATCGGGGAGATACAGATCAGAAGAGTGGATGGTAAGTTGTGTGGAAAAATGATGGGACTGTCAGGCTCAAATGGTTGTTGGTGATCACTAGCATGAAGATAAACTGGCAGCTGGTTACTAGTGGCTTTCCTCAGGGATCAAGCTATTGAAGGAGGAAATAATAAATAAGGTAGATATAATCATTTATGGTTTTATGAATGTTAATGACTGTATGCTTTTATTCTGCACTTCTCATGAAAAGTGCTTAATCACTTCTAAACTGTCTAAGTGGCAGCGTGAAATAACAAAATTATTCAACTCTAAATTTTTAATTGTCTTTTTTACGAAGATTTTCTAAACTGAAATGGAAAAACTGATGTCTTGCAAAGGAAAAAGAAAAGACTACAATAGCCAGCAAATGAACTTAAAACTATACAAACCCCAGGAGACAATAGCTTGCTTTGACATTTTACTTTATATTTTTTTTAAGGGAGTCTTTTTCAGTATTTGAAGATCATTATGAATGTTTGTGATTTAGAGTTATTTTATTTTCCATTAGACGTATGGATTAGTGTTTTCGCTTATATTGTCATAAGTGAAATGTCCATCCCATAAAGTCTTTCAGGAAACACTGCTGTCATGGTAAATAACTACGCAATTTGTATTTCATGAAATATTTTATGTATTGATTGCACTGCACCACTATATTTTATGTATTGCATTGCACTACTTCATCTAGCGTGCTTTGCAGATGAAAAGGTTTCAAAAATAAGTAGAAGTCCTGAGAGTAGATCATGGATAGCCACATTCTCTGCATCTGCTTTAGAGATACTGCTTGCAAAGACATGAAGTAGATATGGTACAGACAGTGGGGAGCAGTTGGAGTCGGGGCCAATTTGCATAAGTGCTGTGCAAATCCTCTACATCAGAAATTCTTATGGAAGTGCAGAGTTTTCATACTTAACTACTGTTTTTTACATCATGCTGGAGGTACAGCTAATCAGTGTTGTTGTTTTAAGGTGGGCATGGGTGGAGGGGATTTAGATATCCAAGCTTTTCATCAAGTTAAGAAACCTGTTTGCTCCTATTTTGTTTGTGGAAAAGGTTTTTTTCCTGCTCTTCATTAAAAATAGTTTCCTTTTTCCTCTCTGCATCATTTTAATGTCGATGTGGTTTTTTTAAAAGGTCTGTGGACAAGCGTGTCATAATACATGAAACTGTAAGTATAGCATAGTGCGAGATCATGCACTGGATTTTTGTCTTTAGATATCAGCACTGCTTCTGCAGTGTCTTATCAACATAAAGAAATACTAAAGAACAGGAACTATATAAACCCAAAATACTTACTGTGTATTTGGGGGGTGGGGAGAATGAGTTTGAGGAAAAATGTCCCTTGAGAATTCATCAGTCTTTCTCACTTTTTATTTACATTTCTTTGAGCTGTTTGTTATTTCACTTCTCTACAGTAAAGTATTATTCAATGAATTCCATAATTACATGTTATCTTGATATTGAAGTAGAAGGATTTTTTGTTATCCTGAATTTATCTTAGCTTCCAAAGCAAGGCCTGTAGCTTTTGACATAAAATCAGGAATGGTGATCCCCAAAATTCTTTACTTAATTATATAAAAAGTACACATTAAATAGAAACATAATAAAGAATTCAGGAAAATTTCTACATTAAATATGTCTTTTCTTTAAAACATATTGTTTAGGCATTTTTTGTAATACTGTTATTACATCCATTGTGGTTCACCTGTAAGTAGTACTTACCTTTAGTACTTTATAGTATTAAAAATAGTAGTAATTTTACTGAAAATGAAGGTTGAACAATTTTTAAGCTTCTCCAGCTTGCTCTGCACATACTATTGTACTGATACAATTTTTCAATTAGGGTTAAAGTTTTTCACCAAAATCACTAATTTGATACCTTCCGAATTTTTGGCACAATTATTTTAGTAGTTTGAAGCTTAGACAGGTATGTAAGAAGTTCCCTAGATTTTTGGAACTCCAAAAATCGAAAGATGCAGAAAACCACGGCGTAAGTATTTCTTAATACTGTTTGTCAGCTTTTGTGGCCTTCGGTTTTTACCAAACGGGACAATAACTTTTATAGCTGTTGAGGAGAAGTGGGGACAATAANCTTTCCTCATGATGGACAGCTCAAAAAACAGGAGTGCTGACCAATCAATCAGTGATTCAGAATAACTTTGCTCTTCATCTTTCAGATCTGTCTGTACCTGTCAAAGAAATAGTGTTTTTCGTAAGAAGGAAAATCATAATTTATAACTGTGTGGAAATTCAGGAATTTGTTTTTTAGTAGCATCTAGTGGCCAAATAGGAGAACCACAGGTGTGATTAATTATTGGCCCAATTCAAGGATTGTAGCATGAAGTCTATTTGAATTTGTTACCTCTTCACTTTTGGTCATTTCTAATCCTAAATTTGTAGAAGAAATGTTTTTATCCACATGAGCAACCAGCCAATATGGATGTAATTAATTCAGTTGGTATTTCTGGCATTGTTACGCTGAAAGTTCCATGCTTGTTGAAGGTTAGCAGTGTTGCAGTGAATTGAATAGGGAGCTTCAAGCAGGAAATTCAAGTTGCATTTCTGACTCTGCTGCTGATCAGCTTTGGGAAAGTTGTATAACTTCTCTGAAGGTAACTTCTGTCATCTTCCAAGAAGCAATATTATTCCTTGTTTTGAAAGAAAGTATACAATGAACGAATGTTCTTTTTATTCTTTTAAGATTTAAAATCACAAATATTCTTTTACAGAGTACTGGCAATACCCTTCATACTTTGTCTCAGCATACCAGGTAAGAATTCAGTATGATTTTTCTGTATTACTGTTAATAACTAAAAGAAATTAAATCCTTTTCTTGTGAGTTTTCACACCTTTATTTTTATTTGTAGATATGTTACAACTTG
>WAAD01035853.1:2604-18831 GCA_013389945.1 Fregata magnificens | reverse complement strand
CTTGGAGATAATTTAGCCCACTTTAACAAGTACTTAACAATGAATTGTACTTTTCTATATTCTTATTCTTCACATCTTAATGTAGCAAAGCTGGCATCTCTGTGCAATATATGTGTATTAAAATCAATGAAAAAATGCATGCCCCACCATGTTTCACTGAGTGTAACCTCCCAAGAGAACTATTAAGGTCCTGTTACGGAGCTTCAGATACATATTTTCAATCAGTACTGAACTGAAGGAACTAATGTTTCCAAGGGATATTAGAATAACTTAGATGTATATTTTTTACTGGCACATCTTTGGAAGTATTTAGGAATATATATTTCCTTTTAAAATAATAATTGTTAATAAATAATGAAAAATCACTTAGCCAGCTACCACTCTAAAATGAATTATTCTTATAAAGTGGTGAATTTTAGCATTGGAATTGGAATCAAGAGCAGCACAGGTTCTAAATAACCAATAGGTATTGACAGAGGTGGGAAAGGAATACCAAAAATTTTGCCAGTAAAAACACTGGTTATCCCAGTTTGGATATTTAGAACACAGTAAATACTTTTAAAAGAATACCTGCCTATCTAAATATTGTGTCATTGATCATATCTGACAAAGGATGGAGAAAAACAGCAAAAGCACAGGAAATCTGAATGCATACTTCCTCATTTCCTCACTCACAAAACCTTATGTTGAGACCTGCAGGTGTATAAGCAATAGTCCATATACAGACAGTAACCTCTAGCATCTGAAATTTTACTTTATAGCTACAACCAGAATCATAGCTGCCAGAACTTTTTGTGGAAGGGGATGGATAATGTTCTTACAGTTTTTCATAGTTATAGAGATTAATCCCCTTTGTAGGACTACTTTTCATTGCTTTTCACTAAACCATCACTGGTTTTCTCCATTAATTGAAAAATTTCTATTTTGTTTTGTAAATTATGATGGGAAAAGGGAGTCAAGTAACACATTTACGATGCATTTTGATTGGTCTCTGTTCTTTATCATCTATTACAGATACTCAGTCTCCCACATGGTTTTATTTACCAACTCAGAATAGAAGAAATTCAAAATATTTAGGGGCTTTCTGGGAAAAGCACATGAAATTCCCATTTATTTATGTAGATTTCTAAGAAAAACAAATACACAGCTACTTTATTTTGAATATCATTTAGATTCCATGAATCATTCTGGACTATGACAAGCAGAAATTTTTACAAAATTAGGCTACTTCACTTTCTTTTTTTTTTGCTTGTTTTGGTAATTAACATATCCTTTTGCGACAATGATATCAATAAAATGTCACTTGATCAAAGCAGGACATACTGCAGAAACAGAAATGCTGCACACAGTGCAGGACAAATAAAAGTTTTATTTTAACAATGTTACATGAGTATGTTGTGATTAGTTCTTCAGGGCTTGAGGACATGGCTTTTTATGCATTTAGGCCTGATAGATGCAGATGATTTGGATTTCACTTAAACCTCTTAACGCCTAATTTTTCAGGTTTCCCTCCCATATTTTTGGGAAAGCTGGACTGTCAATGTTAGCATTTTCTGAAATAATAATTTCCTGACTGAAGCTGGGTTCAACAAATGATGCAAGGTTCAAGGAAAGGTCAAGGATGACTGATTTTTATCCTGCTGATTAAACAGCTTTACAGAGAAGTTAGGACCATTGAACCAATATGATTATTGAAGCTGCAGGGGGAAAAATAGAAGACCATTAAGAATAAGCTATGGAAAATGTGGAGTGGAAAAAGTAAATGCCACTCATGGCAGCTAAATGAGGTTTTCTTTCAAAACAACGTTTTTTAATTGATTTTAAAAATCCTTTGAAAAGCTTCTCTGTTGCTCTCTAATTCATTTTTTGCAAAGTTCAAGTAAAAGGTGAATTGAATTTTGTCTTTGGTATCATTCACTGTAGTTAAATAAACATCATTCACCACAGTATCTTTGTAGTGTACTTGATGCTCTGAGAATAAATAAAAACAGAGGAGGAAAGAACCCTTCAAAATGCAAACATTTTAAAGTCCTTTGTTTTTTGAAAGATAGTATCAAAGGAACTTCTACAAAAGAAAATGGAAACTGATATAAGGCAAAAGTTGTTTGAAGAGTAATTTTTCACATTTACTGAGCACTTTCCACATATACAGACTTTTGTGCACATGATGTAATTTATCCCACAGCAACCTCAAATACATAT
The DNA here is from genome assembly GCA_013389945.1 of Fregata magnificens. Lineage (NCBI taxonomy): Eukaryota > Metazoa > Chordata > Aves > Suliformes > Fregatidae > Fregata > Fregata magnificens. The sequence continues at coordinate 16,629 of WAAD01035853.1, read as the reverse complement.
TACCTCTTTATAAGAAAATCATGAAGGTAACTTATTTACTCTGTTTCTTCTTAAGAATGGGTTGTAGCAAAGAGGTGGACACAAAAATAAAATACTGAAAATAAGAAAAAAGATGTTTTCATATTAATAGTTTTAGGCCACTTTATCCTAGCTGACTACATTGAAATTGTTAGGCTAAACTATCTACATAACCAAGATCTTCTGATCATCTCAGTGTCTACTACTATGCCCAGGCTTTTGGCATAGTCCAAATCACACCTGGAACCACAAAAAGTTTTATCAACAAAAGCATACAGCCTCAGCACAATTCCAGTTTAAGTACAATCATAGAATCATAGGTACTTAATGCTTTCTTTGCCTCAATCTTTAATAGTAAGACCAGTTGTTCTCAGGGTACCCAGCCCCCTGAGCTGGAAGACAGGGACGGGGAGCAGGATAAAGTCCCCATAATCCAAGGGGAAATGGTTAGTGACCTGCTACACCACCTAGACACACACAAGTCTATGGAGCCAGATGGGATCCACCCATGGGTACTGAGGGAGCTGGCAGCAGTGCTCACCAAGTCACTTTCAATCCTTTATCAGCAGTCCTGGCTAACCAGGGAGATCCCAGTTGACTGGAGATTAGCAAATGTGATGGCCATCTACAAAAAGGGCCAGAAGGAGGATCTGAGGAACTACAGGCCTGCCAGTCTGACCTCAGTGCCCAGGAAGGTTGTGGAGCAGATCGTCTTGAGCACCATCACATGGCACATACAGGACAAGCAGGTGATGAGGTCCAGTCAGGATGAGTCTATGAAAGGCAGGTCCTGCTTGGCTAACCTGATCTCCTTCTATGACAAGATGACCCGCTTAGTGGATGACGGAAAGACTGACTACTTTAGTAAAGCCTTTGACACCATTTTCCACAGCATTCTCCTGGAGAAACTGGCTGCTCATGGCTTGGACAGGTGTCCTCTTTGCTGGGTAAAAAACTGGGTGGTTGGCTGGGCCCGAAGAGTTGTGGTGGATGGATTTCAATCCAGTTGGCAGCCCATCACAAGTGGTGTTCCCCAGGGCTCAGTACTGGGGCCAGTTCTGTTTAATATCTTCACCAATGATCTGGATGAGGGGGTCGAGTGCACCCTCAGTAAGTTTGCAGACACCAAGTTGGGTGGGAGTGTTGATCTGCTTGAGGGTAGAAAAGCTCCACAGAGGGATCTNAAGAAGGACATTGAGGTGCTGGAGCGAGTCCAGAGAAGGGCAACAAAGCTGATGAAGGGTCTGGAGAACAAGTCTTATCAGGAGCTGCTGAGGGAACTGGGATTCTTTAGTCTGGAGAAGAGGAGGCTGAGGGGAGACCTTATTGCTCTCTATAACTACCTGAAAGGAGGTTGTAGTGAGGTGGGTGTCAGTCTCTTTTCCCAAGCAACAAGTGATAGGACAAGAGGAAATGGCCTCAAGCTGCTTCAGGTGAGGTTTAGATTGGGTATTAGGAAAAATTTCTTCACTGAAATGGTTATTAAGCATTGGAAGTGGCTGCTCAGGGAAGTGGTTGAGTCACCATCCCTGGAGGTATTTAAAAGTCGTGTAGATGTGGCACTTAGGGACATGGTTTAATGGTGGACTTGGCAGTGCTAGGTTTCTGTTTGGACTCGATGATCTTAAAGGTCTTTTCCAACGTAAATGATTCTATAGTTCTATGATGCTACAATTCTAATCACTATAATCACAGAGAAACCCCAAAATACCAGAGGATTCCTGCCAACGTCTCTTCAGGATAGTACTTCTGTGATTTTCTAATGGCAAGTGAATTGCATGAGAACAGCATTTTTTTTCAAAACCAAGGCTAAAACTAGGTTGTGTTATTAAAACTTCATGTTTATTTAAAAAAAAAAAATTCTCTGTGACTTGAAACATGTAGTGTGAGAACTGCAAAAACCTCTACTTCTTAATTCATTTACAATGTCTTATCTAACCATAGTAACGAGAGGACTTCATTTTAGGCTGTGACAAGCTATGATTGTCAAGGTTGTTTGACTTATATCAAAACATCTTTGGCACAGTTCAAATCCCTGGAAATGTATCTATGGCCAATTCAAACAAATAAACATCTAAATTAAAAAAAAAAAAAAAAGGTAGAATCTAGTCCTGCTGGCTTGCATTTCTCTTAATAGTTGTCTCCTAATGGACTCTAGAAGAGTTTTTGACAGGACAGTCTGTATTTTCTGATGATGTCAAAATGTCAATTGAAAATCCATCTGTTTTAGCAGAAAAGTAGTACTTTTTCAAAAATGCAACATAGAAGCCAGCATTCTGCCTGGGACCCAGAGGAGTGAGAGCAAATCCTGTATCCTAACATGGAATTAGTTATTATTTATAGAGTCTAAGAGTCGGGGCGGGGGGAAACAAACAAAACAAACACAGGAACAACAAACTGATATTCCTATTGTCTTATTCTGTGGAATATCATCTTTTTTCCTCCCTAATAATGCTTAAAACAGACCTGATTAAAACTGGGTATTATTATTCTTCATTAACTCCAAATTGCCATTTTAAAGTTTGTCACCTTAAAAAAAAGGCTCCTGATAATTTATATGATTTCTTTTCACCATTCTGTACCAGGAAACTTCTGAAAACTAAAAGACATGAAGAAAAATAGAAAATTGTACTTCCATGGTCTTGTAAATGTATTTCATTCAAACCTGGTGTGAATATTCCCTTTTCTTGTTATGTTCTCCAGATCCTTAGACTAGGAGCATATATCAAAGCTTAGATAGCCAAAACAGTGCCAATTTACTGCAATTTTTGGACATGTAATCTTGTATTCTGGAATACAAGACAAGACTACTCTCATTTACCTTGCAACGTATGTATTTATTTCACTTGAGTGTAGTGGGTTTTATTGCTTTGCTGTTTCAAATGGAATAAACATCTTTTTGGAATACAATGTAGTTTGCTAGCTAAATGGGAAAAAAGCTCTGATTTTGTGGCTATCTGTTGGAAAACACTATTTCTTTCAGAGTGCACAGTATTAGGAGCCATCCAGGGAGATATATTTGCTTCATCAAAGTACAATAATTATAAGGGTCCATCTAAGATTCGCTGATGATGATGTACATAGTATGAAAGATTCTACAGGATTAGACATCTCAAAAAAAATTTGCAGATAACAAAAGACACAGCATATCTTCATTTTCCTCTCACCCCATTTCAAACACCTCTTGTTCCCAAAACCAGCCTTGTTACATGTTACACAGTCAAAAGGGCACAAGAAAGATTGTTTTTCTGGGATTTACGGTTATTATAATCCCCCTGCACTAACTTTTTGTCATTGCTCCCAGTTTAACTTTGTTTCTGTTCTTTACAATGCAAACTATGTCTCTTTCTGCTTATACTGCTTTATCTTACTTTACCGAAGGAGGCAAGGGATGGGGAATGGTGGCAGACTTGACAACCTATCTCTCTGTTTCTTCAGAAAGCATCTCCATACTTCCTTTGATGGGATCACATATAAGCCAGCTTCCTTCCTGAGCATGGGTGTTATGTTCTCTGCAGTTTGAAAATACGTTTCTGCAGAAGTGCTCCAAAATAAATACTCATAACTTATGATGATATGTGTAAATTCCTGAAAATGGTCCATTTATCTTTTGATTCCATATTATCAGGAGGTTGATGATCACCATTTAGCTTGGAGACATACCCTTTATTTATTAGCTTTTCTGTTTCTTTTTCTTGTTTGAGGTCTTTGGGGTTACTCCTCAGGATTACCTTTTTTGCTTTCAGAGTGCCCATCACCATGCAGATGCTACCAAAATTAAACCACCTGAAGCTGTACCAAACCAAATCCAAAGAAAACTCTGAACCACAATTATTTTATTAACTCTAGAATAAATTTTGCACTCATTTTTTTACTAGAACTCTCACTAAAGACAGTAAGGTTTTTTCTCATGGGACTGTGACAGGATTGTGTCTTTAATTACTCTGGAAAAATTAAATAATTGGAAAGCAGCTTTTCTGCCAGAGATTCTAACTTTAAATACAAATATGTTTGCTGTAGAATCCAGTAAGAGTTTTACCTCACAAAAGAGAGTGGAATTTAGTGCCATAAGCAGGAAAGAGCTTTGTAAATCCAATAAAATAACATATTTTTTTATTTCCCAGGGAAACTATTTGTAAATTTCTTTAAGGATAGAATTTATTAATGAAGTCCCTAGGCTCAAACTGAGATGTTCTGAATCAGATATATTGTAACAGAGGTAACAGTTCTTTCAGTATCCTGATCTTCTAACTTGTGTATATCTTCTGAACTATTTCCACTTTCCAGAGTAATTTTCACACTGCAGTTCAGTTGAACAATGTTTCAACTTTATGTGAAATAAGGGGAAATTTCACTAATTATATTACTTCAGAGTATCATTTTACTTTTGCCCTGTTTGAAACAGCCCCTCCCAAAATCTAAGCCAAATGGCTCATCCATCATACCTGGCTCTGCTTTTGATTCTAAATCTCACAGATTCTAATTCAAATTAATTATATTTGATATACATTTGCATGTATCTGATTATATTGATGACTAGGAGTACTAGGAATACTCCTGCCAGGGGAAGAAATGAAAACACCATTCCTCTCTTGGATAAACTGAGAAAATCAAGCACCATATACATGTGCAATCACTAATGTTTTTATACTGTTTAAACTGTATCATACTTAAATCTATTTTTCCTTATATGCATTTGTTGTTTCCTAAATCATATAATGTTTAAGCTTATCAGGTATCAGTCTTCTATTGTGCAACCAGCATGCACTATCTACCTGGTTAATTACCTCATCTAAGCATGCTCTCAGTCTCCAACCATTATTAATAGCAGGCATTCAAGTGTGTGCATACGGCAATGTACTCAGAAGGCATTACCTGAATGTTCCTTAGTCCTTACACCCTCACATCCTCCTGTCCTCTCCATGGCTAATGTACCTCAGACCACAGGCTCCCTATTTTGGTCAAGCCAGGTTCAGCTACCTGCTGTAGTCATTGCCTCACATATGCATTGCTTAATCATCCACATAGAGAGCACCTCAGCTTTTTCAGATGCACACTTCACATATCACTACTAGATTGCTATCTATCAGATTGCTGAGGTAGTTAAACTTCCTATTTTTCAAATCTGCCTGGCCCATAAAATAAACATACTGCCATTTGATAAAGGCTGGCATGATTCAAACACACTGGAGTGTATGAGTGGAGAGATGAGCAATCACCAACCATATGAAGTTTAACAAGGGCAAGTGCCAGATTTTGCACCTGGGACATGGCAACCCCGGATGTACATACAGACTGGGGAACAGAGGCTGGAGAGCAGCCCCGCGGAGAAGGATCTGCGGGTTCTGGTCGACAGCAAGCTAAACATGAGCCAAGAGTGTGCCCTGGCAGCCAAGAGGGTGAACCGTGTCCTGGGGTGCATCAAGCACTGCATTGCTAGCTGGTCAAGGGAAGTGATTGTCCCACTCTACTCTGCACTGGTGCGGCCTCATCTTGAGTACTGTGTGCAGTTTTGGGTGCCACAGCATAAAAAGGATACAAAGCTACTAGACAGTGTCGAGATGAGAGCCACGAAGATGGTGAAGGGTTTAGAGGGGAAGCCATATGAGGAGAGGCTGAAGTCACTTGGTCTGTTCAGCCTGGAGAAGAGGAGACTGAGGGGAGACCTCATTGCGGTCTACAGCTTCCTCACAAGGGGAAGAGGAGGGGCAGGTGTGGATCTCTTCTCCCTGGTGACCAATGATAGGACCCAAGGGAATGGCAGGAAGGTATGCCAGGGGACGTTTAGGTTGGATATTAGGAAAAGGTTCTTCACCCAGAGGGTGGTGGAGCACTGGAATAGGCTCCCCAGGGAGGCAGTCATGGCGCCAAATCTGACAATATTTAAGAAGCATTTGGAAAACACCCTCAAACACATGGTGTGAATTTTGAGGTTGTCCTATACAGGGTCAGGAGTTGGACTCGATGATCCTTGTGGGTCCCTTCCAACTTAGGATATTCTATACTATGATTCTATCAGTCCCCATCCTTTCCTTCTCCCCACCCCCGACCCACAATTTCATCAGGTCAGCACCAATTCTAGGAAAGTCAGTCCCTTGACAGGTACAGCGGGGGAGCTAGTAAGAGAAGCTAGTATTTCTGACTCCGCTGAATGTAGTTGACTAACAGGAAATCTTATTCCCGATGTCTGCTCCTACCCACAAAAGGGCAGGCGTGCAGGAGAGAATGAGAAACAGTCTGGCTACACACACACGCACCATGGTGTGCATCACGGTTCCCAGGCTCAGGTGCAGCAGCAGCAAAGCAAACTTCTGTGTAATTGGCTGAGCACCACTGCATAGTCAGACATTTAAACACAGGAGACAGTCCACAGTTCCCACAAATTTTCTAAATAAGGATTGGCTGCAGCCAGTGGAAAAGATGGTGTCTTAATACATGAATAACAAAAACACAGTCCAGAATTTACTGGTGCCTTATGGCTCTTGTATCTCTACTTCCATTAACTCTTCAGTGAAACTTTGTCCTTTTCATGCTAATATCATTGCAAATGTAGAGTGTATTCTGAATGATTTTCTGTCTCTTTAAAGGCTACTACTCAAAAAACAGATAACACACATTTCAAAAAAAATCAATATAGGCTATAAAAATGGCTTGTTTCAAGTCATTTCCCCTTTTTCCTTGAAATCTTCTGCTCCTGTAGACATGATCACAATGCACATAAGGAGCAAGAAATTGTACCATTCAGGCTAGATGCTTTTGTCTTGTTTTATTAGAGGAGTAGAAAAGATTTTAGCACTTAAGAGTAACCTGTTGTTGCAAGGGGATATATTTATTTATTTTTCATTCATGCAGATAAAGGTGCTCAGTCATGTTCCATTTATGTTGTCATTAAGAAACCTTAAGCTAGTTTCCAGTGTCTCTTGTTAAAAAGAGCTACCTGTCACATTTTGAATCCCACTTGACAGCTGTAAAAATTGACAGACTACATGGGAGATTTTGCTGGAGAGATTAAAGCACAACTTTCTCTTCTTCAGTTGTTTTAATCCAGTTTAATTTTTTGTTTAGTTGTCATAATCAGATAATACATCAAATACTCATCAATTCTGTTTAATATTAGCATCAGATGTTGTCCAGAAAAAGGAAAGATAGCGTGTATCTTACTTTCTAGTGTCTCATCTGCATGTGTCTCCAGCTGTTGGGAATTTTTTTTTCCTTATTGCTGTCATATGTCATTGACTAAAATACAGAGTAGAGGCCACTATTCAAGCATGAAACCACAAACTGGCAGTCCAGTAAGCAGGTAAGGTAATTTCAAAGTTCCTGATATAAGTCATCTTAGAAGTAACTTTTCAATTACAAGGGTTTACTAATAATATATTGGTTCAGTTAAATGTAGTAATATGGATTTTTAGGTTTACTATTTTTCTTGAATAAAATCTCCTTTCTCATAATTATTTTCCAAAAAACATTTACCTGAAACATTTTTCAAAATGCATGCTCTGCTGCATTGTAGTCATACCATGTGTTTTACAGCATCAGATGATCACGTCCCACTAGCTAACACAGAAAACATCCTGATTTCTGGAAATATTTTAAATTGTAATGTATTTTAAACACTCTTTTTTGTTGCTAAAGCTGTTGTATTTATATAAATCTCAGAATCTTATTGTTATGAATCTACTAATTACCTGAAGGAGGTCACTGGTACCACAGTGACGAGACAGATAAACACAGCAGTGTATCATGTAATATTCATGTTTGACAAGCTCTTCTGTCATTGCTGGGGGCACGGACTTCTGTGAAGGGGTAGATGATAATTGTTCTGGTTTCGGCTGGGACAGAGTTGATTTTCTTCCTACTAGCTGGTATAGTGCTGTGTTGTGGATTTAGTATGAGAATAATGTTGATAACACACTGATGTTGTAGTTGTTGCTAAGTAGTGCCTACATTAGTCAAGGACTTGTCAGCTTCTCATGCCCTGCCAGCAAAAAGCTGGGAGGGGGCACAGCCAGGACAGTTGACCCAAACTGGCCAAAGGGATATTCTATACTGCAGGACATCATGCTCAGTATATAAGCTGGGGGGAGCTGGCTGGGGCAGGGGAGACCGCTGCCCAGGAACTGGCTGGGCATCGGTCAGCGGGTGGTGAGCAATTGCATTGTGCATCACTTATTTTGTATAGTCTTTTATCATTATCATTATTATTATCCCTTCCTTTTCCGTCCTATTAAACTCTCTTTATCTCAACCCACAAATTTTACTTTTTTTTTTTTTCCCGCGATTCTCTCCCACATTCCACTGGAGGGGGGAGTGAGCGAATGGCTGTGTGGTGTTTAGCTGCCTGCCAGTTTAAACCACAACATAATACAATTTGAATTTCAAGTCATGAAAAAGAGCATCAAAACAATTTTTAATAAGGCTTCATTAACAAACTCTGAACAACACAATATCTACAAATTATTTTTTGCACATGAATTCATATGAGAAAGGATGATCTTTTAATATAAGTCATTTGGAGTTCTGACAGCTGAACACTGAAGTTATAATGTATGTTTTTTAAAGGTTGCCATGGTCATAAGCATTTAACAATGGCCACATTCAGAAATTATTTACCTTTGGCAGACCAATTTGACTTGATATTTCATTGCTTTCCTTATTTTCCAAAACAATTGTAAGGTTTTTTATTTTTGTTTATTAACACTAGGGTCTTCTATCTATGCACAATGGTATCATATTTGTCCTTGGAATATTTTTCCTGATTACATTTCTCTTAAGCGGTCAAGCCTGAAAGCTGGTGTTAAGAGAAATGGGAAAGTGAAGTTAACTGATGTCTCAGTTCAGAAGTTTTTGCCTGCTTTATGGTGTTTTTTTAATTACAGATTGACCCAGCTCCCAGATCAGGAGCCTAGCATTGTCACCAATTCTCTAACGTGACTACGTACACAATCACAAAGAACAGACAAACTACTGGCATAACACTAGTATTTGCCGTGCTTTCAGACAAAGAAATAAAATTAAGTCATTGTAAAATACATACCAACTCAACAGATTAGTCTCTTTTGAAGCACTACTCTTTGTTACTGAATATGGAATATATTTAACATTTATTTACTGGTTTAGAGATCATCAGTGAGGAGCATATTCTCAAAAAAATTTGGCACCTTGAACTCCCACATGACATTAGCAGAAGATAGGGAGTCTCTGTCTCTTTGCAGATCATCTACAATCCATTTCTCACTAAGTGTTCATTAGACCCTTATTGTCACCTAATCTACAAATATTTTTATGCACTATTTAACTTATAAGCACAGTATGATTTCAGATCTTTCACTATATGACTCTAATCTTATTGAAAAGGAGCATTACTTGCAGAAATCATTAAGGCATTGAATCTTGCCAAATGGTGACAGCAGAGCATTGTAAGGAGAAGGAGAAATTACCTGGAAATATTATCACATTAAAGATCTTTTCACAATTCCTTCCATAGATGCAAAAAAATACACTTTTTTGCAGGGATGTTTTGCTGGATTTTTAAGATCCTTACGTGCTGGAGTTTTGATACACAGCTGGCTTTCTTAAATCATATTACCATGATTAAAAAAACCAATAGCCAAAACTAGAGCTGAAGCTACAGTTCAGGAAACCACTTAAATATGTGCTTAACTTTAAATGTGAATCCTACTGATTTCAATCAAACCAATAATCTACTGATATTTGCCTGAATGGGGATGCTGTTCTGAATGACTCGGAGCCTGAGGGAAAAGACAGACAAGGGTTTAATTAGTTTCTACCTAAGCTCTATACTTAATTTTTTCTTGACCTGGTGGCATTGCTACAAAGGATTATGTCTGCAGCCCATCTCATTTAGTACCCTGAGGTCAACAGTGGCTAGCTACATAAAAGAAAGTACAGGAAAAGATTTTAACAGACATCTGTGTATCATAATAACCAAGGACTGTGTAAAATCCTGAAGCACAAGATTCTACTTTCCACCGCATAACAGAATCATAGAATCATAATGGTTTGGATTGGAAGGGGCCTTCAAAGGTCATCTAGTCCAACACCCCCTCAATGAGCAGGGACATCTTCCAGGCTCAGAAGCCTGTCCAAACTGACCTTGGATGTTTCCAGGGATGGGGCATCTACCAGCTCTCTGGGCAACCTGTTCCAGTGTTTCACCACCCTAACTGTAAAAAATTTCTTCCTTATGTCTAGTCTGAATCTACCCTCTTTTAGTTTAAAACCATTACCCTTGTCCTATCGCTACAGGCCCTACTAAAAAGTCTGTGCCCATCTTTCTTATAAGCCTCCTTTAAGTATGGAAAGGCTGCAATAAGGTCTCCCTGGAGCCTTCTCTTCTCCAGGTTAAACAACCCCAACTCTTTCAGCCTGTCCTCACAGAGGAGGTGCTTCATCCCTCTGATCATTTTTGTGGCCCTCCTCTCAACCCACTCCAACAGGTCCATGTCTTTCCTGAACTGGGGACACCAGAACTGGATGCAGTACTCCAGGTGGTGTCTCATCAGAGCAGAGTAGAGGGGTAGAATTACTTCCCTTGACTTGCTGGCCATGCTTCTTTTTATGCAGCCCAGGATACGGTTGGTTTTCAGGGCGGTGAGCACACATTGCTGGCTCATGTCCAGCTTTTCATCCACCAGTACCCCCAAATCCTTCTCCACAGGGCTGCTCTCAATCCCTTCATCCCCCGGCCTGTATTGAACATACAATCATAGAATGGTTTGGGTTGGAAGGGACCTTTAAAGGTCATCTAGCCCAACCCCCCTGCAATGAGCAGGGACATCTTCAACTAGATCAGGTTGCTCATAGCCCCATCCAACCTGACCTTGAATGTTTCCAGGAAAGGGGCATCCACCACCTCTCTGAGCAACCTGTTCCAGTGTTTCACCACCCTCATTATAAAACATTTCTTCCTTATGTCTAGTGTCTTTTTTTTTGTGGCCCTCTTCTGAACCCACTCCAACAGGTTCATGTCTTTCCTGTGCTGAGGGCTCCAGAGCTGGACGCAGTACTCCAGGTGGGGTCTCACCAGAGCGGAGTAGAGGGGTAGAATCACCTCCCTCGACTTGCCGGGCATGCTTCTTTTGATGCAGCCCAGGATACGATTGGCTTTCTGGGCTGTAGGTGCACATTGCTGCCAGCTCATGTCCAGGTTTTCATCCATCAGTACCCCCAAGTCCTTCTCTGCAGGGCTGCTCTCAATCCCTTCATCCACCAGCCTGTATTGATACCAGGGGTTGCACCGACCCAGGTGCAGGACCTTGCACTTGGCCTTGTTGAACCTCATAAGGTTCACAAGGCCTCTTTTCTGGAGCCTGTCCAGGTCCCTCGAAATGGCCTCCCATCCCTCAGGCATGTCAAACACACCACTCAGCTTGGTGTCACCTGCAAATTTGCTGAAGGTGCACTCAATTGCACTGTCTGTGTCATTGATGAAGATATTAAACAGTACTGGTCCCAATATAATTTTGTGTCATCTACAAGACCACATTATAAGTCCAGATAGTCTACTTATCTGTATAAACATATAATCCCTCACTCACTGTGAAAAGTGTAGAGCACAAATTCTGATCTACCCATTTTATATAATTTTTTTTTTCTGTACTTTTATCATGTCCTTTATATTACTTAATACTATATTTTCTAGGGTAATCAGTTGTACCAATAGACACTTTTCAACTTCATAGAACGCACTTTAATGACTAAATGGGCACCTGTAACTTTAACAGATCTGCATTTGGAAGCAGACCAATGTTTTCATAACTCTTGTTCTTTTGGAATTTTCTCTAGCCCATGTCCCAGTCATTGTTTTTTTCCAAAGCTGATTCAGAAAATTCCTAAAAATATATTGGCATTTACCCATTTGCTGAGATGCCTCATCTCCCACAAAATTACTTTTTATAAAAATGCTTAAATTTTGCATCATACAGATTACAGGTAGGTTTACCACACAAAACTCTCTACTTGCCTGCATATTTATTCATCACTGGTAAGGCCTTTGTGTACTTACTGTGCTGGAGCTATCCACAGCTTACGTAGTGGTTGGAAGGTATGGTGATATTCAGGAAGCCCACAGTAATCTGCACCTTCAGAGCTACTTAGCATCCAGATTCCTCAATCCAGAGTAATTTGCCAAAGCAAGCTGCCAAGGAGATGGAAAACCCAGGGCTTCCAGGGTGTTCGACCATACCAGCAACCTGGTAGCTGCCTCAGAGACAGGGACTTCACAGCCTCCTGACTGCCATGCCAGCTGCCTGTCTTTAGAGGTAGCTGACTCCTGAGGCAATCCAATTTACAGGAGCTGGTGAGCTGGTTTGGAAGTCCAGGCTCTTCTTGAGCTTTCAGACTCTCAGCTTCCCAGAAAACCTCCAGGATCACCATAAAGCCAGGGATTCAGGGATTTTGCCTTTATGTCAAAAGGAGACCAATTTTCCTGTCTGTTCATGGAGTGTCAAATATTGGGAAGCAGCATGCCCTATTGAAATGTTTTTATTTCCTTAAATGACTTTATCGTCTGGATTGCAGTTATTGGGAATTTCAGTCTCTCATGGTTTTGCTCCAAACTGAAATTAAAGCAAGTTTGGAAATCTTAAAATTCCTCACAATACAGAATCCCACTGTCCACCCACTCCTCTCTCATTTCATCTTTCCTCTTTCATATACCACTTCTTGGCTGCAGGCTGATGAACCTCTATTACAGCTTTTGTTCACCAGCACATTTTTTTTACTGGGTGGTACATCATCATCACTCTGGACTTACATCTATGCCCATCAAGGTGTCATTCTGATAGCTAAAATACTGTATGGAAACAGTATTAATTCTTTTCAATAAAGAATTTCTAGAGATGCTCTATCAAAACACAATTTGGACTAAAGGAAACTGGGAATTTTTATGTCATACAGACTTATTTTCTCCTGCAAAATACAATAAATACCCTGGGGGGGAATCTAAAATGTTAAAGCAGGTTAAATAATAAAGTTACTTCTTAATCTGTAAGGAACATTACACATTAATGCTCTCTTCAGTTACAAGCTGCCTATATTGAAAATGAAGAAGGTATATCCCTGAAAAAAACATCAAGCTTATAAGATAAAAAAATGGTTGTAGGTTGCCTAACACTTTAACAGCAATAATTATCTGTCATCTTAATGCAGATGCAGATAAATAGCTAACGCTATTTCATAAAAATGCATACAACCAATGTCTACATTAGGCATCATCTTTTTTTTCTTCCCTAGTATGCATGTCTACAAACAAGTAGCATTTAAGTTAAAAACATTGCCTTTTTTTCTCGTTGTAGCAGTATTATTGAAAAATGTTGTCCTGAGAACTTCACGCTGCCTCTGGAAAGAAAAGACATAGAAAAATCACACTGTGGATATATATGTTTTCTTGGCATGTTCTACACACTATTGTTTCCAAGGCAATAGAGACCAAAAAATATGTAATTTGAAGGAAATGTTTTCAAATGCAGGTGTTGGTATAGATAATAATAGATGAGAACTTTGAATTTGAGATACAAGCATCAATATTGACCCAGGTGTTTTTCCAAGCTAACATTGTTCTACTTAAAAACCACCTAATATAAAGGTGCTGTTTACAGCATTCTTGGTACTGAGAAGCTGGTGAGCTTTTCGATGATTAAATCACATTTCAGGGGTCTAGCCAGTATCTTGTAACTATTTTTCTTTTCCCCTTTTAAATTTAGTTGAGGGTTTCACCGCTAAAACACTCCTTTCAAGTTGTGGAAATGCTGCTTCCTCTAGCTCCTCCTAAATGACTTTTGTAAAGAATGTGTTTATCTGCACAGATCTCTTCTCTTCTTCTTTGCTTTTCTTAGAAACATGGCTGTGCTTTTTGTTATTGAACCAGCCGTGGAGCTAAGTGGAACATTTGACCCTTGGGCATCAGGGGGAGGGACCTGAATAGGGCAAGGGATAGAAAATGGTTGACTACATGTGCTACATGACTCAATATGAGAAAGTACT
>WAAD01035852.1:142385-176875 GCA_013389945.1 Fregata magnificens | reverse complement strand
CAGTGGGGAAGAAGACTGGCCTGGCTGAACAGAGAGCTTTGGCTGGAACTCAGGAAAAAGAAGGAGAGTTTATGAATTTTGGAAGAAGGGACAGGCAACTCAGGAGGACACAAGGATGTCGTGAGGTTATGCAGGGAGAAAATTAGAAGGGCCAAAGCCCAACTAGAACTTTATCTGGCTACTGCTGTAAAAGGCAATAAAAAATGTTTCTATAAATACATTAGCAACAAGATGGGGCTAAGGAGAGTCTCCATCCTTTATTGCATGCAGGGGGAAACATAGTGACAAAGGATGAGGAAAAGGCTGAGATACTTAATGCCTTCTTTGCCTCAGTCTTTGATAGTAAGACCAGTTGTTCTCCAGGTACCCAGCTCCCTGAGCTGGAAGACAGGGAAGGGGAGCAGAATGAAGCCCCCATAATCCAAGGGGAAATGGTTAGTGACCTGCTACACCACTTAGACACACACAAGTCTATGGGGCCAGATGGGATCCACCCAAGGGTACTGAGGGGGCTGGCGGAAGTGCTCACCAAGCCACTTTCAATCCTTTATCAGCAGTCCTGGCTAATTGGGGAGGTCCTGGTTGACTGGTGGTTGGCAAATGTGACACCCATCTACAAGAAGGGTTGGAAGGAAGATCCAGGGAACTACAGGCCTGTCAGTCTGACCTCAGTGCCAGGGAAGGTTATGGAGCAGATCATCTTGAGTGCCATCATACGGCACGTACAGGACACCCAGGGGATCAGGCCTAGTCAGCATGGGTTTATGAAAGGCAGGTCCTGCTTCACTAACCTNATGAAAGGCATGTCCTGCTTGACCAACCTGATCTCCTTCTATGACCGGGTGACCCGCTTAGTGGCTGAGGGCAAGGCTGTGGATGTTGTCTACCCAGACTTTAGTAAAGCCTTTGACAGTGTTTCCCACAGCATTCTCCTGGAGAAACTGGCTGCTCATGGCTTGGACAGGTGTACTCTTTGCTGGGTAAAAAACTGGCTGGATGGCCAGGCCCAAAGAGTTGTGGTGAATGGAGTTCCATCCAGTTGGCAGCCGGTCCCAAGTGGTTTTCCCCAGGGCTTGGTATTGGGGCCAGTTCTATTTAATATCTTTATCAATCATCTGGATGAGGGGATCAAGTGGACCCTCAGTAAGTTTGCAGACAACATGACACCAAGTTGGGTGAGAGTGTTGATGTGCTTGCGGGTAGGAAGGCTCTGCAGAGGGATCTGGACACGCTGGATCGATGGGCCAAGGCCAATTGTATGAGGTTTAACAAGGCCAAGTGCCGGGTCCTGCACTTTGGTCACAACAACCCCATGCAACACTACAGGCTTGCGGAAGAGTGTCTGGAAGGCTGCCTGGCAGAAAAGGACCTGGGGGTGCTGGTCAATAGCCGGCTGAATATAAGCCAGCAGTGTGCCCAGGTGGCCAAGAAGGCCAATAGCAGCCTGCCTTGTATCAGAAATAGTGTGGTCAGCAGGATGAGGGAAGGGATTGTCCCCCTTTACTTGGCACTGGTGGGGTCACACCTCGAATACTGTGTTCAGTTTTGGGCCCCTCATTACAAGAAAGACATTGAGGTGCTGGAGCATGTCCAAAGAAGAGCAATGAAGCTGGTGAATGGTCTAGAGAACAAGTCTTATGAGGAGCAGCTGAGGAAGCTGGAGTTGTTTAGTTTGGAGAAAAGGAGGCTGAGGGGAGACCTTATCATTCTCTACAACTACGTGAAAGGAGGTTGTAGCAAGGTGGGTATCAGTCCCTTCTCCCAGGTAACAAGCGATAGGACAAGAGGAAATGGCCTCAAGTTGCGTCAGGGGAGGTTTAGATTGGATGTTAGGAAAAATTTCTTTACTGAAAGTATTGTCAAGCATTGGAACAGACTGCCCAAGGAAGTGGTTGAGTCACCATCCCTGGAGGTATTTGAAAGAAGTGTAGATGTGGCGCTTAGGGACATGGTTTAGTGGCAGTGTCAGGTTTACGGTTGGACTCGATGATCTTAAAGATCTTTTCCAGCCTAAATGATTCTGTGGTTCTATCTGCTGTGTCAAGGCTGTACTAAATTCTTAATCACAACTCAGAACTGCCAATTGTCATTTTGCAAGGCAATATTTCTATGTGTGGAGCAATAAAACAAAGGGGCTTTATTAAACTAATTATAAATGTACTATGATTGCAGCAACGAGGTTTTTTTCCATAGGAGGCTGAATTCACCTGGATCTATCAGCACTTTTCAAGAGCAATTACAAAAGAAGCATCACTGACTGAGTAAAAATTCCTTTTAGCTGTGCACGATATGCTCATGTAATGAAATATGAAGATGTGCACAGGGTTGCTCACATTTCCCCAAACAGGACCGGTGGGAACTTCATGAGACCCGTGATAATAATGGAATGGATTTGTGTCTCATTTGTCCAGCAAGGAGAAGGAATTGCTGAAGCAGTCGTTTCCCAAAATAGACAGAAACATTTCTTCAGGAGGAAGAAATGTATCCTTCACATCTGTAGGAGTGTTCGATCCAGGTCCTTCTCATCTCTTTAAATATGGTCAATCTATTGCATCAGAAAAACAAATGTTTTCTTACACTGTCTTCAGTGTCTGAATTAGTTGCTACACAAACGATTCATAGAGTTGTTAACGCAGAGGTGATACATGTGCACTTTCCATTGCTAATATACACCTCTGCACTGTAAGCATGGGCATTTCATTCAGATTCTCTTAACCAAAGGCCTAATTAACTTCAACTCCAAAAAATATTCCTAACCTTGAAGAGCAGCTTCAGTTTTGCTGCTCCTGTTTTAGACCAGAAAAGGAGTGGTTGTGTACGTAAAACAGCGATCCGGGAGCACACTGTACCAGCTGGTGCAATATATTTTATGCTATAATGGCTCAAGACTGGTATTCAAGATGATCAACAGTAATCAAATTTTCATTGTTACAAATAAAGGAGTGATATGTTAAGGGCAAAGTGTGTATCTCAAGAAAAATGAAAAAAACCCCAACTTTTACTGGATATTCAAAATGAAAAAAAATGGTGGATGGATTCAATAATTATTGTTGGCATTGTGAGACAACCTAAATAGGAGAAGACCAGTCTCTCATTACTGAGAGTGCTGATTCCCTCTGTGTCTGTGTCTCCGGTTTTGGGCTCCCACTAGTGCCTCAGCTTTCCCTCCTATCTGCTTGTTCCCATCAGCTTGCAGCTTCCCATAGCTGCTTCTGAAACCAGTTTGACTTCTTCCTCTCCATTGGCGTTATTTAACATGGATGTCTCTTCCACCATGTATATTCTTACTGATCTGCAGTCAAAATGTGTAGGAGTTCCACCACTGGGGAAATTAGTCATGGAATCTCATTTACATTGTCCCTTGTTGCTTCCTTACTGCACTCTATGTAAGATGAACTTTAAAGAGCTGCCCACTCATGTCTCCTCACAAGTTTGGTTTCTATAATTCCAATAACTTTTTTTAATCTCTTCTATATCACTTGGGTTCTATCCCAATAAACTGCTGATAGGTGGACGAGTAGTGGACATTGTTGTGTGTATATGCTCACGAAGTTTTTGCCTGGAACTGCAGTTGCACAAATGAAGATGGCCTTGTAATCTTCATGGTTTTGTGAAGATTTTTTGACAAAAGCCATCTTTTAGCACTTTTAATGTGTGATGCTCTGTAACTTTGAAATTTCTCTTCAGTTAAATGTAGAGAGAGATGAGCTTGAAAAAACTTTATCTGAGTCTTTTTTAAAGAGTTTTCAGAGTCTCCTTTTATTTATCATTTCTGTGATTCATTCAATGCAGGATGATGTCGCCTTATCACTGCATTCTTTTTTCAAAGCTGTCTATTCAAAACAATTATTTTCCTTTCCCTACTGCTTTTGAGTTCTGTCCTCCTGCGTTCCTAAAGTTCTCTGAAGTTCACCATATCAAAGACTCTATCTGACAGGGTCTTGCTTCCATTTTTGATAATATCCTCACTGTACTTCTGAGCTGAACTCTTGCAACTTGTAATTCTCTGTGAATTTCCTGCTGTCTGGCTCTTCACGTATGTCAAGGAGCAGCAATCTTATGAAGAAATATCAGGGCATGTGGGGCGCAAAAAACATTAATTCCAGGTGCCTCTCTGAAGGGGATGCCAAATAGGGACTGTGATGCCCAAACCTCACTGACTGCTGTCGTTAAAATGAACCTTACAACTTTCCAGCTGAAAGAAGACTGCGAAAAGGAAGGAAAGAAAGCAAAGAGAATGAGAACATTGGGAATGGAAGGAGGTAGAAATGGCCAGGAGAGTTCAGATGAGGAATTCCCCAGCTGAGAAAGTTATCTCTGTATATTAACCATCCTGTCAATCTGCCTCTCTGTTCATTTCAGAGTCCACTTCAAAGTATCCTTTCCTGTCCTGAAGACCTTCCTTGCTTGCTGTCACCCCCAGCTTTCTCATCCTTCTCTGGTCACTAGCTGCTATTGGTAAAAAGAGTATGCTGGTATCTAAAATTAAAAACAAAAAACCCCTGTTGGTTACCTATATATGCAGTCCATACTGGACCTACTGCACATGCACTGTAAAGACAACACGGACATATGCAGTAGCTGTGTGTTTATTGCTTTAAGTGACTACCAGATTCCTGAAATTAGTATTCAAAATAAGTAGGATGACAGCAGACTTGTAAAGGTTTTCTGTAAACATGAGTGGACCCGCATGTATAAAAACCCTTTCCTTTGTGCTTTCTGTGGCCAGGAACAGCATTTTATTATTGCATTATCTTAAAGGTTGTGACAGGATCTCAAACAGGTGCTTTAATGTAAATTCCTGAATTTTACTGCTTCCAAATCAGGTACATAATACCTAACCTAAGAACATAGAATCATAGAATCATAGAATGCTTTGGGTTGGAAAGGACCTTTAGAGGTCATCCAGTCCAACCCCCCTGCAGTGAGCAGGGACATCTTCAACTAGATCAGGTTGCTCAGAGCCCCGTCCAACCTGACCTTGAATGTTTCTAGGGGTGGGGCCTCCACTACCTCTCTGGGCAACCCGTTCCAGCGCTTCACCACCCTCATTGTAAAAAATTTCTTCCTTATACCCAGTCTAAATCTACCCTCCTTTAGTTTAAAACCATTACCCCTTGTCCTGTCACAACAAGCCTTACTAAAAAGATGGTCCCCATCTTTCCTGTAGTCCCCCTTTAAGTACTGAAAGGCTGCAATAAGGTCTCCCCGCAGCCTTCTCTTCTCCAGGCTGAACAACCCCAACTCTCTCAGCCTGTCCTTGTAGGAAAGGTGCTCCAGCCCTCGGATCACTTTTGTGGCCCTCCTCTGGACCCGTTCCAACAGTTCTATGTCCTTCTTGTGTTNGGGGTTGCCCCGACCCAGGTGCAGGACCTTGCACTTGGCCTTGTTGAACCTCATGAGGTTCACACAGCCCCACCTCTCCAGCTTGTCCAGGTCTCTTTGGATGACATCCCGTCCTTCCGGCGTGTCGGCTGCACCACTCAGCTTGGTGTCATCTGCAAACTTGCTGAGGGTGCACACGATGTCACTGTCTATGCCATTGATGAGAATATTAAACAGCACTGGACCCAGTATGGACCCCTGACGGACACCGCTTGCCACCAGTCTCCATTTGGACATTGAGCCGTTGACCACTACCCTCTGGATGCGACCATCCAACCAATTCCTCATCCACCAAACAGTCCACCCATCAAATCCATATCTCCCCAATTTAGAGAGAAGGATGTCGTGGGGGACCGTGTCGAAGGCTTTACAGAAGTCCAGATAGATGATAGCCGTTGCTGTTCCCTTGCCCACTGATGCAGTCACTCCATCATAGAAAGCCACTAGGTTGGTCAGGCAGGACTTGCCCTTGGTGGAGCCATGCTGACTGTCTCGAATCACCTTCCTGTCCTCCATGTGCTTTAGCATAGCTTCTGGGAGGATCTGTTACAAATGTTTGTGTTTGCAGCAGTGCGTATGCAAATTTGGAAGCTTATTTGTGATATTATTAATTTATTGTTTATATTTTCTTCCTGAGTGAGACTCTAATTTCTCTGTTTTCCTTTTTTTTTTTTTTTTCATTTAACTGGATCTATCTTCTATGCTAAATTGCATATGCAGATATGCAACTGACTTACGGAGTGGTGCAGAAAAAACACTTGCAGCTAAATAATGGCTAGACAATTTAATTTCATACGGATTATTGTATTTGGTGAGACAGTCAATATCAATATAAATGTCTACCATGAAACTGAAAAACAAAAGGACTTTAAAAAACCTAAGTGCGAAAATCTTTCTTCCATGATGTTTGTTTAAAACATATAAAAGCACATTTTTACACCGTGTGTAATGAACGTATGGAATTTGTTGGCACAGGAGGTTGTCAATGCAGATAGTACCAGTAAACCCCAAAAAAGATTAGGCAAATTAATGGAGAACAGGCCTGTAGACACTAGAGGCACAGGCAGGGATGAGCCCACTGACCTTCCAAGGCAGCGGATGTGGTCTCTGGGCAGGATGGGGCAGACAGACCGGGGAAAGCAGCTATCCCTCAGCAGTTTCATGCGTTGTCACTTGGGGACAGCTAGATCGGTCTCTGCTGGTAAGACATTTCTTACTCGCATCTGATGTGTGAATTTAGATCCCATCAAAGGAAACGTACCAGGAACAGAAAGGGAATACAACTTCAGGAATGCAGACGAATAAAATTATTAGCCTTTACAACTCTGAAAAGAGCCTCCTGCTTTTAGCATTTGTCACATTCCAAACCCTTCAAAAGAGAGAGAGCACCCACAGGTTTTTAATGACCTTTTCACAGGTAGTAGGCATCTTCTTCCCTCAGAAATACAAAGCCAAATCAAACTGAATTTTGGCATGGGTTTTTTTGCCAAAATGAAAAGGCTGGATTAAACTGCCGTAAATTGTATCTGCATCCACTTCACAGAAAGCGCTGGCAAGGCAATGCCTAACATACGTAACTAGTTTGCTTTATTTGAGGGCACAGTGCATTACACATGGTTTCTGGCTCAGGATGCATAATTACCATATATTTTCCCAATTATAAACAAATTATTGTTATATAATTTAAAATTAATAAACGACTCCGATAAAACCTTTGATGTTATTAAAACATCTAGCATTTTAGTTTGTATCAAGGCACTTCTTTACTGCTTTTAGATAATTTAGCACATTGTTTAGTGCACTTACTTCATAAAGACAGGTTATTCCAAAGGGAGCTGCTTCTGTAGTTCATTGCCTGGATAATATTGAACATCTCAAGATGGTCTACGATTCTAGAAAACAATATATTCTTGAGAACTGTTAAATTGTCATGGGGGTTACTCTTTTCTGCTAAAACTAATGCTGTACATCGTTGCAAAGGATAAAAACATTTAAGTAATCAGTTCTTGGATTTGGAAGATATTCCCATTTTAGCCAACATTATGACATTTTTCTATTTATTCTGATGTAACTGTAATTAAATTACCAAGTCTAGGTCAAAACAGGAAATAATAATTCTTAAAATACTGATGGAGTAATCATTTTGTATCATTAATTTATGGACTTGTAAAAACTTGGAGTGACATTACTAGAGCTGAATATAATTTTGAATATTGTTATTGTTAATTAGTGATAATAGTATCTGCAAGCTATGTAATACTCTTTATTTGCCTCAGAAAGTGAGTTTTCCAAACTCATGTCATTACCCCTACACATCTCAGCCAAATAGTCATATTCACAAGTCTGGCCATTAATTAACCATTGCACTTACTTCAGAGTCTCTGAGTTACAGCAGAAAAGAGAAGCCAGTGTTGAGTGTCTCCCATTTAATACTTTTCTCCAGTGTTACCCTTCCCTTAGAATTAATAAATAACCAAAAATGGTGCCAAAGAAAGAGGAAATGAGATTCTGTTTCCATTCTGTCTTTTCAAGAATCCACCAAGTTCCTCAAAATTATGGTTCTCATCAGACAAATAAGAGGTGGCCTGCTGTTCACACACAGGGCTTGCATCCTCCAAACGCTGTAGATTCACATCAGGCAGAAAGGACAAAAGGGAGAAAATTACTGAGGCAAGTATTGTAGTGCAAATTGCGTCCTGGTTTGAGTAGGGCACAATTTTGAAAAAGAAAGATAGAGATACTCATACAGCAGTGATTTGACTTGAGATGCAATTGGAATTTTATAGTTTATATTTCTCAACTTTTCTAGCTTTTGGAGAAACGTTGAAAATACAACAGTCATATGCTGAAATATTTGACAATGGAGTTAGATGCTCTATCTCATGTTCAAGTGGAAGAAATATATTGGGAAAATTTTCTGTCGCCAAAATCCTCAAAATTATAGAAATATTTATATTTATTTCTATCTTGAACAATTTCAAAGTGGTGTATGTGTGAATTCCAGATCTAGACTTAATTTTTTTTACAGATTGTCCCTAACACAAGTCTGATTTCTTGATTTCTTACGTGACTTTCCTAGACTTTGAAAGTGAATCTTGGACTCCAGGTATCTTGCGATACCATTCCTTGTCCTCTAAATATTGCTATTGCTGATGCATTTGGTATTGCGTGCTTTTACAGAGGCACAGTAACTCTTAGAGACTCTCATACTGCATATTTCTCAATTGCTGTTTGTGAAGGCAGCAGAAAGTCACATGGCTTGTCATTGCCCACAAATCTGACATCATGACATCTGCAAGAGCTGTAATTGCCTGAATGTTCTTGGACAGTAACGTGAACAATGTGAGACTCACAATTTTTGGCAAGCTTTCAGAGCTTGTTAAGACAATTAAACAGTCTTGGAATAATATCTATATTTTTATGACTACAGATCTTCAAGATAAGGTATTTGTTTCTGATAATTTGATCTGTAAATCGATCTAAACTATTTTATATAATTGTCATTCAGTTGTATTCCTTACTGTGTTTTCCTACTCAGCCTCATATCTCCGTCTGAATTGCTAAAAATTGAAGACTGTCAGCTGGCATGTTTTGAATGGTGATTCCTACTTTTTTTTTTTTTTTTTTTTGGATCCCATAAGCTCTTCTTCAAAAACATCATATTCAAATTCACCTGTAGCACTTGTAAGAGATACAGTGTATGTGGGAAGCCTATTTTCTGTACAAAACTTCAGTTCTGTCTTTAAAAACAGGCATTTTTCCAAATATCCTGAGAACATTTTTCAGAAGTCAGTTTGGAGACCATATGTATGCCTTCACCTAGTCATATTTTCTTAGTGAACTGACAAAAATAAGTTTTAGCTAATGTTACCCTGCTAAGTTAGAGTAGCTGCCAAGCAGCATGCTGAATGGACCATATTCTGCCTCCAGAGTTAACCACAGGGCTGATTATTAGCAATATTGAGTCTCTCCAGTCTTCAGCAGTGGCAGGCAATGAATGATAGGCAGAGGAGAGAGGACATGGTTCATTTGCAGGTAGCTGAATGCATTCTGTTCATGTACTGGCATGTGTAGCCTGTAAGAATAAATGAGACATCGACAGAGAGACACCCAGCAGAGCTGCCAACTTGCCATTTTTACAATTTTTTCTGATCATAATTTCATTTGGTTAACATGCTAAATATAAAACACAGAAGCTTCAGTTGCACTCAGTGAGGAAGAGGTCATATGTTAAAACACTGAAGCTTAGATGTTAGTGCTACTTAAAAAGGCAAAACAAACCCAACACCTATGTTTCACCAGCACTATGGATTTAGAGAGATATATACATATATTTTTATATATGTATACATATATGTGTAAGTAACACAAGGGGAAGATTTCCACTAAGTCTTTCTTCACCTGTCTCTGGCTTCCACCTTCTTTTGCCTCTGATTTTGCCAGGGCTGCATAAAGGAGTGCATTATCTGATGGCATGCATTATCTGAGGATTTATTTTCAAATGCAGGCACTTTTAATGAATGTTAATAATCTGAAGTATTCCTAAGCATGAAAATATGGAAAGCTTTCTGCTATTATCAATGAGTCAATTTTAATGGGTTTTCAAAGTGTAAATGACAAAAATTTATATTTTTGCAATCCCTGGCAATGCCTTTTTCTGGTTTCATATAGGAAAACTTTATTAATAGCATCCTAAAGATATGAGATACTCGACACATGCTGGGCTAAAAATATTTTTATTCAGTACTGAATTCTTTACCATCCTGGTTTGCACATTTGTCTTAATCTAACTAGTAGGAAATTTCATACATAATATGCATATTTGGATGTAACAGTGAAAAAAATTATAAGATGTTTTAATTTTCATTTTTTCATAGAAAAGTCATTCTGTTTATAGGCAGTATCTAAACATTCCAAACCCCTATATTTAGTGAAGAAAAATACACTCGTTTTTTTTAATGAATAATATAATGGTGGCCAGTAGGAGAGCTTCTGCTGTTTTGTTGGACGATGTTTCTATTCTTCAGTTTACAGGACAGAAATCTGTGTTTCCTAACATACATAATGATATTTTTGAAAGTTTTTTTACCTTTTCTTTCTTTTTTAGTGATTTAAATTCTATATATTGAATGTAGGCCATCGCAAAAGGGCCATCTAGCCATATATACCTTCCCATTGCTAATGTCAGGGGCAGGGGAAATAGTAATCCAGTATCT
This sequence comes from Fregata magnificens, assembly GCA_013389945.1. NCBI lineage: Eukaryota > Metazoa > Chordata > Aves > Suliformes > Fregatidae > Fregata > Fregata magnificens. The sequence continues at coordinate 166,274 of WAAD01035852.1, read as the reverse complement.
ATCTGTATTGGGTTTGCGTGGGCAGGTTTTGGTAGCGGGGGGCTACAGGGATGGCTTCTGTGAGAAGCTCCTAGAAGCATCCCCCATGTCTGACAGAGCCAATGCCAGCCGGCTACAAGATGGACCCGCTGTTGGCCAAGGCCGAGCCCATCAGCGACGGTGGTAGCGCCTCTGGGATAACATATTTAAGAAGGTGGAACAAAAAACCTGCGCAACTGCAGCTGGAGAGGGGAGTGAGAATATGTGAGAGAAGAACTCTGCAGACACCAAGGTCAGTGAAGAAGGAGGGGGAGGAGGTGCTCCAGGCGCCGGAGCAGAGATTCCCCTGCAGCCTGTGGTGAAGACCATGGTGAGGCAGGCTGTCCCCCTGCAGCCCATGGAGGTCCTTGGTGGAGCAGATATCCACCTGCAGTCCATGGAGGACCCCACGCCAGAGCAGGTGGATGCCCGAAGGAGGCTGTGAGCCTGTGGGAGGCCCGTGCTGGAGCAGGCTCCTGGCAGGACCTGTGGCCCTGTGGAGAGAGGAGCCCACGCTGGAGCAGGTTTGCTGGCAGCACTTGTGACCCCGCAGGGGACCCACGCTGGAGTAGTCTGTTCCCAAAGGACTGAACACCATGGAAAGGACCCACACTGGATCAGTTTGTGAAGAACTGCAGCCTGTGGGAAGGACTTATGTTGGAGCAGTTCGTGGAGGACTGTCTCCCGTGGGAGGGACCCCATGCTGGAGCAGGGGAAGAGTGTGAGGAGTCCTCCCCCTGAGGAGGAAGGAGCGGCAGAAACAACATGGGATGAACTGACCACAACCCCCATTCCCCGTCCCCCTGCGCTGCTCGGGTGGAGGAGGTAGAGTAAAAATCGGGAGTGAAGTTGAGCCCAGGAAGAAGGGAGGGGTGGGGGGAAGGTGTTTTAAGACTTGGTTTTGTTTCTCATTACCCTACTCTGATTTGATTGTTAATCAATTAAGCTAATTTCCCCAAGCTGAGTCTGTTTTGCCCATGATGGTAACTGCTGAATGATCTCCCCCTGTCCTTATCTTGACCCATGAACCTTTCATTAAATTTTTCTTTTCCGTGTCCTGCTGAGGAGGGGGAGTGATAGAGCAGCCTTGGTGGGCACCTGGTGTCCAGCCAGGGTCAACGCACCACATATAGTTATTTTTTTTTAGTGATTTAAATTCTATATATTGAATGTAGGCCATAGCAAAAGGGCCATCTAGCCATATATACCTTCCAATTGCTTATGTCAGGGGCAGGGGAAATAGTAACCCAGTATCTATCTATTGCTTTGTTCACTGCCTGAAGGAAGCAGATGTATACTTATCTCTAAGAAAGAAATTTATGAAAAAACGTTCCTTGAAATTATCTCTCAGTTTGCACTAAGGAAATATTCTCCACATACACTGAAAGAAACCTGGATTAGACAGCTATAGCAGAGGTCCAGCCAGCCTAAAGTAGTTCAACAGCTCTTTTAATAAGCCTGTAGCTGAAGAATGTGAATACTGTTTCCAGTGCCAGCAGGTCTCTCTTTACAATTTAATTAGCTCTACAATTAGAAAATAACTAATTTCATTAAGAATCTGTTTGAGCTGTGCAACCCTTTCAGAAAGCAGCATGTAGATTCTCTGTTACTAGTGCCAGATAATCGTTTGTCCAATACGAAGCACAAATCACTTTGTTAGATCTCAATCTTGTCATTCTCTCAAGTTGGGGGTCTACTACTGGCTCACACTTTAGTAGAAAGATGACTGCAGGTTCATATGACCTCGCTGTGTATGGATTAAACAGCATTTAGCTGTTCAAAATGAGAGGTTTGGTCCCAGATTGTGCCTCCCCAGATTCCTCTTTTAGCTTCAAGTCACCCATTTAACTGTCTGAAAGCTGTATCACTACGTAGACATCTCTCAGTGAAATGACAAGCTGTTGGCTAGTATTTCTCCATAAGTGTATGCATAGGAATGAGGATAAAGAATAGCATATTCTTCTGTTTCCTTATTTTTTGTCTTTTCCAAACTTCATATATTTCATCAGGACTTGTCAAAAGTAATAACAGAAACCTTATTAGTGGTAGGCGGTAGCCTCGACACTGTTCAAGCGATGATGCTGTTTGTACGCAGATGTCATCAGAGCTGGACTGGTGTAGGAGAGGGTGTGCGCAGCCCTCCATAAGGGCAGCAGCAGCTGCTGTGTGTGCACTCCCAGCACAAGAGGGAGCATCGCTGGGAACTGTTATTAGTGTACAGCTCATCTTCCACACTGCTAGCATGAGGTCAAAACTGCAATCTAGCCCCAAATTACTGCCCGATAGGTTGTACACTCTAAAAAGACATGATCCTGCTCTGCTTCAGCTGCAGCATATTGCTGTCTGAAGACCAGCTGCAGCCTCACTGCTGTGTGTTTATAGATACCCACTACCTGACACGCTGTTTATGGTGCATGACGACTAATGAAAAAGGGTTTAATTAAATCTTTTTAATTTTTTTTTCATTTCTGTTTTTAAAGGAAATGTTCTAAAAATGGAGAGATGTAGGGCACCCCTCTGGGCAACCTGAGCCTCTATACAAGGGACTGGTGATGCAGAAAAGACTGCTTTGCTTTGCCCTGAGGACTGAAGTGCAGCAGAAATACAACCTGAGAAAATGGGAAACTCTCTGAGATATGCTATAGATAGAAGCATGATTTAGCAGTGACACCAGAAGATACTTAGAAGCAGAGGAATCTTCATCAGCTTCTGTTTGGCCACTAGGTATATTATCACAACTGAGTGCCTTCAATGTGGAGGAAAAAACCAAAAAAATGCTGGTCGTTATCACTTAAAGACATTTTCCAGATCTCATATATTAAGCCAGCAATTATCATGAATTCATCCTGCAACCTTTCAAAATAGTATTTCAAAATACCTGATGAATACTCTGGAGCTTGTTGGATTCGTCTTTTTCTTTCTACACCCAGCCATCACTGATGCAAGTAGCAAAGCCTGGGACACCTGCTAAAGAGCAGAGTAGAATTTACTCACAGTCCGTAGGCAATCAGAAGGAAAACTGATTTTCTGCATGTCCCTTTGAGGAATATTAGGGGAAAACTTAATGAAGTAAGTGACTTCACTGTTACAGTAACTGTCTTAAGACAAAGTACTAAAGAAAGCAATGCATGACTTGTAACACTAACAAAAGACAGGATAGAACCATCCTTTAGCTCCTCAAAGGCTGTAGATTTTTTACAAAATATCTTTTTAACCATGAAATGATGGATTAGGGCTCAGAGTTTTCATAAGCAGCTAAGACAGCTAGATATCCCATTCCTGTTAACAATAAGGAAACTGGGCACTCAGTGTTGCTAGGCGGTTTTGCAACATCCATGTGTAGAAATTACAAATGAAAGAAAGTCTAGAAAGTCTTCCAGCTCATTTCTGCATTGAAGGGAAGAATGTCCTCTCCAGTATTTATGAAGGCTTTATTTAGCCTATTTTGACTGTTTCTAATGATTTCTTACTTTTGACTTGTGTAATTATTTGGAACTAATTTTTTTTTTACTTTATATATTTTTTACTAAAGATTAATCTTGTTTTTCTGCATTCCATTTTGCATGCTTATGTTTTCATTCCTGACAGACAACAGACTATTTATACTCCTCTGATTCTAACACCCTTTATATATTTATCAATGGGTAGCATGTTGTTTGTCTCAAACCTTCTTCCCCCTTGCAATTTCTATACATATTCATTTTTATTCATTTTCTTAATACATCAGTTTCTACAAGCTTTTCCTTCTCTAAAGAAATTCAGGATTAATTGATGTGATTTACAAACTGTAATAAAAATGCAAGCCCACTGACACCATTACAAATTGCACACAAAAGTTGAAACCTTGGTCCAGTTAAGTCATGGGTGTTTTTTACTGACTTAGAATGTAGTCAAGTCAAAGGTTTATTTTAAATTATTGACAAATGACCAGCCTAAGGTATATATATATTGGTTATTTTTCAGAAAGAACCTAGTTCTGTACTCTTAAGAACTTAGCTTTCCTCTTAAACATTTTGCTGGCCATTCGGAAAAAAGAACTGTCAAATCCTAATATCAAAATACTAGGACTCAGAACAGAGGGAGAAAAATGTCCCTTAACAAGTGTCAACATTACTCAGTCCCAAAATATTCCTGGTTTACGTTTTATTCAGATCGTCAGAGATGATTTAAGCAATATTTTACCACTAATTTTTAAAATGTTTTCCAGATCTGAGGCCTTACATGATAAACGTTCATGCTGAAATTGTTTGTCAATTACCAGCTTCAGAAAACGGAGCTTAATAGGGTGACACTGAGATAACCCCAACTATTCTGCTGTTTCTAAGATAAAACGATATATTACAGTAAAATATACAGTTACATTTAAAATTCTTTCTGAGAAAATGAGCAGTAATTCACTACCAAAGAAATTCCACTGACTTCATAAACTGTGAAGTCGTGAGTGCTCTGTGAAAGAATGCCACTAGAAATCCAAGAAGATCCTGTTACTTAAATATTTCATCACAAGTTATTTGTTATTGGTGTGACAGTTTTCATAGTTAGCACAGCAAGCTATCTCATCCAGCGGCACTAAAATACCCTTTTCTAGGAGAGACCCTGTCCTCACGTGTGAAGGATATTTAGGTAAAACATGCAGGCGTGAGGGTGCACACATACAGTCACAGGCCCTTTTTAGTAGCAACCCTCTGCTTATCATCCAGTCTTAAGTCTGGCTTTTCATTAAACTGTCTGTCTCTAGTTTTCACTGTTTAAAGGAATTATTTTCATAGTTCCCATTGCTTTAAGTTGGTTAAGAAGAGTCAAATACAGCTGTCAACTGAGACATGCATTTGACAGGGAGGAAGTACAGGAGGGGATGTCAGGGAGCTGGTCATCACATGCTGGTTATGGTCTCAGGCAGAGTCCTGTGCATTAAGGAAGCCTAGGGGCTCAGCTTAGTATTTGGACAATTTAGGAAGTAGTTGCATTTCCTAAGCTCTCAACAGCATTACACAATTACCTTGGTATTTGAGGGAGTAGCGAGACTTCCTCTTTAGATGAAGCATCCCACACTGGGCAAAGCTTTAAATAGATTACCAGGTTTAGATAGGATGTTAACTCAGATGTTGATCAGGTATGATAAATCCTGTCTTTGTATCTTTCCATGACACAAATAAAGCTAGTGTTTTTCTCTCCCTGTTACTCTTTGTTTAATCTGAGATGTTAACATTGCAAATTTTTGACTTTGAAGGATTCTAAACAGTTTTGAAGTTTCAGGCTGCAGTTGTAAAATAGAGTTTTCTAAAGACGACACTCATTCTTTTGATAGCAGATGAGTCAGAGAAGAACGTAGACTTGGGCTTCTTGCCTGTAAACTTATATTAATAGAACTTCCTTGTTTGAGAAAATTGTTCGTAACTTCAAAAAGAGATACTGGCCCAGTTGAAGTAAACACTGTTAAGTGCCCGGATATGACTAGTTTTGGAAAGAAAAGGTATTGATATTAGAGAGAGTTCAGCTCAGCAGTGTATCAGAACAGCTGCAATGAACAGTGCAGCATTTCAGGATGCTGAGGTGCACTTTAGTGCTTATTCCTGGCAAATGGCACGGAAACAATTCTTGCAAAATGTGGAAAGATACAATAAGGTACTCTGGATTGCTGGATATATGATCTTTGTGGACTATAACTTTTAGTTTGGCTAGAACATTATGACAATGAAAGCAAAAATAAAATACCCTCTTAAGGAATTATGAGCTATCGAATCATAACTAAAACAGATAGAAAATATCTACACTTAAATTGCTAGTTTATTTGCATACAAAGGAGCAGGTCAAATTTTTAAAGAAGGTTTGACTCTTGGCTGGAGTAGAGACCTTCAATGAAGGCAAAAAATACAGGACTTTTATAGATTTATATTTTACCAAAGCACTGAAGTATGTTTATAATTGTGTGGAGGGGTTTATCCCCATGCATCACGGAAATCAATGGAACTATGACTCGAAACACTGGAAGGGCTGGCCTGGCCTGGCCATTAAACCTAAGAAACAGGAAAATGAGATAATATATGGTCAATCATACTCAGAATTATACCCTTCCTTCTATTATTGGTTGTATATTACAAAAAAAAAAAAAATCTAACATCCCAGTATTTGTGCTTCCTTTTCCTATTTTTTTAATAGAAATTAATACTCTACTCTATGGCATTCCATGTGATTTCACGGCTTGTAAAATCTCTGTTGGAAATCCTAAACATATGGGAAGGTCCTAAATAGAAAATCCTAATGACTATATTTAACAACATTTATATAACTGACACAGGAATATGTTCCTGGTGATTTTCAAATTAAACTTTTCAAGCCAAAGAAAAGAGGACATGAAAACAGTGGCAGTAAGGAAATTGGTTATATGCCTTTCAGTGGAGACTTATTACCTGTCCTCAACTATGTATTACACGTAATAATTCCCACACACATGTAGCGAAAAGACAATAAAACATGGAAACAGGAAGAGCCAGGAATACAGAGAAAGTTATCTTCATTTGTTACTTTACAGGTTATATAACTCATTTGTTATGCCAAAGTGCTGTATGTCCCACATACATACATCAACGTACCATAAAAGTTTGGAATTTTTTCCTTTATGATTAACCACATAAAATAGATTACTTTTTCTTTTACATGGAAATGTCTGTAACTGAAAGTCAAACTCCAGGGGACAAATGCTACAAAGACGTTTGGCTCAGAGTTCATTTTTATATAATGCAAACCTATTTTATAAACAACTGCCAAGTCACAAAATATATGTAAATTATGTACAGAACAAATATATAAGATCAAACAGCCCATCTCTTGGCTGTTACAGGATTGTTCTTTACACTCTCCAGTACAGTCCACTTCATTATCATCAAAAAGAGCAGTTAATGTAGTCTGAATTCCCCCTACCACAGATTTTGCATTTAAGTGGATCTAACTGTCATGCCTAAATATTTTGTTATTTTAGGTCAACTCCAAAGTGACTAGTGTCCTCCTCCCTGCTTCCCCCAATTTAATATAGCTCAAAGGGGATCCTGACATTTGACAGCAATTGTCTGCACTGAAAATACTCCACAGGATATGCTACACTGAAATCAATGAATGCTGTTAATTTAGTCATATTTAATGCCCTTCAAATATGCCTTGTGAGAAAATAAAACATGAATAAACATCTAAGAACACTTACGGATTGGAATAAGCCTGCTTTCTCAATGTAAACTTTCTTTTTTTCTTCCCCCACCCTCCCTGCTCCTGGGTTTTAACAGCTCTGAACCCTCTGATAAACAGGATTCACACTTTTTGTCCTTTTTCTCTGCAGGCTTCTCTCCATTGTTTCCTGCGTGCAAGACCCTCATTCCTCCACTGAGGACCGGCTCATCTATTTTTAGATATTCCTGCTATTAATGCCAACAGATGTGGACAACTGGGGAAAATCGATGCTAACTTCTTGTTTCTTTCTTTGTATCTCAGTCTATTGGTTATTTGCATCCATTGTCATGTAGTTGGATTACAACAATGACAATCCTAAATGGCACATTGCAGCAGATTTGCATGAATAACAATGACAAGCAGTGAAGGCTCACAAATGTCTTTGTTTGCTAATTTGTAATGTGGAGGTCAGATATAATGGAATCTGACCTTTGAGGGTAAGAGGAATTGCCCATATGCTGTTCCCAGATCCAGAAACAAAAGCTCTACACATAAAGTGAAACTATTGTTAAACCACTGCTACATGGAGAACACTTGATTCTTTATTTCTTTGTTCATTCTGTAAGCCATTTTCTCAAAACTTGGTTACATTGGTGCAAATTGCAACCAAGATCTGCTCTAACTTGGAAGCTCTGTCTCAGCTGAGATGAAAAAAAAAAAAGACCAGGAAATTATATAGGAAGTTATAGGAAATTCCGATTATTTTTTCAGAAGCTAAAAGTAGTCAAGAATGCAAAATGTCATTTATCCAAGATAAAATTAAAATTAAAGCATTACAAAAGGTATTAATGTTTTGTTTGTTTTCTTCAAGGAATATTATTAAGTACTGTTTCACTGGATGAGTATACTTTTATTGGTATAATTTCATTATTGGAGTAAAGGTAAGATTGCCCTTTGAAAGAAGTAACAAATGCATTAACAGTACAGCTGCATAGGATTGTCCAGTTTCTACAGACAGGCTTTGTGAAAATATTTTTAGTTTTAATTGATATTAACTAGAACCCTGAAACTCAAATCATAGCCAACTAGTTGCAGTTTATAGAACTGTGGATTCGGACATCAGAGGATATTATGGTCAGTGAAATAACTATAATTATTGAACTATCAATACTGAGGAAAAGACAAATTTAAAAAGTTTTACAAAGCTAACTTTAAGCTAGTTAACACCCAGGTTGAATAAGAGTCACTTAAAATTCAGGACAAATCTAATAAATATTTAGATTTCCAAATATTTGTCAACTTGTTGGCAAAGTACACTGAAGTTATAGTTCTTGATTTTGTGACGTAAGAAGGAAGTTGCTTCATTTTGTCACATTGCCTTTAACGTATCTTGAAATAGTTTTGGGTTTTTTTTTTTAATTTTTACAATTGCAGACTCCTAAACATTATACAGGCTATTATTCTGATTGTTAGGTAGGAATCACTGATTATACAAAAATGGAGTTTGAATATCAAGGCTTGTAAAATTGCATATTTAAATTTTAACAGGGTTGATTTAGTCCTTATTTTTTCTGTGGAAGTGAAATAGAGTATCATTTAGCTTATCAACTGTATTACTATATAGATTAGATTTTGGATTTAATGCAATAAATTCATATGTCTCTGTTTCATATGGATAGTACTGGACTTTATTTTGTACATTACTAGTACAGAGGTTTTCCCGTGGTCTTAGACTTAGCTTTTCGTATTATGTATATTAGGGTATGTGGACGTTCTTTTCCTTAGTCTGTTTTCTACAGGGAATATAGATTGGACAAGCAGAGAGAGAGAGAAAACTTGTCAAGTCTGTCCAGCATTTGGATCCCTTGATATGAAAGCTGCTCTTTCCAAGAAGGTTTTAAATTTACTTTGAATTTATGGAGGGTAACAATACTGAAGGCCTACCTCAGTCTAATGTGCTAAATATGACTGGACAAATTTTGACTATTAGCAGCCTATTTGATACTGACATTAAATAAATCGGTATTTAATAATGGAAATGATACCTGGACCACAGGCACTGATTCTCTTGGCGAAGGTTCCCAGCAGATGCTCAAGCACTTGGGTAATCGTGAGGGGCATGACACACAGGATAAATTTGCTGCTATTTCTAATTAAGTTGCACAACAGTGCTGAGAAGCAGGTGAGGGATATGAGTTATTTTATATATGCAGAATGGAAGACAAACTGGTTAAAGGCAAAGGCTGACTCAGGCTCTCGCTCAGGCTCAATGGGCCTCCGGGCTGTTTCTCTGCCACACGAAACAGTCATGCAGGCACCATGGCAGGTGGAGATGTTATGCCTAAAGCCTCTTTTCTGTTGCTCTTTTGTACCTCATCCAAGGCAACATTTTTATGAGTACCTTCAAATGAGAGGCACACATTTGAGTGATTATTCCTGGGTCTGAATTTCAGGTGTGGAACACCTGCACGTCCTTCCCCTTGGCTTCACCTGAGATTGGAGATGTGTTGTGGACCGGGGGGCTGCACCACCACAAGATGCTCAGGGATGTCTCAAGATCTATTCACAAGTACTTAAATCCAAAGACGGTCATGCCCAAAATGAGGAGTCACTTATCAAGTCCTGTGGTTTCATTACTTGTTTGAGATCTGTAAGGCTGACACCAGCAATGGCTGTGGTGCTCAGCTTTAGTCGTACCGTTGAACTGTTCACCCGTGCGCCTTTCAGCAGATGCCACTGATTCCTTTGTGCATCAGGCCCCAGTTTACACTCAGTTTCAGCCAACGGACCTGTGAGGCAGTGTGTTGGGTTTAGGAGGCCAGGTTTTGGCAGCGGGAGGGCTGCAGGGGTGGCCTCTATGAGAAAAAAACAGGGGCTGCCCCGTGCTGGACACAGCCGGTTCCAGCTGACTCCAACAGACCCACCGCAGGGCAAAGCTGAGCCCAGCAGCCAAGATGGTGGCACCTCTGGGAAAGCGTGTTTAAGAAAAAGGATAAAAATGCTGCACAGCAGCTGTAAGAGAGAGGGGAGAGAAAATGGGAGAGAAGCAGCCCTGCAGATACCCAGGCCAGAGAAGAAGGAGGGGATGAGGTGCTCCAGGCACTGGAGCAGAGATTCCCTGCAGTCCAAGAAGACTTGGACTTGGAGCAGGACCCCACGCTGCAGAAGGTGGACATGCCCCAAAGGAAGCTGCAACCCATGGAGAGCCCACACAGGAGCAGGCTCCTGGCAGGAACTGCAGCCCGTGCGGGGACCCACGCTGGAGCAATCTGTTCCTGAAGGATTGTACTCCATGGAGAGGACCCATGCTGGAGCAGTTTGTGAAGGGCTGTATCCCATGGGAAGGACCCCACACTGGAGCAATCTGTTCCTGAAGGATTGTACTCCATGGAGAGGACCCATGCTGGAGCAGTTTGTGAAGGACTGTATCCCATGGGAAGGACCCCACACTGGAGCAGGGAAAGAGCGTGAGGAAGAAGGAGTGGCAGAGGAGCTGTTAAGGACTGACCTCCCTTCTGGCAACAAGGGAGGACATAGAGGGGTCAGGATTGAAGGAGTGAAGTTGAGCCTGGGAAGAAGGGGGAAGGGGTAGGGGAACACGTTTTTAGTTTTGTCTTTATTTCTCACCACCCTACTCTATTCTTAACAGGCAATAAATTAAATTAATCATGGCCAAGTTGAGTCTGTTTTGCCCATGACAGTAATTGGTGAGCAATCTCCCTGTCTTTATCGCAGCCCACGAGCTTTTCCATCTTATTTTCTCCTCCTGTCCTGTTCAGGAGGGGGAGTGAGAAAGCAGCTTGGTGGGCACCTAGCAGCCAGCCAAGGCCAACCCACCACAGGCAGTCAAAGAATGTTGTGTCCACAGTAACTCATTTGATTAATTTCCATTTAAGAACTATTTCTTGAAGGAGTGCTGGATATTACTTTGCCATTGTAGGTTTCTTTTGGGAGTGCCACAGTGCTAGAGTTCTCCTGCAGATCTTGTACAATCAGCTCCCATATATACAGAAATGGCTTAGGATTTCTTGAGATAAGCTAACTTCTGTGCTAAGATACATGCCTTCCGAGGAAATTTGCAATTTCTAGATGCATATATTTCTGATTTTTTTCAACATTACATGAAAATGGTGTATGTTTCCAAAATATGAACATTATTTCAGTAACTTGCATCTTTCATAATGTTTAGAGCTTCTTAATCCAGTCCTAAGATGCCAGCTAAAGTAGCACGCAGAGCTTAAATGGGATTTTAGATATAAAAAAATGCAGAAAACTTTTTACTAGCTTCCAAACATCCATGTCATTATCAAAAGAATACTTGGATGTAACTGTGGGCTTTCCGAATGGGCGGAATTGCAAATTCTGTTAAATACCTATCTTCCATGTATATGTGATCCTAAGAAACAAAGAAGAGAATTGCTATATTTGTTTCAGTGTTTATTCTCACCAAAGTTGTATAAAGAAAAGCATGGCTGCAGGGTACTGAAAGTATCAGCTTGTGGCAGTAATTTTCAATAAAATGGGTGATGATGCGAGTAGAAGCATTAAACATTTAGATAGTATCTTTGATAAAGGACAAACATAGATATATAAGGTCATAACTTATAACAATTTTCAGAAGAAAGAAGCATGGTGTTGTATTCCCAATACTAAAGGAAACTGTCCAGAAGTACAGGATTTCTCCTTGTCTGGCTGATAGCTCCTCTCTTGGGATTCTTCCAAAGCTCTATCCGCAGCTTATGTCTTAGGCACTTCATCAGTGTGGCAAACAAGAAATTAAGAAAGCTTTTGAAAGCTAATATCCTGAAACAGAAAAATACTTTTTCAAGCATTTTTTTAATGACAGAGAAGAGTAGATACCTAAGAGTGTCTGAAGCTTCTGCTTTCTGGTAGTACTCAGACTGACCTGGTGGCCAAACACCAGACTATAACAGATAATTGTTAAATACCCTCCCAAACACTATGCTTTTGCAAGATAAGGGTAGCAGAAGGTGTGATAGCTGCTAACTCACAACTGGAATTTATCCGAGTGATGACATGTAGTTCCGTTTTGTAAGCCCAGCATCACCTATCCTATATTACATTAGGTGATATGGCAACCAGAAGACCTCTACAATTCATGCTTTTTTTTTTTTTTTTTAATATAGAAGAACAGCAAACACTTCTACCATTTCTTAAGTCTAGCAAAAGCTTTGAGATATCAAAAGAAATTTAGTAAGTTCTTTAATACTGGATGGCCAGACAATATGTCCGTTCAGTAGAAGAACAATTTTGTCTGGCAATTTGAAGAAGCCATGAGAAGTTTTGTTAAGGAACAAAAAGCTATGAAATGGCCTACTGATGACAAGAGAATGCAGATGGTCTCTGGGTAACTGGAGATTACCAACTCAGCCAAGACTTCTTTCCCATTCTGTGATACCACCAATTTCATACTCATGCCTAATGTTATTGCTAAATGTTCCTCCTGACCTTCCTTTTTACACTGATGTGCTTTCTCCAGATGCCACTCCTCACGATGCTTAATGCAAAATTATCATCTCTGAACTGAAAAACTCTGCTCTGTGGTGATCGTTGCCATGGAATGAGGAAATACTTTGACAAACTCCCCAGAGACTGAACAAAGCAACTCTCTCTATAACACAGTGCCATCTAACAGAAAGTGACCTCTGCCAGAAAGCAGGCTGAGGACGTTGGTTTCTCTTTATTACTATCTTGACAGCAGGTGGAAGAGACAATATTTATGATTAGAACTACAAGTATCGTCTTGAACCTGGTCAGATAACAACGCACTTAATTCTTAATATTAACACTTTAGCAATGAAATCAGCATCCTTTTCAAATGGATAGCAAAAACGCACAATTTTGCAAAAAGATTCCTGGCTACAAAATTTTGCAATATACTTCACAATTTTGCAGAATCAGCTTTCTTTTGCTATACATTTCTTCAAGATGGATAATATAAATTAATTGGGAACATAAAGTAGGCTTCCTGTAAGCTTTAAGAACTGCTCCCCACCAAAAGCCCCCAACCATTTAGTTTCTTTGCCTGCATAAGACCTAACTGCAACTCTTGAAAGAATCTGTTGTGAGAAAAGCAGATTTAGCTATTTAGAGACAAAAGAGCTGAGTAGCTTGTATCTATATTTGATTCTGTGCTTCTAGACAGTTAAAAAAATCCAAACCTGATGCTTACACTGTTAAACTTTTCCCACAGTTTTACAAGAACTGACAAGGTCACAGCCTGAGGTAGTATGGTTGCCAGATGTCACACCATTAGTTACAATCTTAGACAGAATAGGTGTAAGTAGGGAGAAGCAAGACTTAAAATAACTCTTCATGTAATATTTCCCTGCCAATGCTCTTCGAACAATGTAAGCACTATTTCTGATTTCATAGTATTAGGTGGATCTCAATATTTTTATTTAACAGAAGCTAAATATTTAACTCAAATTATAATTAAGTAGAAATAACTGTAGCTATTTATCCTGTATAAACTGTGTTTTTAATTATCAAGCTTTTCATAGGAAAAAAGCCCTTGAACACATCAGATCCTACCAGTGACCTATGATTTCTTTGAACTGAACATTTGCACAACCACTTTCAGGTATATTTGTTATCAATTTCACTTTAATATATTGCGTTCAATAGAAAGCATAGGGTTTTTTTCAAGCAGAGGCAATATTTTTTCAGATCACCTCTCTTACCTTTGAAAGTAACTTTCTCATACTGGGATGCACATAAATAAATCATTGCCTCACTTCATTGGCTTTTGATGCAAGTTTTCTACAGGTCATTCTTCACTGAATGAAAGCTATATAACTTTAGTAGCAAGCTTGGTAATGTCAAGCTGATGGTGGTTAGTTGTTTTGAAACTTCCAGAGATAGATAAACTGGAAAATTGCAAGTCATTTGCTTTTGTTCAGCCTGTCCCTCCTGGACTGTGTATTCTTATTTCTCAAATAAGCTTTACTACGGTGAAGTCTTTTACCTGCTGAAAGTTTTATAGAAGTTAATCTTATTAAACAAAGTTATTCTTATTAAAACAAGTAGATGAAATTTTCTATAAGAAAATCAGTGATGTAGAAAGAAGAAAATAACTTGTACAAAGAAATGAGTAGATGTGGATATATATATGTCTGTACCTGTATTCTGTTTGCAAAAAAATGCTGTTCTTTATAGCGCTGTATTCAACTCAATGTATGCACCTGCATAGATATGTAAAGGCATAAAAAAACATTTAACAGTATCCTGCCATACAGCTACTATTTCCCTCCTTTTTGCAGCAGAATGGTGGATGCCAAGGTCTGACACATGTCACAACATGGCTAGTGCTGTTATGCCAGTGGACTCAGTATGGATCCGATGCAGTGGGGAATGCTAGACTGAAAAACAAGACTGTAAATCATTGTACCCGGTCACCAAAACCACATCTAGCCATAGATGTTTAATCCAGGAAGGTCTGTAAAAATATCCATTCCTCTTCCAACATGCTCTCCAAATCATCCTTAAGCAGGCAAATGAGAAGCTTCCAGCACCGGGAACAATAAAAGTTGTGGTATTATTGAACAGCAAATCTGAACTTTGAAATTAGGAAATGAGCAAGACTGACTTTGTAACATTTAAAACTATTAAATATTATTGCTCTTTGATGTGTTTAAGTCTAGTAAATTATACATAGCAGTATCATTCACCCTTACACAGAGCACCACCATTAAAAATTCAGGTCAAAGTAATACAGAAATTGCATTGCAAATAAAAAAAAAAAAAAGGAAAGAAGAAAAGTCTTGTAAATAGAGTGACCAATGTAATATGTTCAGTGTCATGGTGAAGGACGTAGCCCATGTATGAGACCCTAGTAGACCACTGCATGTAAGTAAATAGTTGTTCTATGCCTGTTTTCATCTGGTGTTCATTAGAAAAACAAAAGAAGTGCCTCCAGCAGTTTCTCCTTAGAAGCAGACAACGCAGCTTTTGTCTTTTGAATCTGTGTAAGAGAGTCACAGACTGGAGAAACATCTAAGTTTCCCCTGTGAATTAATGATATCTAAAAATAACAAGAATGAAATATGTTTTGATTATTAGATGAATGCTAAAGTGTCAGTAATGATCTATTAAATTTCATTCTTAGAGAAAAATGACCATTTTCAGATGCATTGCCTCTTTGCTTAGGGCAATCTTGCTAAGAAACGTAACAGTAAATTACCATAGACAAATTAAACTTTGATATGAAGGGGGTCCTTAGACAGCTGCTGAGAACTACCTGCATATAAATAGTCAAAATACGGTATGGAGGAATCTAGTGACTTACAGGGTAGTGATGGGTAAAGCAGTATAAATTACTACAGAGAAATAAAGTCACCACAGTGATTATCTTATGTGTCAGTAACCTGAAAGTTTTCACAGCAAGGCTTACATTCACTTTCTATTGCACCACTGACCAATTAGTAAATGATTGGCTAGAAACAGACTCTCTGGTAGTATCAATTAGTGTAATTTCACTGAAATTAATTGATTGTCATCAAAGATCAGCCACTTAGTGCACCTCCACAAGCAGACTGGAAAATCTGAGATCACCGAGCATTCACAGAAGAGTCCTCCCCTGGCATAAAGTGAGTAGTTACAGTTATTTTGATGTTTATGAATGAGGTTCCTTCTAGAATCCTTTATAGGATTTTTCCTATAAATACTTTACAGCTCTTACCTGGTTTATCTTCCTGGTAGGGAAGATAAACTCAGGAACCAGAACAGCAGTAGTCAGCTGAAAAAATACCCTGAAAAGCTGTGTGTCTGCTGCTGCTGAAGTGCTGTTGAACCTTGGTCAAAGCACACCACCTTCCACTCATCCTTTAGTTGTCTTGCCTATTCACATTGTAAGATCTGTAAATCAGGGATTTCATGTGCTCAAGGCCCAAGAGAGTGAAATCTTAATCTCAGTTATATCTTCTGGAAGTCATCTCCTTACCAGGAATGACAGAGCACAGGTACGAGGACAGAAATGCTCAGAACTGATGGAGTCACTAGTTTGAGTCATCCCACACAGGCATGAAGTACCTGTGACTCATTTATTCTGCCCATGCCATAACAGTGTAGTTCTCCAGAAATTTCTAGCACAATTTCTGATTTGGTCAAAAATATCATTCTGCTTTGTGCAAAATATAGAGAAAATTACGTTGTTCAGTTTCCAGCAGGTGCTGTTCCGTCTCCCTCTTCTCCCCAGCAGCATCCATAACAGCAGCAATAGTCTCTGTCTATTCCGTCTCGACTTAGCCCATCTCTGTCCTGCTCTTCCTCCTTCTGCCACTGGAACATGGCATTCTGGGACAGGCAGAGAAGGACAAGTCCAATAATGGACCAGGAGAGGACAGGCAGAAAAGACAGACATTTGCCCACAGAACTGGGATAAGTTGCAGCCCATGTCAAAGATGAAGAAGGGCAAAGTAATGGGAAACTGATCTTTCCACTGCTGCAAAGTGAGAGTGAAGGTGGTAAGAGGAAGTGGCTAGCCGGCTGGGAAGTCCTAAAACTCCAATTCTTACCGTTGCAGAGGTGGGACTACCTATAATACACATAAGACTGTGTTTTAAGGAGCAGCTGCCTCTTCTCTCACGTGCGCCCCATGTCACCTCTTACACTGCGAGCAGTACAGCTGCACTGGGAACCAGTCTGATGAAGTCATCTGCAGGGGACAGGACTTCTGCAAAAAATAAAGCATTTCGTAATTATATTTTTGTTTTTTCACCTAGATTATTTCCTCAACCCGTTCCCTGTGCGGCTGCATAAACCATTGCCCTAGAAGAGCCACGAGGTTGTGCAGGGCTGGGAGGGAACAGCCCCAGGAGAAGGTACAGGGCTGCTCAGCAGGGCAGCAGACTTGCCAACTGAGAAACCTCAGTCTAAGGATGCGGTTTCAGCTCACACCTCATCTGGCATGACTATGGGCTGCTGATAAAAGGGTGATCCTGCTCTTCCCCTTTCCTGCCCAATCTTGTGTGAGATCTAGCAATTACACATCAATGTGAGTTGGATCAGCATGTTGATCTGTCAGAAAACTAACCCACCTTCCCTGGCAGACCCTGTGTGTGGTTGAGGGATTGAGTCGATTCTCCCCTGCAGCAGCACAATCTCCAGGCTCAGTTCATGGAAGCATCAGGGATACTTTGCTGGGAGTGGGGAATGAAGAGATGTTTGCAGATTAGACCACTTTAAATGTAATATGACACATCACATCACACACAGCATTGTAACTGGTTTCAAAATCACAGTCCTGCTTATGGGTGTTGGTTTTGCATTACACAGAGTACAGATTGGGCAGGAAGTTAAATTAACCACATCTCCTGAAGGGTGCCCTCCTCCCAGTCTGACGTGCGCAGGCTCAAGAAGCAGCTGCAGACCCCATGTCACAGAGACCATACAGGCACAATTACAGTAGTATCTTTGCCAAGTATATAAAATTATGTTTGTTTTTACTTAAACAGATAATCCTAAAATGCTGCCTTCATCACTAATATAAGTCCGAAAAGTTTCCTCCCACCACACACACACACATGCCTCCCACATATGTGTTAAGTGTAATCAGCCACAAAGTTTCTCTTGGTGTTCAGTAAGACTGGAAACAAGTCTAGAAAATTACTAGCCTGATGGTTTTTGATAATGAAGACTTAAAAGAGAGAAATATAATTAATTGCCAAACATCATAAGATTATGAGAAATGGGTCTGGTCAAACTAACCAAGCATTTTGTGAGACTAAAGTTTGTCTGCTAAGTGAAATAGTATTAATGTAACAGGCTGACACTTACCTTACTATTGAATAAGTCTTTGATTAAGATTTAATACAGATAAAGGAAAATGTTGTGATAATGAGTAGATTAAATCTCTTTGAAATTATGTATTTAAGGACAGTTTTTCACTTACAATGTATTAAGCGCTTTTATGGTTTTTTCAAGAACACAGGGAAATGCAAAATTTCTTATGAACTGGAATGCTCTGGACAAAGGAGCTGAACTGTAGAAAAACCAGTATTTATTGATACCACTTCAACTAGGAATGGACAACAGCCAGCAATAATGTGATGTAATGATCAATAATAAAAAATTTTAGAGCATTAATTAAATAGAGCATTTTTACAAGAGCAATTGCCTGTTCTAACACAACAAAAAATAGCCACTTCTGTTTACATTAATTTGCTTTTGATGTTCCATTCTGATTCTGATGTTTCTAATAAAAAAAAAGTAGTTTGACTTCCTCTGAATCTGAGGCAGGAAGGTTTTAGATTTATATTCTATTAGTTTTATCTTTAGATTATTACAGGAAGGATTTACTCTTCAGTAGTATACATAATACCCGTCATTCTAGTTAGTATTTAAGCAAGAGTGAGGAAACAACAGTTCTCCTGAAGTGACTGGCAATTTTGCTAAGGATTTAAATGGAATAAAGACTTTCTTTCAAGCTGCCCATTATACAAAATTAAATGTTCATTGATAACTAAGCATCTACCTTTAGTTGTCCACATATAAAAATTGCTCCTACTAGGTATATACTTGCATATTACAAGCTTTTTAATAATTTTCTTCCTTTTTTCAAACATGTCTATCATGAAAAAAGTAATATTCTATATTTGTCAATGTGTTCTATAACTACTTAATATTAGTGTTACATAACATGGTTTTGAATAACTTTGTTTCACTATCTTTTTGCTTCAGGTTAGACAAATAGAGATTTTATTATTTTTCATGTATGATAAAATAGCCTCTCTGATATGATCAGAGTGAGATTGCATAGCATTTTTTAGCAGTTGAACTATTTAAATCAACATTCCTCAATCCGTGCTCTTCACTTTTGCTAAGTATCCTTCAGCTTTACAGTGATTAATGTTTTCCATGATGCCTATCAACATATTTATAAAACCAGGAGAATGTTTTATTTACAGCAAAGACATGACAGAGATGAGTCATAAAAGAAAAGAAATTCTGTGTTAAGAAAATCCTAAGAGAGCAAGGGAGGATATTTTTTCAAAGGCATAAAGATCCACGAGGCACCTAACTGATGTATCTAAGTGCCCTTCGCATCTTTGAAAATCTGCCTTGAATACATGCTGCTTAGTAGAATGCCATTGTTTCCATCAAAGGAAGCATTTTCTTTTCTGGAGGAAATTTTTACATGCAGCTCAAAACTGATTTTTACCCACAAAAGAGATTGTGGTTGTGTATTCATTATGTGAGCACATTTTTAAACATATCAACCTCCTTTTTCAAAAAGAATAGCCTTATTTATCAGTTTCAGCTGAAAGTTCTGGGGTTTAAGGTTATATCATTCTTAATGTTGTCTTTACTGATGTAGACTTTAGTGGTATATTGAGGAGCACATTCAAATGCACTGCATTTGCAGTGGAAAGAAGATGCCCAAATGTTATTTTACATCAGTAATAATTTCCAGCTTTGGAGCAACATATTACATATTCAGCGCTGCTCTTTTCTTTACTAAAGTTCCTGGATGAAATGAATGACAGCTGTGATATGATCTTCAGCGTGTCCAGGTTATAGTAATTGAGTCTTTCTTTTTTTTCCAAAAGATGCCGTCAGTCACTTCTATCCAGAGCAGAGTAGAATGATTAAAACGAGTTTTGCTGTGCTATAATCACAGTGACAAAATTTACTGTTTCATAAATAAAAAGCAGAGAAATATTTAAGGGAGCTGCGAAGCTTTTGTGGAAGAAGAAGGCTTATACAGAAGGTCATTCACTTACTACTACAACTCTGTTTTTGGTCATCAAGTAGCAGCCAGAGAAGCTGGCAGAATATTTCCTGGCTGTTTTGCCTACTAAAAACAACCTACAAAGCCAATCCTAATCTGAAGATTTTCAAGATTTTTTTGTTTCTGAAGCTGTCTTCATCTTGTCTTCTTACCTTTTTTTAAAATGTTCACTCTACTTTTTGTGATTAATTGACAAACTTATTTCTGAAGAACAACCCAAATTTCATGAACTGATTGTAAAGCCTCCTCACACTTAAGTGTAGACTATGTTTCAGTGTGGCTCTGTACTTGCATAGATGTCTTCATAAATATTATCGGGATGTTTTTGAAAATTGTATGCAGAGGCACAGTAGACTATTTGCCAATGAATGCAATGCCATTTCAGGATCTTACAGTGATCTGACTTGAGTCTGAGGCCTATTGAAAAAGCGTACTGTGAGCACCAGGGGCTTTTCCACCCTGCCCTGCCAGTCAGCTTCACCTCTAGTGAGAGATCAGCATGCATGTGAGGAAGTTGAAAGCTCAGACTTCAGTGAGAAAGTAGGTTTCAGGTGCAAGAGAGCTTTTAATGTCAATATTTTATTACTTGTTGGGACAACAGTAATAAAGCAGTGTTTTGGAAAATTGTGGAAGTCAGTACTGTTGACTTCTTTTTGAGAAACAAGACTTTTCATTTTTGAGAAGAAAGATATTTAAATGTGCATGTTTAGAGTACATTGAGAAACAAGTTCACTGATTATGTCTTCTGTGCTATCCACTTTAGAAAGCAGCTCATTGTATATAGGTTATGTAACAGCTGTCAGTTATTGACAGTTTTAATTTGCAGGTAACGAAGACCATGTTTGAACTGGTGACCTAAATGTGAAAAGTTCCATATGTACCTCTGTGAGCCATCTAGATTTAAATACTGCTTCTTCAACAATAGGAAATTTTATTCCAGAAGGCTGTGAACTGTATTGCTTGACTGATATAGCCTGAAGTTTTGGTTTGTTTTCTTTTTTTTTAATTTGAGCTTTATGAGTATAATTACTATGGGTTAAAATTATTTATAAACTGTGTTGAATTAAAACTAGCAGTTGCAGGTACACCCTCTAATGATAAGCTCTTGAGAAACACGAGTATTGGGGCAACTCTTCATCTAGCTGAAAGTACATTGCATAACGATAAGCCCCTGAGAAATGAGAATACTGGAGCAGCCCTGGATCTAGCTGAAGTCAGTGGGAGTTCAGAAATGAAGAGAAATTGCTCGTGGCGCTACAGGCACAGCCTTACAGTGCTGAAGTAAATCTGGATCTTTTCTGTGAACTGGAAGGAAAGGACGATCAAGGCCGGACAAGAACTGTTCAGCTGGCATTGTGAAATCTGCTGACTTCCTGTAACCATACAACCACGTTAGGGGGCAGGGTTTTTTCTGGTTTTCGTATGCTTCTGCCCATGAATTAAGTAATTTTTATGCTTTTATGCATGTTTTTAAAAGCATATTCTTAAGAAGGAGACTGAAAAGAAGCCGTTTGACCTTCTTTTTCATAACTAAGGAAATGGTTGTAACACTTAAAGCCAAGAGGAACAGTTAGTCGTTACACAGAAAGTAGAACATTAATTTCTAGGCACACCTGCTACTACTGTTTTTAGACATTTTTTTAATTTAATATAATCCTTTGTAGTGAACATTCTGACTTGGTATCTACACTTTATTTTGTTCTCTCTTATGTGGTCTAATGAACTAGGTATGATTATTGATGTCTAACCAACTTTTATTTTTAGTTAGTTTAATAAAATTCTAGCAGCAGCTGTGTGCGTAGTCCTCACATAACTCTCACAGGAGCTGGCTAAAGAAAAAATGCAAAAATAATATTACCTCTTGAGTTTTCAAAAATATTTTTACTCGTGAAAAAGTAAAGAGTAAGTCATCTTCTAACTCTTTTTCACTCTTTTAATTCCGTCCTCTATCCCCCCTTAAAGATGACAAAATGAACTACTGCTGCTTTTCCTTTTAAGCAGTCCTGCTTAAGAACAATAAACTTCTGACAAATAGAATTGTTTATTTTTAAATGACTGTGTTTATATTTGAAAAGTTTGGGGCACACTTTTGTCATGAACTCTACCCTGAAAAAACAGTTCAAAGTGCAACATTTTCTTGACCAGTTTCACCCTCCAGACAGGGAAACCAGGAAACAGACACACTGAGCAACACATGCCCTTGCAACAATCTCAGTCAAATCACAGAAATCTCATTTGATCCTCCAGACCTATGGCAAACCCATAACCAATAGTTCAGAATGTTTAAGTATTGTAAAGTGACATCCGGAGTTGTTTTGGTTTGCCTTCGGCACTTGCTCTCCAAAATGATTGCCTCGTGGTGAGCTCTATAGTCCTTGGGCCAGCTGTGAATACGTAAGGGCTACAAAGGCAAGCCACGAGTTGCATTGTAAAGAATAATACTCTGTAAATAAAGAATTTAAATAGAATTAATTTGGCTACAGAGGAGAATATAATGTTCAAAATAAAAATATATGTATATTTTTTTAAAAAAGGGTATGACACCATTATCCATACAAATTCTTACTGGACATATACTTTCACCTTTTAAGGGCATAAACTTTACAAGTTGAAGAAGGAAGACTCTGTGAGGTTTCTGCTCTTCTGTTACAGCAAAATACTTGACCATAGCCTTACATATATATTATTTTGATAAACTAGTATGAGAAAACAGATGAAACAAGCCTATACGTACTCCAGTGCATTGGCTTTGAGACTACGGACTTTATATATATATTGTCTTAGCTATGTCCTGCTCCAGGTTAAAATCCACTATGCCAAGAAATTCAGACTGGTTGTGTCAACAGCGCTTGTACAGATGAGATCTGAGCTGGGATGAGTTCTCCACCTTGCCCGTCTTTCTGCATCTCCAAATCTACATGACTCACTGCAGACCTGAGCTAGTTTACAAGCGACCGTACAGGCAATATGGACAATCAATGAATAAGATACATAGGCTAACCTAACAGTATAGAGCTACTCACAGCAACTATTGTCATGATTTATTGTGTGCCTTCAATGACCAGAAAAGTAATATATTAGTTCCTGACTTTAATAGAAATCCGTTTGTGAGGCCCAATTTACCCAGACTTTATCCAGCTTTTGGTCAATAGACAATTAAAACGACTCCTCCCTTTCTCCATTACTCAGCAGATTAGAAGTTAGTCTTCTTGTGCTGTTACTAGAAATGTCACTTTGCTATATCCTGTTGTCTACCATAATATAACTGTTAGAGAACTTTGATCTAAGAAAATATAGAGCTGTGCTCTATCGTCAACAGAAAACTTTGTAATAGATTTCAAAATCTTAATTTCAGAAGTGCTCATCAATCATTTTTAAGTACGTTTCCTCTTCAAATGAAATGAAACAGATGAGAGTAGCACTCAAAAATAGGTGTAAATTAGAAAAATTTTAAGTAAATAAGCACTGGGGTTTTTTAGGCATAAGCATAACAGATAAATCATAGAATCATTAAGGTTGGAAAAGACCTCCAAGATCATCAAGTCCAACTGCCAACCCAACACCACCATGCCTCCTAAACCAGGCCCTGGAGTGCCACGTCTACACCTTTTTTGAACGCCTCCAGGGATGGTGACTCCACCACCTCTCTGGGCAGCCTGTTCCAATGCTTAACCACTCTTTCGGTAAAGAAATTCTTCCTGATATCCAGTCTAAACCTCCCCTGACGCAGCTTGAGGCCATTTCCTCTTGTCCTATCGCTAGTTTCTTGGGAGAAGAGTCCAACACCCGCTTCACTACAACCTCCTTTCAGGTAGTTGTAGAGAGCGATGAGGTCTCCCCTCAGCCTCCTCTTCTCCAGACTAAACAGCCCCAGTTCTCTCAGCCGCTCCTCATAAGACTTGTTCCCTAGACCCTTCACCAGCTTCGTTGCCCTTCTCTGGACACGCTCCAGCACCTCA
>WAAD01035852.1:114737-136180 GCA_013389945.1 Fregata magnificens | reverse complement strand
CGCTGCCCAAATGCACCCCGCTCTTACCGGTGCTATTATCGGGGGCGGCTGAATCAAGCTGATTGCCCCCCACCCGCCTTCGGTTTTGAGCTGGGGGGGCCCCCCGTCTCCAGCAGGGCGGGGGTCCGGAGGTGGCGGTCTGGGCAGCCGCTGCGGGGGCTTGTGCGGCGAAGGAGCCCCGGGGCGCCGGGTGTCGCGTTGTTGTGAGGTGAGGGTGCGCCAGGGGGTCTCGAAGGGGCGAGCGAGAGAAAGGCTGCTTTCTGTGGCAGGTGGCACTTAAAAACTTGAGCTTAACAAAAACACCAACACCAAACCCCCAAACTTTACTGGCTTTCATTGTTCTTCAAGCTGCTTCTTACATTCTTTTTCCCTAATGGTGCTACTTGTCTCAGAAAACAACTGGTCCTGGCCCATGCCTGCCCGTTTTCTTAAGAAAAAAGCCTTTCCAAAACCCTGAGGTTTTAGGAGGTACAGAAGATGCTTCTCTGATGTGAGGTGCTTTGACTGTGTCTTTCTTCTTTCATCTTTTCTCCCCATGTTTTCAAAATCATGTTATTTTGGAATGCAGTTCTTTCTGCAAGAGTAGGTTACTCTGTTAAAGGGAGTTGGTTGCAGAATACACTTCAGTCAAGGAAAGCTTCTCTTCCAGTTACTAGATTCTTGTGCCCTTTCGCCACTAGGTCCCAACCCCTCTTTCCTACCTGCCAGGAATGCTTACGCCATGTCCAGCCTCTTAGTACACCTGTCGTTAAAAAATGTCTGCTGCAGGCCTTCTGTCTTAGAGAGCTGCTCTCTGCATAAGCGCTTGAGGAATAATCCATGTGAATTTCTGCTCTGGGTGCAAAAAGTAGTGCTGTTTTTTCATGTTAGTAAACACATCCTTGGATTGTAGAAAATATGGAAGCTTCAGGATAGTTATGAAATAAATGACTTAGGTTGACTGGAAGACTTTAAACCACTGGATACGTGTAGGTATTTTTGGAGTCTTCTGCAGTAAGGCAGTAGTTGTAGCTCACAGTTTTATGTGTAACTTATGAAAGGCAAATTTCAGCTTTTTCAAAATGCTTATTTTCATGAAGTGTTAAGCAGTACTCGAATGGAGTCTTCACTTCCTATTATATATTTCTTAGTTTTGTGGCGTTGCACTGTGTTTGGAACTGAGCTTTTACTTAAAGCAGGTTCACCTGTTGTATGCTTAATCAGGCACGTATTCCCTATATCCTGTGTTTTGAGGTTTAAGTAGACTTTTTTTAAAAGTTAAAATTCCATGAAATCAAGCCTTAATACTGAGAAGTATGAGTAGTCACAGTGTAGTGTTATATAGAGGTACCTGCATTTGCTAACTTCCTGGGAAGCTGCAAGGCTATGGAGTAGTAAGAAAGAAGCACTGTGTTGTTTGCAGAGCTCTTGTGAGCATCACTTCATCACACTGCGTATGTGCAGCATCAAAGTGTTCATGTGGATTCAGGAGGCATGATGGATAATCCTAAACTTCCTCAGAACTTGACATACTGAAATCTAAAAAAGATGTATATTAATTTATACTATGCTGTTAACTTCTTTGATCCTAGATTGTGAAGTAGGTCAGTCAAATACCTTGGGTTACTCTTAGAGAGGGACGGTCTGAAGAAGTAACTGGTCCCCATTGTTCTGTGAGTAGTTTATACATCCTAACTCTCCTTAGCGCAGTGAAGTGGTAGAGTGAGAGAGTGAACTCTTAATTAAGAATTCTTCTTAGGAAGCAAGTTAATTCTTTCTGCTCTTTCTTATGATATCTTCTGTAGTCATACAGTAACTTGAACATAAACATTTGAAAGACTTCACCTAGTAGTGTGGCCTTGAGTTCACTACATGCTTGCTACAGTATTGCTGGCAAAACTGAGGCCACAGTCCAGGGTAATCCCTTACTCAAGTGCCTTATTTGCTGTTGCTTTACTGCCCTCTTGGGCCTACACAGCACTATTTTGGTAGTGTTTGGGTAGTACAACATGTTGTGGGGATGTGAGTGATAACATAGAGTAGATAGAAAGGAGACTCTTCTTTGCTGGTGTCTGTCTCAGCGTTTTGTTGATAGTGCTTTAATGTGTTAGCAACAAATGAGAGGGGATAGCTCAAGCCGTTGTGATGCTCCAAGGAGGAAAATAAGATACAAGTAGTATAAAAGTAAATGTAATCTAATTTAGGAATGCAAATGCTAAAATGTATTAAGTATAAATTGATTGGGATTGAAAAGCAGAATAGAGTTTTCTTATGCAACTTAACTATATTTTGTAAAGTATTAAACTGAAAAGAAATACAGAACTTCAAGTTTCCTCTTTTTTAATTTTTTTTT
This sequence comes from Fregata magnificens, assembly GCA_013389945.1. Lineage (NCBI taxonomy): Eukaryota > Metazoa > Chordata > Aves > Suliformes > Fregatidae > Fregata > Fregata magnificens. The sequence continues at coordinate 133,848 of WAAD01035852.1, read as the reverse complement.
AAAAGACAAACAACAATATCTGGTAATGTTCCTTATGTTTGTGCCAAAATCTAATTTCGTTTCATTTTAGTGTACTTTTATTTTTCTGGAAATAAATATCAGTCTTTAGAAGACAGTAGATATACTTGATGCAGAGCTCCCAAATTCTTACAGCCTCTGTCCCAGTGCCTCCCAATAAATTTGTAGTAGTAGACGACAAGGAAGCGTCCTTTAAAAAAAACTGTCCTGAAAATTTTTCTTGACAATTTCAGATGGCAAGTTACATACAGCAGTATGGGTGTGGGGTTTTTTTGTTTCTTTGTTTGTTTTAGAAAACAAGAAGATTGTGCTCGTAATGGAATACTTATTGTCCATGTTTAAAAAGCAACTTAATACCACTCAAATATGCTTCTGACACAGGAGAGCATAATGATTCATGACACAGAGTAGACTCCCTCTTTTATTGTTGTTTTTGCTTTTTCCTCTAGAAATAATTGATTTCTGAATTAAAAGTCTGCTATGTAAGTGGATAAATTTCTGTGTTAAAAATAGTTACATTGGTTTTGAAACAAACATTTAAAAACTCGTAGCTTTGGGTTTTTTGTTGCAGTAGGTTTTTTTTTTCTACTGTAGCTTAATGATCTTAAGCTATTGAAACAAAAACATGTCATCTACTTCAGCCTCTCCTGGTGGTCAAAACCAAAACAAGCTGGCCTTGAATTATTGCCCTGGATGAAAATGGAAAGCTGACTGTATATAAAGTGTTGTCTAATACATCAAATATATAAAGAAGGTTACACAAACTTTGCTAGAGTCTACACAAACTGAAATTGAAAAGGCAACATGATGCAGGATCTGACTTAGTCTGCTTATTGTGAGAATTAAAACTTTCAGTTCAAAATGTTAGAAATTTAGCTCTCTGATTTCCTAAGCTCACTTAAATAAAAGTTGCTCCAAATTTTTTCTTGTACCAATTTTCATGGTCTTCTGACTTCTGCTTTTGTCATGTACAGGCATGCAAACAATAAGCATCTGCAACTCCAGATAATTTCAGCAAGTTTTGAGGTGTATGGCTTTGCAAATCTGACCACTATTCATTAGAGTCTGTAATGTGGATTTAAGGACCTATCTTTAGATATTTTTATTTTAAGAAAATTAATTAAACTATTACCTGTCATTAATTTTTTTTCTAGAAAATAGTAACATAAAATAGTCTGGAAATTATTGGCCCTTTTCAGTGTCCTTAACAATTCACATGACACTTTGGACTCTGAGGAACTCAGTTGGCTTCATTTATTACAAGGATGTAAGCCACATGTTACCTAAAAAAATGTTCCTTGGTTCCTACATCACCAAGAAAACTATGCAAGTTAAATATAAGTCTTTATTTGTTTAGCATGGATGCAGATACGTTGGCTGACTCGTTCTGCCTCTGACTTTAAAACTGTATTGAAGGAATATGAAAAAAATCTCCATGCTTGCAGGTAACCCCAACCTAGGGATGCTGTATATAGGCATTTCTGTCCAGCTGCTGCTCTCCAAACATTGCTTCCTATTGTGTATATATAGGGCACATAGAGCATGAGAGGCTTCCTGTCTTCTGTGAGACATTCTTTTCTTTTGTCATCTGCCAAGTGCAATAGGTTGGCAGTTTTTAAAAAATCTCAGGTTTGTAAAGTATGTGGGGTTTTGGTTATAAAAGCCAAATAATTTTGCTGTAAACTGCTGTAAAACAGTTTTGGATGAGAGCCATTTTCTCTGGCAGTGAAGGTATAAATAGTAGATGTTAGTGGGTTTTTTCAGAGTTTGTTAAGTGGTCTCTAGTTAAAAAATTTAAACAATGAAAATGAACAGATGCGTATTGTTAGGTAAATCATACAGATATGCAGTATTTTTCTTTGCTTCCCAGTGCAGTGTATAATCAGCAACTGAATTTGTATTATTTAGCTTGGATGGTATATGATACTGATCTGTAAGAGGACTTGTGTAAGGTTTTGATGGTCTCGAGTTAATATGGTGAATGCAGCTAGCAGATAAATTGATTAATTTTAGGATTTGAGATTGCAGACTTAATATCTTTGGTATTGTTTCTCAAGGATATTCTGTCTTTCTTAATACATAGAGTGCTACTCTTGATGACAAAATTGTTGGAAATGAGGTTCCAGTCAGGCTTGGTTTTACAGTGTGTGATCTCTGTTTTTCTTGAGTAGTTTTATTCTTAGTTAATCTTGATGTTCTCTGGTAAATGTGCTAAAACAGCAGTTTGTAGGAGTCTTGAGTAGGTGATTGTTTTTCCTTCTCTAAAGCAGTCTGCATTCCTCAAATAGGTTGAGAACAAATTAGTAGGCTACTCCAAACGTTTCCGAAGCGTGTTTGTTTGATCCCAAGATGTCTCTGATACAGTGGTCAAGTTTGCTTTCTTTTTTGTTCCATCTCGTTTAGGGAATCCTATCGCCTCTGACTTTGCCCCAGTAAGTGCTACAAGACTGGGCAGTTACAAGCTATAATGTTGACTGTGTTTTTGGCACCAGTAATGGGTTTTAACACCCTTGGAATCCTTTTGGTTGGTAATCAGGTATCAGATTAGGAGGTTTAATAATTGAAATACAGAAATGAAGACGAGTGGCATCAGGGCAAATGTTTTTGATTACAGAAGGTGTGCCCTCTAGGATGAGTTTTGTGGAAGCTGTACTCCAAAAACAGGGTGGGCAGCTTTTCAGGTCAAGTCTCTTCGTTCAGGAGCTGGTGGGAACGGGGCGAGTGAGGAATTCTCGACGGATTCACTGAACAGAAGCTGTTTGTGCAGGCGTACTGGTTTAGGTGAAACCTGCGTTGGGGAAGTTTTCCAGGCTGGAATTTTGGTCAGCCCAAGGAGACTGACTCCAGAATAGTTGGTTTGTGCATTCAGAGGTACGAGTCGCTAGGTTATGTGTAAGATCTTAAGTCTGGGTCTGTGTAAGGTAGGTGCTTGGTGGCTTTCTTTTTAATTCCCCTCCTTGTTCTCTCTTCAGTGGAAAACAGAGGCAAAACCAATGCTGATCCAATGCTCTCTGAAACATTGACTTTTCTCCTCTTCTTGGCTTTTGAAAGGAAGAGAGCTGTTGGTTAGTAGTAATTAATGTTCAGAAGTAATAAAGGATTAGCCGTAGGCCCTTGGCATGATTTTGTGCAAAAAATCTAGTTACTTGGGAAAATACTTAGATGTAAATGTAAATATTCTGCAGTCCCTTACTGAAGGGATAAAGGAGAGTCTATACTGACCAATGCACTAGTCTTATTTGCAGTCTAATCCAGTGGTGGTCAAAAGAAGATGGCGAAGGGAATTTGTTACATCAGTACTGACTCAGATGTCCTGTATATTACAAAAAGAAGTGCTTTTTGGAATCTGCAGTGTATCAGCATTGAAAAGAATGTATCTATTCTCATTTTTTTTTAAATTGGGCTAATGCATTTTTTCATTTTATTTATAGTGTGTGTAAGTTTAAATGTATGTCAGAGAGAACAGCAGAAAAAACAGTCTGTGTGCATGTACAGGACTGTCTCTATTTTTTTTCATGCTTGAACTTTCCAGCTTAGCTAGCTTTTGCAGCCGGGCTTCTATACTCCTGGCTCTGCAGAAATTTGACCTTGCTCTGGAGATAGCTATCTTAAGGGCTTTGAGTCTGTGTAAATCTCATAGAGCATATTACTTCACATAGACAGTGAAAATTTTATCTTTGATACTGCATGCGAGAATTTATACACAGATGTGAAGTTGCTCTCAGTGTAAGGCCTCAATTCTGCATGTGCAAGCTAAACATAATGTACAGTGAGCAGTCCCATTGATTTAAATGTCTGCTCACAGTTAATTAATCTTTGCTGGGTCAGGAGTGAATATTAACAAAATCAGATTGTTTAGGGCTGTGTGGAAAATTATTTTCTGCTTCTGTGGAACATTATTTAAAAAAACCCCACCACCACCAAAAAAAAAAAAAAAAACCAACCAAAAACCCCAAACCCAAAAGTCTTCCAGTCTGCATCAGGACAAAACAGTGTCTGTCTAAAAACTTTAACTAAAATAGTCTCCATCAGATTCGCTAGTTGGGGTAGTGAGACTTTTCTGTCTGCAGGTGATTAGAGTGTAGGTGTAGGAGAAAAAAAGAACTTCCTGATCTTAATCATGAATAATTTGGGGTCTCTCTAGTTTTGACCCAAAATTAGAAAATTTGCATGTGCAGTAAGCTTTGTCAGAACTGGTATAGTCCTGTAAAAAGGTTTTATTCTGACCAATTAGGACTTCCATAAAAAAGATGGCTAAGCAGCTTTGCCCATGCAGTCAAATTTCTGTTCCCATTCTGGTCAGTGCGCCAGTTGTGCAGTGTTAATGAACATGCCTTCTTAAAAGCACCCCTTGGACTTAAAAGGACTGTCAGTTTAGAAAACCTATTTAATGTTTCACCTTCTGTTTCAAGGGAAACAAAATGTTAAAGTAACTCTGTGAGATTAGACAGAGATAATACTCGCTGTACAGGTGTGTTTACCCTGTGCATTTGACAGTACTTTGAGCACATCCATATATGGGAAACAGGAGAGACATGACTAGGCTCTAAACCATAAAGAAGATAATTAGTTTACTCTTTGTTCTTATTGGGCCTCCTGCCAGTGAAAATGGGGAGGGAAGTATTTTAAATAAGCTGTGTTTTAAATTCTCACTTTCCCAAATGCAGAGCTTGGATTACTCTCTGCAGTGGGTCCTAAGACCTTGGAGGAGCAGCCAGGCTGTTCACGTGGGGGACCAGTGGGCACATGCCCGGTGCGACTTCTGCTCAACTGATCCAGATTCTTCTGCCGGAGTATGTTCCAGGGGCAGCCGCTTAATTATAAGAGGTACTCGGTGAGCAAGCTTTCCTCTTGGGCACCCACCTGACTGAAGATCCCCCAATCTTTAAACAGAGAGAAGGAAGGCTTCTTTCCCCCTGCCACCCCACCCCCCACACCTCCCCTGCTTCTGTTTGTTGTGTAGTGCTGGCTTGTCTGTAAAATAAGCCCTGCTTTCTGTTTTAATGACCATGGAAGACTGATCTTCAGTAGCTGATACTGTTTGACATTCCATGTGTAAAATTGTTTGGATTTGAGGTTGACAGTGATCCTAACCTAATCTTCCTGTATGTGGCTTGATACAGGTACCAACTTTCTTTGAGTGAGGAATATTCATTTAAAAGAATCATGACAGTTTAGAGGGATAGTTTTCAAATGTCTTGTTCTTAAGGATTTATCCCCTTAGAAAGCTTTAAAACTGTCTTAACTTTTTTTAGCAGTTGACAGGCTAGGTTATGAATTGCATAGAGTCCAAGGGAGGAAAAAAAATGCTGGAGATACTGGAAATAGAATATATTGAAATAAGGATTGCAATAAAAATAATTTGGAGTCATAATAGTGGAAAAGAGAACAGAATTATGAGCCTTCTTCAATCTTGTTTTTGCATGCTATGCTCCTAAGAAACCTGATAGCATGTGACCCTTCTGTAACTGTCTCGTATGAAACACATTTTCTGGTTTGGAAGATTCTGAAACTGATTTCAGAATCAGTAGTGAAGCTTTATATATTGTATTATTGTTTTACTTAGGTATCGGTTCATCAAGGTGAACATGTGAGTAGCTCTGCTAAAATAATCTGTCTTTCAGTGCTTGGAGTTTTGGAAGAGTGATTGAGACTTCCACCCATGCGTGCCTCCCCCCCAGCCCCTCCAAATTTGATTGTACTTAGAGGAGCTTAAAATAATGATTGGAGTACTTACAAAATGAAGATGCAGGCAATAGGGAGTTTGTGTAGTTATCAAATATTGTCAAAGCTGGTAGATTTACGATAAGCACTTATTTAAGTACAAACAGTAGGGGAATAGACTTTTCAAACAAAAGGAATACTTGGATTTATTTTCAGATTAATTGTTGAAAGGCAGTTTAAATTCTGTTTTGTATCCCTCAGAAGTGATTTTTTTTTTCTCGCTTCAGAATATATTAAATAAATCCAGCCTAATGAATCACTTCCCATGTACTATTAGTTTTTCACAAAATTGGATTAAAATGATCTTTTTAAGTTTGGAGATTAAGTTGCTTCTGTGTTGTACTAACTTTTGACTGCCACTGCTTGAAAGACTCTTTCGGTGTTTATTATTTTGTCTCTTTAAAAATGAAATTTTTTAATGTACTAGTAATGGGAAATGGTATGCTTTCTTCATCAGTGTGAGGTACTAAGTCACTTGAAGTTTTAATTTTTATTTCAGCAAAAAAAAAAATTGGACTTTGGCTTTAAAAAAGACAAAAAAATTTTATTCAAACCTTTTAGAATACTTAATGCTAATGTTACGATTTGCATATATCCAAGAAGACTGTGTCAGGTACTTAAGCAGTGTGGAACACGTCTATTCTTCTGGGTGAGGTGGTTCTTCAAGGCTTAAACTACATCTGCTTAAAGGCATGATGAAAATGGAGTTACAAATCTATTTGGTAACTATTATATATGGATAAAGCCTTTCTACTAACAGTGACAAAGAGAGAGAAGTATATTCACTTGGAAATATGTTATTAATAACATTTTTCCAATAACATTATTTATGCAAACTTTTTGCTTTGGATTAAGGTTTCCCTTCTATTAAGTACTATCAGAGCCTAGACCAAACCAATATTAATCTCAGTTGAATTGCATCTTGTTAAATAGCATAGGTGTTACAGAATAGAAATGAGATACAAATATAACTATGGAAGAGTGGGTTCCTTACACTTTATGTATTAAACGCTCTTTTGCCTTTAAAATGGGTTCCCAAGTGTGTGTGAGTAAAGTATATTGTTGTCACTGTTACTTATTGGGGAACCATGTAAGAGGTGGACATTGGGCCTAGCGTCCATGTGATGGACAAAATTTAGCCGCAATTAAATATGGAATTATATAGAAAAAGTATGTAGCTAAAAATTCCCTTGTCATTTGCATATACAGGTTTCACAGACTGCAAGCGGTACAGGCTGCATTTCCCAGTGATGTAAAATACAGGATGTAACAGCTCGGTAGCTAGAGCCCTCATTCAGAATGTAAGATAGACAAGCTAATTCTCCACTTCTGTCCTTTCTGTATGAGGACTACCCTGAACACCAAACTCTTGGCTGCTCTGTAGTGTGAAAAGTTTTCTATTCCTTCTTTTAAAGCTGTTCTACAGAAGATTAACAGAGCCGAAAAAGAAAGGGCTAGAGATGGTATGTTTTCTCATCCCAGTGGAGTAAGCAACTGCCTGGGAGAGGGAAAACCTGGGCCTGACTTTCTGACCCAATTCTTCCTGCATCTGAAACTGTTTCTGCACAGTAGGGTATCTTAATCAAGAATAAGAGATAATTTCTCTTCCACAATGGCTAGGACCATTATCCAAGTTGCTAGAATTTGTAGTTTGATTTCCCTCAGTGCAAGCTCCTTATGTGATACAGAGGGGTACTATGATTGTTCATCTACTTCTCACAATGTCCAGAAAAAGAAGTGGTTGCCACAGTATTTTATTCAGCATGATTCTGTGATGTAATGATGGACAGTTTTAGAGCATGCCTAAGGAGGTAGGTGAAGGCGTAGCCATGAGGTAGACATTGATACAGTTCTGCTAACACTTAAGTACTGGGTTTTTATGCAAAAATAAGGCTAAGGGCTACTGAGGAGTTTTTAATTAAAAAAAAAAAAAAATCCCTCTGAAATTTTGGTACTTCCTAGATTAAGCAGCTTTGTGTATGTGAAGGGGAGAAGGATTTTGATGAACAACATTTTGAGTATAAGGTCCTTATGTCTGCAGAGTCTTAAGGAACCTGACTCCTAGTATGCTCTGAGTATTTGCAACTCCTGTTGATTTTTGGAGGAGTTGCTTATGCTTAGGTACTGAAAAAAAAATATGAACTTGGCCAAAAATCAGTTATTTTATCTCTATTTTAGGTAAGAGTGGATGTAGTTCTGACCTTTGCAGTTTGTCAAAATGTACTTTGCTTTGAATTGTATTTTTGGAAAGCAGGCCATCAGTCTCAGATCTNAATTGGTTTTGGGTTTTTTGTATTCCCTTCCTCTGTATCTTTAGTATCTTGCTCTTTGGTTTTTTGTTCTTTGGGGTTTTTTTTCCCCTGCATCTTTTTAACTCCTTTAGATATATGTACCACTGATGGATCTTCTGCTCATCATCCAGCTACCTGATACTTCTTTGTACTGTAAGATGGGTGACTCATTGGCCTACTGCTTTGATAAATGAAGCAGTTGGGCTGAAAAGACTTTGTAAAATATCTGCTGAAATGTAAAGTTTTAAAGAAAGTCAGGAAGTTCAATCATGACTAAATAGGGGACAGTAATAGCAGGTATCCTGAAAGGTTGGGTGTGTCTCCACAGGATGATGAAACCCAAGGTCTTGTGTTTGGCTTATTCCTCCATTGTCAGCAAACCCCTGAAAGGGACCACAAGCTTTAATTGATCTCCTTCAGTGGGTGACAATTTGCTGTTGCAGTCAACTACTGGGGTCGTACTTGTTTGGTTCTGTTCCCGTCATGATCTTACATGGAGAGATGGAGGAGATTTCAGATTTAGGCAGGTATTTACTCAAAACCCCAACAAGTCAACACCCCTCCTGCCCCCCATCACTCCACATTATGAAAATTCAGAATTCAGGTTTCAGAATTAAATTACCTTAATTTGGCCTGATGGTACATATTATTCAGCTTATGAATCCATCTAAAAAAGTGGAAGTTGAGCTCTCGGTGTTCTGGCTCATGAAGTATTGAATACAGGATTGAATGCCTGTGCATTAACATTTAAGTGTCAGATACAGAGACAGCAAAAATTTCCTTAATGAAGCCAATAATTCTGTCTGTGAGCTCTGGAATTTGGAGTTTAATTAGTATACTGTAAGTAAATGATGGCACCGTACATTTTAAAGGTGGAGAGTCTCCACGGTGGAGAATAGAATTAATGTAAACATTTTTGTCCTGTATGTGATGCAAGAAAGAGAAGAGAATTGCTCAGGCAACTCTTCTGGCTTTTCTCAACTTTTGAGTTCTTGAACTTTGAACCTTAATGAAATTATCTACTGTGTTTCCTATATAAATAGTTCAGATAAAGGGTATAAAATGATTTTTCTCAGTATGCTGTTGTTCAAGAGGGAAAACACAAAGGATTTTACTCACTGATAGAAGTTGTCTATGATTATTTTAGTGATTATATTTTAAATTTTCAAGAAAGTAAAACTGCTACTGAAACTTACTGATCACTTCAGGAATAATGACTTTCAAATTTTGAATTAATATGATACATAGAAAATGTTTTTAATTTTTAATATTTTTTGTTCATTATTTCTTACCTCAGTGATATAAAAAGTATTGCCTAAGCCTTTCTTTTTTTAACTGCTAATCAGAAATTAAAAACAAATCAGAGTAACAAACCATTTTTGCTTCTAATGAACGTAGTGGTATTTTGACGGTTGGAGGTAAACATTTTTTCTGTTACAATGAAACAGTTTTGTGCAACATGTGTCTCTGTGAGGAACGGAGTTGTTTCATGCCACTTTCCCCCGTGGTTTTGGAGGTACTTTCGAGCTCCAGAGAAAGCTTTTCCTGTGTTTAGAAATGTCCATGCCTTGGATTTTTTATATATAAGAATATATGAATTTTTGCTATGGCTGCTCCCTCAGCTGAGACACTACCTATCTGCTTATTTGATAAAACTTCTTTGGGCAGCCCTGAAGGGGCTGCAGGGCATCCAGACAGAAGGAGCCTTGCTTGGTCGAGCTTTGTTTCTATAGGAAGTAATGCTAAAACAAACTGTAGTCTTTGAATGTGAGTTTAACTCTGAACTTTTGAGAAGTGACTAGGGAACTCGGTTTGTTGAGCAGTAGCCTGTACTTTATATGAGATGCTATATTACAGTGTTTTATCTAGTTATTATTTCAAGGATTGGAAAGTCCTTGATTGACTAAAAGTAATTATTTAAATGTAGCCAATGCCTTTTCATCCCAGGTACTTCATATTTCACTGAACATCTATTTCTCTTCCAGTGTGTTATACTGAATGGGTGCATATACTTTCATATTATATGTATGTTATGTTTGTGTTAATGGTGTGCATTTGTAGTAAAACAATTGGTTATTACTTTGGAAAAATGTCACTGTCTAATAAAAAAAAAGAATGAATGAAATCTATGTGAATTTCAGAAAAATGAGATTTCTTTCATGTTGCACACCTGGGGAATGAGGATAATGTCAGTTGTTGGTGTTTGTATTCTGTCAGAATTTTCCGCTATTAGAAATTAAAGGTACCAACTGATTTAATGTGCATAAAAAAAAGCAAAGCCATGGAAGTTGGGAGTCTCTGCATGTTTGAAACTTATTAAATCTTTGAGTTGTATGGCAACCTGATGCCTTGATACAAGGCAAGTATTATGCAGTATTGACATTAAACGTTTTTGTATGGTCTGGAGGAGAATGGTGGGATCTTTGTGGTGTCCGTGTAGCAAATACATTGTATTTCTCTCTCTGATAATTAGTGAAGAAAGTCCCAAACCAGAGACCAGTCCCTTCCTCTCCTGGATTCTGAGGAATGTCCTTATTAACTGCTTCTTCCTCCTCAGCATGCGTGGAGATTTCTCTTCATGTGTGAAAGCTGTACAGATGCTGTGGGAAAGATCTTTCCGCTTTTATTTCCCTTTAATCAAGGCACTGTGCTCTCTTTCCCCTCAGACCATAAATGAGGCCACTTAATCCTTCCACTTATGTAGAGGGTTAACTGCATTAAAAGGATTGCTGCATCTTAGCTTAAATTGAGAGGAGAGAGTGTTATCTTCTAATGAAAGGAAGCTTTTATTGTTATTGAAAGTGGCATGGTAGAAGTGGTGGGGGTGATAGCTGGAAAGAACTCAGAGATCCTACCTGGTCCTATAGATTTAAAGGGTAATTCAGCCCTGTTCAGAAACTAACCCAGCTGAGGTTAATTTGAAGCCACAGGTGCAGCCATCATCAGTTGTGAGATCCAAGGCATAATGGTAGGTACAAGAGCAGTGTAAGACTGCAGTGTATTGCCATTCATTCAGGCCTTCTAGAGAAGCTGAAAAATAGGAAAATGAATCTTACTTCAAGCACAGGTCCTCCAATGGTAGAACATGACTGTGCTTGATATGGTGGAAAAGTGGAATCCTGTTTTTCTGTATAGTGAATTTTCAAACCAGTCTATTTATTTTAAAAACTTGTTTCAGCTGCATTTGTTTCAGCTCGTGTGTGTTAGACAAATCTGTGTGGAATAAATTTCTCTTTTAGAGTTTAACAGTATTTCTTTTGTTACTAGTGGAATAGATTAGGTAACTAAATTTGGATTATTGCTTGAAGAAAAGCATGTTCTTAATTTAATAAGTTTTGGGGGTATTTTTACAAAGATTTTTTTTTTTCCCTCTGGATATTTTGAAAGTAATTGTACTACCTTGAAATAATCTGTGCAGATTTTTATTTTCCCTGTTTCTGCCTATCTTTGATACCACGTGAATGTTATTTGTAGGAACAAAGGCCAATTACGTATGTTTCTGGTTGTCTGTCAGATAAGCATAAATGGAAGTGGGAAGGTGAGCAGTTTACGACTTGCTGGTCCAGATACCAGTTTTACAAATATGTGCTAAGAAGCCACCTGTTGGCTAGATAGTGTGGCTAGTGAGGTGTTTAAAATAAAAGTTAGGTTTATCTTTGATTCCTTCCCCTCCCCTGTCCCTCCCACCATGAATGTGACTTTATAGCTCTCCTGATATGTTGCTTAGGTTTTTCATTTCTCTTCTTTAAGAAGAGAGTATCCCATGTTGCACCTCAAGGAAAGCATAATTATCATTATCAGTCATACTTGCTTGATGCTATAGTGTGTAAATGCTACTTCCTCTCTTCATTTTCATGTCAGGTGAATTGGACAGGCAGAAGCAAATGGGATGATTATAACAAATTAACAGCTCATAATTTAGGGAGAATGGCAACATTAAAAAAAAGTGTTTATACTAGCAAGTAGTATGGTGAAGTATGTGGTGATCCTGTGTAAACCTTTATAATAGTCAGCAGAAATATGGTACAAGGCTCCTCTTTCTGTTACTTTTCCTGTATTGTCCTCCTTCCCCTCACAGTGTCTTCCTTTCTTTTCTAGCATTATTTCCCTGGGTGCAGACAAGCACGTGTATGTGTTAACTGAGTGGTGTATTTCTGTGTTGCCCATTTGGTACATGCCCTGTGTACTGCGGGCTTGATCGGTGGTCTGGCCTAAGAAGCTGAATGTCTGTTCTGATAGCACTGTAGGAAACATCGTTCATGGTGCCTCTTTTATGCCTCCTCATCAAAATATCTGTCAGAAGCAAGCCGTTTTCAGCTGGCTCTGTTCGTGTTTTGGAAGTTGCACACAGTGACAGTGTTTCTCTGCTTGCTGTAGAAATACTAGCCTGAAGTAGCCCGACATAAACTTTGAAAGCGAAACCAACATCAATACAAGTCAATATGAAGTGGTAATATTCAGCTGTTGCATGTCTGCTAAGTATTTTCTTTCCTTTTTTGGGAAGGGCTGGAAAACTGTTTCTCACAATTATGCTATTTAGTCACTAATATTAAAAGAATGGTCAGATTATTGCTGACCACAAAAATCACTTTGAGAGAATGGTCTGGTTTATTATTTCTGTCTTTTGGCATATGCTTTAAATGGATGGACAGCATTTCTAAAATTACATTCTGAAATGCATTGGTATTCAGAAGCAAGCTGCATTTAGAATTGGGTTTTGGTGCCTGCATCTATACAATTAGGTTATATTCTTTTCAACATATGTTCCAGGCTTTAGGCATTTGTGCATACTTGTTCATAAAAAGAAACACAGAAATGCAAATTTTTTTGTTTTACTGAATGCCTTTCTCGTTCTTCTTTTACTTTTCACTTTATTCATTTCAAACACTTTTGTTGTTCTCAAATAAGTAGGCACAGAATCTGTTCCTTGCCAAAGGCAGTTTATTATTGTAAATTATATACTGGTTTCTACAGGTAACTTTACAAAAATCTTATAGCAAAATTGTTTTAAAAATTATTCTTTTTTACTGAACATGATGTTGATCCTTACTGCTAAATGAGAAGTTGGCTTGTAGAGCATTGCAGTCTTGCAACTTTTCTCAGACTCCTAACATAACTGTATTAAGGTTTAAGAGGATTGCATAAATATCTTAGATAAGCATAAAGTCCTCCTTGTTATCATGCTGAGGGTACCACCATACCTTACAACTGAGGAGAAACATTTTGGTGTATCCACCCTCTGTCAGGACGGAGAAGCGGGATGGACCCTTACTCAGAAAGAAATTCTCATGCATCATCTCCCAGGAAATCTAACCTTTGCTTATGAAGCTAAACTTAATTTTGGTGACAGACAGCCTGTAGCAAGGCTGGCTGCTGCAGTCTTGTAAAATAGCAAGAAATGAAAACTGAGCCTGACTGAGCATTATTCTCATTCTTCGTCTGCTTCTGCACAGCTCTGTGAAAGAGAAAAACAAAGGTTTATTTGCACTCAATGGATGTGATTTCTGGCAATGAAACAAATGCACATGGACTACACACATCAGATTTCTTTGACTTCTCCCATTTGACTGGGCAAAAATGTTTCACTTTTTTCTTTTTCAGTGACTTGGCATACATTGATCTGCTGGGTTATTTTTGTTTGCTTGTTTCCTCCTCACAGTTAGTTCATCAAGGTCTTAGAGCCAAGTTGTGGCTTTCTTTTTCCCTGTAGTTTTTCAGCATGCGTGAAAAATTTTGTTAGCAGTGTACTTTGTTATCAGATGTCTGCTTAAAAGAAAGTGATGAAAGGTAGTACTTGTGCCAGCCTCTTAGCAAATGTATAAAAAGTACAGTCTGCTTTGTTCCCTGTTTGGGTTTTGATTCCCAGTTGGAGAGAGGAGTGGCTGAAGTGGTTACTGTTCTGGCTGTCATCCACCCAGGTCCCCCAGAGTTTTCTACTCCAGCAGCAATACTGGTCTCATGATGCTGTGTGTGTTCTTGAGCTGGTATCAGCTGATATCAACTGGTGCTGATTTCATTTTAATAGACCAGGTTAGTGTGTCTGTGGTAGCTCGGGAGCAGACATGCATCCCAATCAGCCATCCTTGTGTAAGGGAGATGTAACCTTGGGTGAGGACTGTTAGTTTTAGTAACTGTTTTTGGCTATTGTAGTGATGAGATTATTGTAGTTACAAGAGTGTGTATACACAGATGAACTGTAATGCAAAGATGCCATTTAACACTCTTCAGTTACTCCCCAGAGGAAAACTACCAATCAGATAGAAATATTCTGTCCTGCAACCAAATATGGGAAAGAAGAACAGGACTTACTGCAAGCAGCCATGGATTAAGTAGTGTTTAAAGAAAAGGGTGGGGGGCGGGGGGGGAAGTCAGGGAAATCCAGATGTTAAGGGACATCCTTTTTCAACAGAAGGCCAGAGGTGAGCAGTCAAGGTATTCGGACTTCTTCAATGGTTCTGTTCCTGGTTTTGCATACCATTAATTCCACTAATGGTGGTGAAGAAAAATCCCTTTTCTTCACCAAGTTTTCATTATTATTTTACCCCACTTTTCTGCTTATTACCAAAGGCATACCTTGCTTATTCTCTGCTAAAGGTTGCTAGTAATTATTAGGATTACTCTGTATGGTGTTAGAACATTAGAGCCCATGGACTGTTTTCCCTTTAAACTTTGTAAAAGGACGAAAAAGAAATAGCAGAAATTATGTGACTTACTGTTGGGTTTTTTGTTTGTTTGTTTTAATTTGTAATCTGTGTAATACCTATTAAATTATATTGGTCTCAAGACAGTACTTTCCTCAGCTGTTCAAATCTTAGAGGGTGGAAGTTTAAAGTTGTGGTGAATAACATCTATGCAGTGTCCAGCTCTCTGATTAGTTAGCTTAAAAATAGGAGGCTTTAAGTACTCTTGAGTTGTTAAGAGTACAAAGTACTGTCAGATGAGCTTCCCTCTTCTCTTTTTTTTTTTTTAATACTTTGTTCCAATTTTATATGAAGATGTGCATGTGAGCTTCTCCACACTCACTAGAAAAGCAGGTATGCAGGAGAGGATGGGCTGTTATAAAATTCGCAATCTTGTGTTAAAACAATGTTCATCTATTACCAAGCAAGCCACTACTAAAACCATCTACCTTTTTTGTTGTTTTCAAGATACGAGAGTATGCAATGGAATTTAGATTACTTCATTTAAAGACTCTTCATATTACAGAGTAATACAATGTAGGAATTTACTTGAAATTTAGGGAAGGGAAAAACCTCACCATCTTCAGTATGCTAATGGCACGTATAGTGAGAAAGCTGAAAGCTGCAATGTAGTGTATATGTTCTATCAGAAACTGATAGTGTTTGAAATAGGTATTTAATCTCTCTTAATGAGTATTTTATGTGTAGTTTCTGTGCTCATGTAGACTGAAACTACAAGTACATAGAAGGAAATATCTTGAGTCAATATTTTCTGTTACTTGTTTGAAGAAATAACTTCTAGTGATATTATAGTGAATTCATTATTAAAGTAAAATTAATGGGAACAGGTATGGAGAACAACTTCTCAGTAATTTACATCAATATATTTAGGAATTCTGGAATAAACTTAGATATTTAGGAATTTCCAAAATATAGCACTTGAAATTTGTGTCATCTTGTTGAAACACCCTTCCAAGTAATGCATGATTATATTTCAGCAAGAGTTCGGGGGCAGCAGGGGAACAACACCTTGTACTTCTGCAGATAATTAGACTAGGCTTCGTTATCTGACAGTGATGAAAACCTGGTGCTTGTCATGCCCCAAGAATGCAGAAACTTCTGTTTCAAGATATTTTTAGTTATTTTCTTAATACAAATAATTATGTTAAAAAGACAATAAATTTGAAGTAATGTGCTATGACTCCATGGAAGAAAACCACTCTGTAGTACAACATTTGCAGTTAATTCTAGCTTTTACATTTTCTTTATAAGCTGAATGTTCTTCTGCTGAACAATAGAAATAGTTAACAGATCTGTACTACTGCACTGAAGTTGGAAATTAAGTTCCTAGATATTTTCAAATATGAATTTTAATTACATAATTTAGTTTAATATTTAGATTTGTTAAGACAGCTTGCCATTTTAAGTCATAGAATTATAGAATAATTGAGTTTGAAAAGGACCTCAGCATGTCTCAAGTCCAGCCTTCTCTCAGCCCTGAGATCAGACAAGGTTTCTTTGGGCTTTATGTGGTTGGATCTTAGAAACCTACAAGGATGGAGACTACACAACTTCTCTGGGGAACGTCTTCTACTGCCTGGCTGTCCTCATGGTGAAAAAGCTTTTTGTTTTTGTCAAGTTGGAACTTCTAAATCTTCAGATGCATATTTTTCACGATTGTTCCTCAACTGTCTACGTTATTCTCTTCAGTTTAGCTCCATGCACAGTTGTGCCAAATGTTCTAAAGCAAGATCTGCTTAATTTGAATTTGTAAATGATTTAAGTCTTACTATGATTCAGTATAAGAATAAAGTTCATGTATTTCTAATAGATAGCCACACTTCTCAGGAGTAATGCAGCTGTGGGTTCAAAAAAAATCAGGTTTAAGGCTTCACTGTTTCACTTTGTGGAAATAAATGAGCAGATTGACATTTATTTTAGGAGAGTCTAAGTTACCTGAAGCAGGGTTGATTAATAGTTCCAAACCATTTTTGTGATGGTATTTTTATGTTGTGGTTTAAACCCAGCCGGCAACTAAGCACCACACAGCCGCTTGCTCACTCCCCCGCCGGTGGGATGGGGGGAGAGAATCGGGAAGAGTAAAAGTGACAAAACTCGTGGGTTGAGATAAAGACAGTTTAGTAGGTAAAGCAAAAGCTGCGCGCAGGCAAAGCAAACCAAGGAGTTCATTCACTGCTTCCCATCGGCAGGCAGGTATTCAGCCATCTCCAGGAAAGCAGGGCTCCATCACACGTAATGGTTACTTGGTAAGACTAAACGCCATCGCTCCAAACGTCCCCCACTTCCTTCTTCCCCCAGCTTTATATACCGAACATGATGTCATATAGTGTGGGATATCCCTTTGGTCAGTTGGGGTCAGCTGTGTCCCAGCTGTGTCCCCTCCCAGCTTCTTGTGCACCTGGCAGAGCATGGGAAGCTGAAAAAATTCCTTGACTAGTGTAAGCACTACTTAGCAACAGCTAAAACATCACATTATCAACTCTGTTTTCAGCCCAAATCCAAAACATAGCCCCATACTAGCTACTATGAAGAAAATTAACTCTATCCCAGACAAAACCAGCACATTTTATTAAAAATTTTTAAAAGCTAGTTCTTTATTCAACTATGCGTTGTATTTTGCTCTGTTTCCAGTGTGATGGTTTCTGTCCCAAGTCTTAAACGTTAATGCTGTTCCATTTCTGTAGTAGGGTATTCTGGCAACATTGTTTATAGTATTTAACCCTGGAAATGAGTGCACCTGACCTAAAAGTGTGAAAAAGATAAGAAACGAATAAAGGCCATATAAATATAAATAATCAAACTTTTTGTTCATGTACTTTTGCAAACACTGCATTGAGATAGCTATGTGATTATAGTCCGTTGAAACCATTTTGTAGCATCAGACTGAAACTACTCTGAAGTGTGGAATATTCAAACTAGATTTGCACAGGTTTTTTTTTTTTAAGCTTTCATAGTTCTTCATAAATTGGTGCTGGCCACCGTAATAACAATGAGTATATGATTATGTGACCTGCTCTTCAGATTTCTGAGAAGCAGCCTGTAGAGTAAAGTTTTAGCTTTAAATCACTTCACTAATAATTTCACATTTACATTTCACATTAATGTGTGATTAATACATGTTGTTCTTCACTTCAAAATGAGGCATGCACATTTGGTTTTGATTTTTTTTCATAAACACAAAAGGGACCATGGTGTTTGCTGGGTAGTAATCTGGTAGTCCAGGTAATTTTTGTCAGGAGTTCTGTGTATTGTCAACCTGCGTAATTTTAAAGATTCCAAGATGCAGAATTTGTGATGAAGGTTCATAAGTCAGAATTTTATTCTGACTCTTTATTCTGTGTGTTAACATCTCATTCTCTTTCTGGGTCTGATTAATCTCCCATTTTCAATCTGTGTGTTCCAGGTATTTCTGTGTACGTAGCCACCAGGCTTTGGGAGTACATTGGCATAGTTTAGAGTCTGTTTATAGTTGCAAATACCTGCCAGCAGAATTTCTAGAGGTGTTTCTAGTTAGGCTGTCTAAATTCGCTGTATAGCAGATGGCACTGGAAGAGCAGCACATCAGTGGGAGAATTCAGTGATGCCATAATTAGTACAAAATACTAGCGAAGCTGTTGCAGTGCTGAGGATTGTGAAGAAGTTGAGTAGCTCATTTTAATGTATTCCAGGAAGGGGTGCATGCTGGGCTCTTCTGTTTCAGCTTTTCTAAATGTAGACAGTGGAAAATTCTACCGTTGCAATTGTATGAGTGTATCTGATATTGAAGGCTGTTTATACAGCGCTTTTAAACACATTAATATGCAATGCAGGATTACTGGTATTTTTTAAAGTATGTGCAAAGAAAGAAGAGTATCTGGATCAATTAGAGTATTTGACTTCAGGGTGTATTTGCTTTCTCCTGTCTCAGATAAAATATGTGTAAGAGATGTCATAAAGTAGAATGGTTCTCGTACGGAAGACTTGTTTAGAGGCTTGCTTTCATCTGTAGGTGTGTTCAGTTTACTTCAGAGAGTTTCAACTTGGACTGTCATTCACTAGATTTTGTTGTCTTTTCCTGGGTGAATGAGCTGGACTTCTGGATATATGCATGTTGTTTATGTGGCTTATATTTGAACTTCAAACCTTTATTATTTCTGTATATGAAATGTTACAATGATAGAATCAATGAGTTGTGCATTTGGACAATCATGCATTTTGCTTGATAAAGATATTGGCTACTAAGGTAGGCTGACAGATGTAAACCACTTTTTTGCTCAAGTGGGCCCAGTAGTAACTCTGAAAGTACGAAATTTTGACTTGTCTATATGCTGCCATAGAGATTTATCTGTTAAGATTATTTTTAGAGTTTGGATTTTCATTTGTTAAAAAAAAAAAAAA
>WAAD01035852.1:98014-108520 GCA_013389945.1 Fregata magnificens | reverse complement strand
GTTTAGGTCATTTTCTTCTTGTTTAACCTAGCCTTTTGTCCCCTGAAATGAGTCTTTAGTAATGAATACAGTATTGCTGCAAGGTGGTGCAATAGCACTACATCTTGGGTTGCCTGAATTGATAGACTAAATTTATATTTTTTTAATTTATTTTTTGACCATAATGTTTAACTAAAAAATTAAAAAAAGAAAAAAAAGAAAATCAAAGGTAGATAAAGGCTGCCTTTGCTTTTAAGGGAGGGAGGATAAGGATTTCTTTAGTCTGATAAAGTTTTAAACTTAAAAAAAAACCTAGAGCAGTCTATATGCGTAATTTGTTGGCTCTGCCATTGAGATATATGTATGCAAGTGTGAATTCTGTTTTCTTTTTTTCCTCTACTGACTTCTCCCCCCAACCCCCCCTCCCCCTGAATCAGGATCACTAACTTTATTCAAAAAGGCACAATAACCTATTGTATGGTACAGTGTTCTGATTCTGTCTGTGGGGAGGAAAAAGAAAATCATTTTTATGGATTTCAGACGCATACTTTTAGAAGAAAATCTCTGGCATTTTCTTCACTTAAAAATTCTTTCCCCGTACGAACTAGAGGGCCTATGCATTCTACAGAATCTTTGAAAGATTATAGTATATTAAATATTTTCTTTGCCATTTAATACCACTATTGAATGCATTAAACATATGTTTATACTACGCCACATGCATTAATTTAGCAGTCATTGCATTGAAACTTAAATAGTTGAAGCTATAATATCCTGGTCTTATTGCTGAATTGAAAAACATGCAAGAACACACATGCTAAATTTCTTGCCCATGCCTTTATAAATTTCAGTTTGTTCACTCATATGTGTTGTTGCTTTTTTTTAAACTTTGATTCAGCTATCCAGTTTTTTAATTGCCTTCCTTGCTGCGTTCTTCATCTGCGAACTTAATCAGGTCAAGTTAACTTTGTCATTTTTTCCCCCCGCATAAAGCTTCCACAAAAGGAACACTGTAAAGTGGTTGAGGCCTAGGATGTGAGAACCATATAGCACTTTGTTTCTAAATAAAAAATGGTGGTGATATTTCTACTAAGCTCAAAATACTTTAAATCAGTAGTAAGTAGACACAAATACTTATTTTTACAGGTTTCATTAATCAGAACCTCGCAGTATTTTTTCATGCTGAGGTAACTGGCCAGCCAGCAGAAGGGACCCAGAAAAATGGCTTTGAAAACATTAAAGATACTTACAATTTATTATAATAAAGATTAATATAAAAGAAACACAGTAACATTTAGTTACGAGACAATTTAGAAGTACTCGGAGTAGCCACAAAAATTGTGTTGACTTCTGCTTCGTGAAAATTAGAGGAACAAAATGTCCTCGACAAATAAAAGGAAAATGATTGAGGGTATTTTGGAGACCTTTGGAAGTAGATACACTAGGAATAAAAGCTAACTGACTATGATCCTTTATAGAGTAGAAACGTGGCTATTTATTCAGCACAACAGTTTAAGGGTTCAAAAGGTATGCTTTTTATGCAATTGAATTGTGGAAAAATGTTTTTGAAAATGAAACTTTGAAATAAAACTCCTTTTTGAGCATCTGAAATGATTGACGTTCTTGATAACATTGTCTGTTTTACCAATTAGTAGAGTAAAACAACACCTTGTATTTGGAAATAGAAAAATAAATTTGCACAATTTCCTCTGTGTTTTTTTTTCTTTTTTTGTAAGCCAGTGTTATAAAAAACTGAAAGCGTTTTGTATTCTTTGATCTGTTTGAAGGAGATAGCACTTATCCTGCTGTTGACATAGTGAATGCCATCTTTTTATCAAACTGTTTTTCTGTCAGAAGGATCAGAAATGCAATTAATTAAACTTTTTGTTCTCAGATGAGCTGACTTTACATTTTGTTAAAGCCAATTTCTTTCTGTGAATATTGACTGCTGGGCTAAGTGAAATCTGTGCAGTTTTTGTTTTGATGAATTTCATTTATGTGAATACTGGAATTATAAATTTAAAACACCATACCAGCAATATATGGGCTATGATTCTGATGAGAAGTATTTCTCTGTTACTGAACTTTCAAATTCTGAGCTAAGCTATGGATAAATTACTGATTGCCAATTTAATTTCTTAAAATCTTTTTACGACTGCAAAGAATAAAAATTGCAAGCATTCTTTATAAATAAAAAATGGGCTAGATGGTAGTTCATAATAAGGGAAATATGGCATTGTATCTGGAGAGTGTTCTAAATTCTACACAGATAATGAAAAATTCTTAAAGAATTTTGTATGAATACATGTTGGGTTAAAGAATTTTTATAGTGATGATGGAGTGCCATGAAGTTAATACTTGCAATCCAGATTGCTGTAGTTTACACTTTTCTCTGTTTCAGACCTGGTGTGCACTATTTGTACTAAGCACGCCACAGAGTGAATTATCCAAAGTCCATTGATTTTAATGTGTTTTGGTTTGTAAACAAAATTATAGTAATTTCTTGCACATTTTTGAAAAATAATTGTATAAGGATTTATGTATCTGCTTCTGGATACAGTGTGTAAATAAAAATTTCATTCACAAAAAGATTTGTGGAGTGTTCTATACCTTAATGACGTTCTACAACAAAAAAAAAAAATTGAAAGACATTGTAAAATTTGTGCATCTGACTTAAACATTTAAATTTTAATGGTTACAATTTAAACTGTTCTATACGGGTTTTTTTACCCCTGCTAGTTGACTTTTAAAAATATTTCTATATACCGATCGTATTAATTCCTGCTTTTCAAAGCAAGAAGAAAAACTGCCAGAATATAACTAGAATATGATTTTTAAAAGGCCTGCATACATACTGTAAGTTAACTTTTTGATAATTTTTGTTGTTTGCTTCCTTAAAAAATTACAAAGTTCATGACAAAAGTCTCCATTTCAAAGGTAATATACCATCTCTTGGCTTCCAAGCAAGCAAATAGGTCTTATTTAGCTCCAAAGTAAAAAATTACATATGGTGTTGATCTTCATATATTCACGTGATGCTGTCCTAGATTCACTTTAAAAAGGGAGTGGCACTTTAAACCTTGGGAAATCACACAAATAAACCAGAAGATCAAGGATAAACAAAACAAAAACAAAATATATGCACAATTGTTCACATGTTTTCATATAGTTGTGACTTATAGACTTGCTACTCAAATTCAAGAAAATACCACCTGCTGCTTAAGTCTTGGTTATAACTGGTTTTGGGTTTTTTAAACAAAAACCTCAACCTTGGTAACAAGTAATTGTTCATATTGTCCACAGCTGATATGTACTTTTCTATGTATTCTGTAACTGAAAACAGCAAGCAGAAATAATTAATAGTTTTTGCCATTTAAGACTTCCTACTGCTGGGGCTAGTATTGCATGCTCAATATGGTGTGTGGTTTGCGGGGGATCTTGCTGGGTTTTTGTTAAGTCTGCATGATGCTCTTCTCTACATTCATTGTAGTCACTCCAGAAAATTTGGCGAGAAACTTATCTTCAAATGTTGCTAACTGGTGAAAGGTGAGTAAGAGTTAATTTTACAGCTGTCTAGCATAATCCAGGCAGGGCTGAAATGTCTGTAGTCAAGATGCCTGTAATCCTCGCATACAGTTTCTTGTATAATATTTCTACCTTGCATTCAGTCAGCTTCATAGCTGTAAGAGTGCAAGAGAAATGCTAAGACACTGCCAGGTACAGAAATCTTGCTGTCTATCTGACAAAGTAACCCTTGTACCAAGACACAAAGGCAGGGCTTGGGGGTGGGGAGGTGAATTAAGTCACAGAGTCATAGAATCATAGAATACCAGGTTGGAAGGGACCTCCAGGATCATCTGGTCCAACCTTTCTAGGCAAAAGCACAGTCTAGACAGGATGGTCCAGCACCCTGTCCAGCTGAGTCTTAAAAATGTCCAATGTTTGGGAATCCACCACTTCCCTGGGGAGATTGTTTTGGGCCCCTCAGTACAAGAAAGACGTTGAGGTGCTGGAGCGTGTCCAGAGAAGGGCAACGAGGCTGGTGAAGGGACTAGAAAACAAGTCTTATGAGGAGCGGCTGAGAGAACTGGGGTTGTTTAGTCTGGAGAAGAGGAGGCTGAGGGGAGACCTTCTCGCTCTCTACAACTACCTGAAGGGAGGTTGTAGGGAAGCGGGTGCTNNNNTGATGGTTGGACTTGATGATCTTAGAGGTCTTTTCCAACCCAATGATTCTATGATTCTATGATTCTATGATTATTGCAATGGCTGATTGTTCTCACTGTGAAAAATTTTCCTCTTGTGTCCAATGGGAGTCTCTCCAGGATTAACTTGTACCCATTACCCCTCATCGTTTCCATGTGACTCCTTGTAAAAAGGGAGACTCCATCTT
This sequence comes from Fregata magnificens, assembly GCA_013389945.1. Taxonomy (NCBI): domain Eukaryota; kingdom Metazoa; phylum Chordata; class Aves; order Suliformes; family Fregatidae; genus Fregata; species Fregata magnificens. Next base: position 104,151 of record WAAD01035852.1, on the reverse strand, counting down.
CTTTGTAGCCACCTTTTGAATACTGGAACATGGTGATAAGGTCTCCCCTAAGCCTTCTTTTCTCAAGGCTGAACAAACCCGGTTGTCTCAGCCTTTCCTCATATGGCAGGCTTCCCAGAGCTTAGATCATCTTTGTGGCCCTTCTCTGGACCCTCTCCAGCCTGTCCACATCTTTTTTTCCATAGCGGGGACCAAAACTGAACACAGTATTCCAGGTGTGGCCTGACAAGCACTGAATAGAGTGGGATAATGACTTCTTTATCGCTGCTGGTGATGCTTTTGTTGATTCAACCCAGTGTCTTGTTGGCTTTCTTTGCTGCAGCCGCATACTATTCACTCATATTGAGCTTGTTGTCCACCAGGACCTGCAGGTCCCTTTCCGCAGAGCTGTCCCCCAGCTGGGTAGATCCCAGCCTGTGTTGCACTCCTGGATTATGTTTTCCCAGGTGCAAGACCTTACACTTGTTCTTCTTGAACTTAGTCATCCTCTGCAATTAAGAGAAGACCTCAAAGATTACAAACCTGTAAGATCTAGTAAAAATCCTTAATATTTAGGAAACAATGTTCGATCACTTCCTTCCAGCACATGCAATTTGTTTGTACTCTCTGCTTTTCTGGGTTTTTTTCCTTTTCAAAAGCTGAGGTTCAGCTGAGCATTTTAGCATCCCTTGCGACAGTATGCACATCTTTTACTTTTCTGTTAAGGTAATACCTACTGTTTCCTGTCAAAGCCGTGTAAAGTAGGAGTAGGATATTGTAGGGAGTGGAGACAATGGTCTCCATTTCTGAGTCATTTTTGAGGAATGACTCAGAAATAGGAGGTGTTCTGCCTCCTGAGCTGGGAGTCTGTGACTCTCCCAGGCCAGCTTGCCACATGCTGTCAGTAGACTACTGAATCTTTTTTAAGTCTGAACTTTGAAGAAAGCACTGCTGAGGGTTGGGGTAGGCAAGGCACCAGCCCTCACGAAACAGGCTTAAAAAAGAAAGGAATGTTTCCTTGCATAGAATGAGGAAGGAAAGGAACGAGACGTGTTTCACTTTCGGTGGGTGAGAATGAGTAAGTTCGGATGCACACGGAGGAAGGATGCATGACGGAGTCTGGACCACTCCTGACACTGACAGCTCAAGTGCCATTTGGGCAATTACGTGTTATGGAAGTAGAGTCAACATACCATGAAACGAAGTGGAGCTGTAGCAAAGGTAATGCAAGTTTTGTAAAACTTAGGAGCACCTGTGTCTGATGTTAAATGTCTGTGTGCTGGTTTTGGTTGGGATAGAGTTAATTTTCTTCACAGTAGCTAGTATGGGGCTGTGTTTTGGATTCGTGCTGAAAACAGTGTCGATAATGCGGAGATGTTTTAGTTACTGCTGAGCAGTGCTTACACAGAGCCAAGGCCTTTTCTGCTTCTCACACCACCCCACCAGCGAGTAGGCTGGGGGTGCACAAGGAGCTGGGAGGGGACACAGCTGGGACAGCTGACCCCAACTCACCAAAGGGATATCCCATACCATATGATGTCATGCTCAGCATATAAAGCTGGGGGAAGAAGAAGGAAGGGGGGGACATTTGGAGTGATGGTGTTTTGTCTTCCCAAGTAACTGTTATGTGTGATGGAGCCCTGCTTTCCTGGAGATGGCTGAACACCTGCCTGCCGATGGGAAGTAGTGAGTGAATTCCTTGTTTTACTTTGCTGGCGTGCGCGGCTTTTGCTTTACCTATTAGACTGTCTTTATCTCAACCCATGAGTTTTGTCACTTTTACTCTTCCGATTCTCGCCCCCATCGCACTGGGGGGAGGAGTGAGTGAGCGGCTGTGTGCTGCTTAGTTGCCAGCTGGGGTTAAACCACAACAGTGTGTTATGTCTTCATTTGTTCTTCAAAATGTCTCGTTTTCTTAACTTTCATTTGCAAAAATTTTTAGCTACAGTTTGAGTTTTCTGTGATGGGGCATCACATTCTTCTTGGCCGAACCTGCTGCAGTAAGAAGGGCAGTTTTTTAAAAGCAACCCCTGTTGGTTCCAGCTATTCAAATAGGAAATATTGCTTAAATAGTTGGAGGGATTAATTCAAATTTATTTTCCAGGAGTCTTTATGAAATAGCTAGGGCATCTATCATCATGTGATCAACATAATATCTATTTCTTAATAATGAATGTTGTCTTTTCAGTTAGGCACCTTTCAACTAAGAAAGGAAAAATGCTTCTTGAATTTCTCAGACTGTCACTGGATGCTTCCGTGTTTGGCCACATCATGTCAGCCAAGGGAGTATCTGGACTGAAGAGGTTTTTGGCAGTGTTGCTTTCCCACAGCCTGTGTTCAACACGCCAGCTCTGCCCCAGCCCTCTGCTTCCATCAGGAGACAGCAGCTGTCTTGTTCAGTTTCTGGTTGGAGTTTGTTTGGATTGTCAAAAGGTTTTCTGTGTCCACTGCTACAAACTCAGGTTTCCACTGAAAAGCGTACTTTATATTTTCTTTCAGAACACCTTTCTTCCCTGGTTGTCTTCCTTGTATCACTCTGAGAAGAAAATAAATGAACTTGTGAATGTTCTAACCCTCCTCAAACCTGATTTTCTCTGAAGCGAAGCTGTTTCTGTTCTAAACAGTCCCATTTTGAGCTAATAGAAAAGTTACCTGAACTGTTTTGTGTGAGTAGTGTTTTCAGTCAGTCTTATGATGCTGAAACCTCTAAAAGTCTCAGCTTCAAGACTTTATTGTGCAACAACTTCTAAGATACTCTGTAGTTCTCGTGAGTGTGAAGTTTGGAAGATGTTTAGACTGGAAAAATCAAAAGTCTGTGAAATTCATCCCATCATCTTTTCATATTTTTTTTTTTTTTTCAACTTCTGCATGGGAACATCAAAGGGTGGGGACAGCAGCAAAATCAAAACCATTCCTGTTGAGGTGGTGTACGAGATGACAACTTCTGCGTAGCTCTGTTGAATGGAGAAGGTGTTAGGGAAATTCCCAAATCCTGGACAGAAGAATGTAACTCCTGTCCTTCCTGAAAACGAAAGAGGAGTTGGTGCACAGGGTAGGTGGCACAGCAGGCCCCACTCCTGGTGTGTTTTCTGCCTGTGTTGAGAGAGTCCACGGGCAATATGATCTCTCATATGCGAGTTCCTTTTTAGCTTTTGACTTCGTTTTCGGATCTTGCCGTTAATGATAGTATGCTGCTGGTTGGCAATGTTCTGAGAAACTCCTGTCTTTCTAGGCTGTATTGAAGGTGAAAGATACCGAAGTGCAGGTCTATGGCAAACTTGCTCCTTTTTGTCACTCATCTGTGACAATCAATGACCAATTTCAAGTTTTGTAACTTCCCCTTATGTTTTCTTTCTCTTCATGTGTCTTTTCAGTTTTAATAGATGAATCCAAACCAAAGAAATGATAGAAGGACGGAAATTGTTACTATTGCTGTATTTTCAGTGGGAGATTTTTTGGTCTGATTACAGTCTGTTACATGAAATTTAATATTGACATCATTAGCATCTTCACACCAGTTAGATGTTAGGAAGTGTTCATCAAAGAATCATTTTAGTCGGGAGCTAATTAACTACTCTTGTGGGTTAATATAATGCTGAAAGTGAAGATAACCTCACCATCGCTTTTTCGTACTTAATTTACTGTATATCCAAGTTTCTTATGAAGCTAATTGAATTCTTAGAATGAAAGTCATAGCCTCTCATAATTAGATCGTTACCTTTTCTCTGATTAACAATGGTATTTGGGAAAGAATCATTGAAATTCTATTTTTCTTCAACCTGTTAATTTTGGAAAGTGTTTCCTTACATGTAAAAAAAAAATTTTTGGCACTGTCACATCTTCAAATGAACATTCACCTCAAGAAATTTTCAAGTATAATTAATTTCAAATGGAATCCTAGAACAGACAGTTTCCTATGGATAGTTAAGAAGCAGAATGTTAGCCTGAAAGACTTCTGTTTCAGAAACAGTAGTTGCCATCATAATCATTAAAGACTACTTTCTGTCTCTAAAAATCCAATGATATATGAATTTAGTATATTGCTTTATTCTAATATAATAAAAAGGCTTTCCAACTGTAATGTGATACAAAAACTAAATATTACTTTCACTGGCGTTGTCCTACTGAAATGCTAAGACATCAGGTGGAAACTTCCTAATATCATGGCTAATGTCATAGCTCAATGACAAAAAAAGCCTGTCTTAAGAAAATCCCTGTCTCTAGCTACCCCAAAATCCCAAATCCTTCCTTTTATACCTGAATGCTATGCACAACTGTGAATGTAAATGTTTATGAAAGAACCGCAACAAAATTATCAGCACTTCAAGTTTCAAGTAACTTTTTAGTGTATAAGTAATCCCTCCAAGAACCAATGACAATCTTACTCAGAAAAGACTGATTTTTAGATCAATTATGGCTCTAGTTAATAGCCAAATTATTTGGTTACTTTATATAAATTTAATTATATCAGAATTAAACTTGTGGTGGGGTCTAAGAGGGTTTTTTGTGGGAGTGGGGGTTGCATTTTTTCTCAATGATGTCAGTTCTGCTGTTTCAGAAATGTGAAAGTTACATTTTGCACAGGCTCAGTTTGGAAATTGAAGTTTGTTTGGTAGAGATTTACTTTTTTAAAATTTTAGGTAATGTGTTCAGTCATTGGAACAATATTGTGCTTGTAAAACTGTCAATATTTTGGAGTATAAGATATGTGATGTACAGTGCAATGCAAGGGAACAAAATAGTTACAAAACTAGTAGCTCTGAGCTCCTAGAAGAAAAACTTGAAGAAATGGCTTTATAATTTGCCTTTAAAAAAGAGATTATATTGTTATGTATTTTTGTTTTCTGTCATAACATATAGTTTTTAAAAGTAAGGAAATCTACTTGAGGAGCTTTGAAAATCATTATTTTCTTTAAAAAAACCCAATAATTATGCCTTATGGTTTTGACATTTCTTCACATGCATACCCAGCCTGATCATTTACATACTCGATATCTCCCAAAGCTTTAATCGCTCATTTTGGTGTCATTTTCCCCAGCTGCCCTTGCAGCATCGCTGACATCCTTGCTGTATGGGATATTCATGTTAAAATCTGCAGTGTGACTTAAAGATATACTCTATCTCTTCATATTGGGGAGAGGGAGGAAATAACAACACAAACATCACTCAGTTGGCTGTTGTTGTACATGCAATCAACTGCATCAGGATTCATACAGCCATGTGAAGGGGCTCCATGCAATGCCTCGGGGTTAAATCTTTGTCTGGTTTCAGCAATGTGGTAATGATTGTTGCTTGATAACTTGAAGGAAGTTATCCTGAAGTTAGAGTAGATAAAGTATTTGTCTCTAGAAGTCTCTGTAGAAATCTTCCACATATGTATTAATGTCTGAGGCTTTTCATGATTTAAGACAGGCATTCTCAAGAGTTGTCATAACAAGGATAAGAATAATATGGCAGAGAAATGAGCTTCCATTTATAGCCAATGCTGCTAATCACGTTCTGCCTGCCCTGAGTATGACCTGCAGCTACTCAGGGTGACCGTAACCAGCCCACTGTTGAAGTAACATGCAGGTTGGTGGCCAGGGGCAATGAAATTATTTCAGGTAGCCGATGTACTGAGTGTGAACTGGGATCAATGATTCATTGTCTTTCCCAAAACAAGATCTAGGGGGAAAACAGTGAAAGTAGGAGGGACAGGTTCAAAAGAAAGAAGAGGAGGTTCTTCATACAGCCAATCTTAAGGTGTGAAGCTCCTTTTCATAGGATGTTTTAGGTGCTAAGAATGTGTGTGCGCAAGAACATGGTAAGTTCATATGTTAGAAATACTTGTAGTTCCGCTAAATGCAAAGATGGCGCAGGATGGCGAGGAGGGCATCTGAAGGGCAGATCGTTTATGCTTCTCCTGTTCTGGTCTTTTCCAGAATTGGGTTCTATCTGGACAACCAAGATATTGAAATGTAAGGGTCTTTGATCTGACTCTATATCTGTGCTTACATTTTTACATTGGGAGAGAATTGTAAATCTTGAAATCCTGTCTAACAGTTCTTGTTTATATATTTTAGGGTCAGTAGGAATTTTAAGGATGAGTACATCCTTGATCATTGTGGAAAGTGTTAGTTTTTGTTTTTTTTTTTTTTTTTTTTTAAGGCAACATTAAA
>WAAD01035852.1:41932-95852 GCA_013389945.1 Fregata magnificens | reverse complement strand
CATGAAAGTTTAAAAATCAGGACAGAAAAAGGAGCTAGTTTTCTTCACTTTAAAGGACTAGTGTCCTGTTTTTCTCAGCTTCCAAGGAAGAAAATGACAAACAGTGGGTCTCTGCTGTCTACCAATGGCCACTTAGGCCTTTCCCTTTTTCAAAATCGGATACAGCATTGCCCATTTCTATGCTCTGTCCCTCAGGATGGGTAGAAGAGGAGCAAAACTGTGATGAACCTTGCTCTTCCTATATGAAAAGATAGTTGTATGGCACAATCAAGGATCTACTAGGAGGAAGGAGAGAAGTGAAACTCTTCTTGATCGGACCAAAATTTACCTAAACTTATCTGCAGCAAAAAAAACCCCAGCAACCCTCAAAGTGATGAGGTTTCACCTTTTCCTCCCTATTTTGTATACACTTATATATCTGGTTTTAGTTCTTTGTGCTAATTTTGGCTGAGCTGAGAGATATGAGACCTTGCACCAGTTGTTTAATTTCTCTGAGCCTCAGTAAACTTGGCAGAACAACTGGACAAGAACAGAAGATCACTGGATAAAACAGATGGGAAAGGAAAATAAATTTTACACAAAGCACTATGCTTTGAGGTGAGTAATTTTGGGGGGGAGAGGTGAAGCAAGCAATAGACTGGCAGTAGACTCCAAACAGATCACATAATCTGCTCAGGTAGTTAACTTACTCGAAGTGATAATCCCAAGGAGTTACTTATCTGAACATATAAAGTGTCTGTCCATCTCCATGTACGTATGGTTGTGCACATACTTATGGCTGAGTGAGAGAGGACGCCAAAGAAGTTCAGACAGTTCAAAGGAGCATTTAAGGCCCTGTGAATGCACTTGTCAATTACTCTCATGCCATCACAAGCAATACGGTAACATATTCACTGACATTTGTTTTTGGTGTAGCTAATATCCCAGGGATACCCCTGAAACCCCAACAAGAGGTTCAGACAGGATTCTCCAGAGAGGCAAAGGTGCTGTTGTGGGGTGTCCGTCTCCTTCCTTCACCTCTGAAATCATCTTTTGGCCCAAAGACCTGAGGCTAGTCACTATAAAAGGTTATTGTCAGGTGAACAAATATTTGTATCATCATCATTTTGCTACAGTAGGGAATTTATGGGATAATCACTTCAATTTTAGTAATATTGTTATAATTTTAACACTTAAAAAATCTCGGTTTAATAATCTTTTGCAAATACTGTGCAGCCTGACAGCAGTGTACGATTACTAGTTAGTAAAAAGAGAAAAACAAGAGTATCCATTTAAATATATTAAGGAAGATAGATGTATTTACTAACATTATCAGATTTTGCTGATATACACTCAGTACATTGCTATTTGTTATGTTTCCTTGTGATAATGTGACAGCAATACCTTCCCAGTTTGACTTATTCACTTTGTGGCTTCCAAATGAGCAATGTCAGGCATACTTGCTTCTTTACATTAGCTGAGTCTTGAGTTTTCAGAAGGATTAATATGTATTCTTCCAGCTTTCATGCCTTTGTGCTGTCCTGAGACCTATAAAGCAAGAGGGATTGATAAGTTCAGCATTTTGCTCATGTAACATGGAGAAATCATTCAGAAGAGTGATTTATGGTGTTGTAGTGAAACAGTTCATAAAGGATAATGTCTTTCTACTTAGAATTCACATGCTATTACATAGGAGAAGCTTTGGCATTTGAAGGAAAAGTCAGCTGTAGTATCATCAGTTTATAACAGGCTATTTGAATGTGAGATAGAAGGAAACACCCCATCAAACATTTTATTTCTGGGAATGTTAGCTTCCCTGATAGTTAAACTTAATTACTCATGGAGAATGCCATTTGACAATCAGCCATAGAGTTATGGTTGTGGTGAAGGATGGTTGGAAGAGAAAATGAGAGAGACAATAACTTATGCAGCATTTCTGTATGTGTAGGAGAGGTAATTTATTCAAGGACAAGGCTTTAATTCTTCTGTCTTTGACATATTAAGATGACACAAAATGGGACACAAAGTTGAGACAAACTTACCTAGTTTATTCCCACTTCAATATTCAGCAACAATAATAAGATTCGAATATATTTTCTTGTTATCGGTTGACCTGATACTTTTCAATAGACACTAGAATGAAAGCTATTTTAGCGATCCCCAGATATATGAGTCTATTCCCATCCCCCTTTCATCTTCCATATTTTTTATTACTAATTCTGATTTAAATCTCAACTCAGTTCTTTGCTCTCAGTTTAAAACCAGCCAGACCAGATCCTGACCATCAGCTTGACTGTTCATTGGTTTTGGGAGCTACTCTGCCTATGGCTATTGCTCCTGCCCTGGTGATCACGGGAAGCAAGCGAGTACCTTCTGACACAGCAATAACACAACCAGTGCTCTCTGGGGAAGAATAATTTCCTTTTTTTTCGAAGTCCACAAACATATCTTAAAAAAAATTTGAAGTACTGCACCAGCATGGGCTGTGGAAGGAAGAGGAGTATCACCAGGCAGGAAGTCAGCTGAAGGGCCAGCTAAGAGTGATTTGTTAAATTATTAATGAAATGTATAAGTTCTTCATACACTGTGCACAGAAATAGAATAACCAGACTTAGAGGACACACCTAAAGCTTTGTGAAGACTTATTCGGACCAGTCCTGGCATTAAGTGGCTGAACAAGACAATGCCTTACTTGCTAAATTAAGTACAATGAAAAATCAGAATAAAACTTCCCTTATATCAAAGAGAAGATTACGCCTGCCTCCTTTAGGCTTCTTCCCTTAACTATTAACTTCACTGGATGCTGGCAGAACAAAGTATGGGACTGATAATCTGACTATTTATTGGCATCATATAGAAAAGATTTAGCAAAGATGCAGCATAAACTTCTGTTTATTCTTAAATTGTCCCTGTAAAGTTTAGGGGAAAATGTGACATGTATTCCTAATGTGACTGTATGCAAATACTAAAAAATCTGGGAGAAACAAACAGGAAGAAGGTAAGATGACCCTATTCTTTATAAGAAAAGAATATTATTATAGCTTAATGTAGTATTAAAAAAAAAGAAATTTCACTAGATAGTACCAAAATGAAGAAGATTATGAAGTGTATTATAATTTAGACAAGGATAAAGACTGAGCTAGATCCATAATGAAAGTAACAGTGCTGTACTTACTAGCTAGTGGTTAGGGCATTTACTGGTGGCTGTGGTGAAGCTCAAGTGAATTGTATATACTCATTTACCAGAGTAGGCAAATAAGAGCAGTTTTGCCCTTACTGTAGAGGAATGGCTGACTTTTAGTTTTCCAGTCAAGTCTTATGTGATGCATCTATAAAAATAATCAGTTTTGTGTTACATCTCAGTTAAAGAACCAAGAAGTGAAAATATAGTTTTGTCACAGTTTGGGGGGCTCTCAAGTCTTCATTCTCATGTCAAACACATCTAAAATCTACTGAATGCCTTTAAGACTACATGTAAATGTTTTTTTTCTCTCCTGATATCTAGGATACTGATTTCATCTGTCACTGTTTTGTAGGGACATTTTTCATTTTTGATAATTTTTAACCACTGGGATATGGATGCCTGTCTCTCATATATTAGGCCACTATCCAATGACTAAACCCTAGTATCTCTGGTACCTAAAACAATTACTGAAATTAAGATAATATATTTAGGAGGTGTAGAGTCCTTTTACAGTGAGGCATCTCTGGGTTTAACAGTTTAGTTTTGCTGAAACTAATTTGTCAATTTTTACTTTTCAGAAAATACTATCTTTGCTGAAATACTTAATGTTTATTGAAGACTGACAGTGTTTCCAAGACTGGGTATGTCCCATGCATCAAAAAGAAAATACCTGAGAAAGTTGTGTACTTACCATACCTAATAATTTCAGCTGTTTTGAGAACTTTAAGGATTGCACAGGCAGCCTTTGGGACAACCTTTTAAGGAGGGGTATGACTTAATGAGGTTCAAATCAGAAAAGGGCACAGAAGGTTTTGGTAACTCTTACATTTTCTCAGCAGAATTGATTCTCACTGCTTCTTTGGAAGAAGTGTCATTTTTACTGTTTGGGTCACTTTTCCCATAAATTTTTATAAGTGGACCTTTAGTTAACCCTAAATGTGTATGGTTTGCTGTCTTGCTCTGAAGTCCGTAATGAAAACATCAAATGAAATAGGACCTTAATAATGACGTTGTTGGTATTCTGCTGTGATTGTGTGCATAAAACCTTCAAATCTAGAGTGCTTCATAATTATTCATTATAATTCATAACTGCATCCATCAAAGACTGTGATTAGTGTTTCTTGGGGTTTTTAAATAGCTTTTATTCACAGGGAATATAGAAGGGTAAGAGGAAAACTGCAAAACTGGAAGGAAAGTCCTTGGCTGTGAGTTATTTTACTTTTGTTTGCTGCTACTGTTTTTTTCTAAGCAAAGATGATAAATTCTGAGAAAGAAGAGTGTTCTAGTTCTAGCTCTTTCAAGCATTGCTTCCATAGCTACATTTTTGGAGATCTCTCTCCTCTTTCTTCCCTTTCCCTCTGCTTACCTGTCCCCTCAACCAGAAGTGGTAAGTGCTGTCATATACGTCTCCTGTTACAGGTGACATGAGAAGAACAGCAAATGTTTTTATGTGGCAGAAGTCCTGCAGTTATAGCAAACAGCATGCTGTATCTTTGTATTAGTGACTGCTGTGGTATTCAGTACTCTGCAAAGTAACTTACTGCTTTCAGTTACATTCAGAGTTGCCTCCATACCTGCGGTAGCTGGATCTTGGGATCATTCAGGCCTTGTCTGTGCTACTAGAGACATGTGGTACCACAGCTGTGAATTTCCTTAAACATAATAAGAGATGTGAAATGATCTAAATGTGCGAGAATTTGCAGCATTGGGATCAAATTTATAAGTCGTTTTGGGATGAAAAAGTTTAGGTAAACTGATGCTTAGTTAGGATCCCTGGGATGTGAGGGTCAGAGGAGATGAAGGCTCTGGGAGGCGAAGGCAGTGCTCTGCCACTGGTGTGCCTGTCAGCTTGAAAACCAAATCTCCTTTGAGAACCAATTGTAATTAACTCTCAGTTTTCTGGGTAAAGGAGGATTTTGGTGCCCAAGAGAAAAGCACAGATAGTACAAACCTATGTAAATGAAGTTTAGAAAATACAGGGTCTGTGCAAAGCCCATGCAGCCCTCTGCCATGTACATCAAATTTTACTACTTTCAGTCCTGAGCAGATTTGTCTTAACTGTAACCTGAATCACTGAGAATGGCTACTTCCAAAGATATAAACATGGGCAGATTTTCATTGTAGCAGGGTGGATCTAAGACATTCTATGATTTTTCAAACATGTGCTATGATGGCATTACTGGATGCCAAAAAAATGTCCTGGAAGAATGTCCAGATTCCTGAAATTCCATATGGACAGAAGAGGAGGACACATCTGAGGAACCCCAAATATGTAGTTGTGGCCTGGTATCTTCTGAATGAAAGAGAGAATCAATGAAGTTTCGTTGTATCCATGCCCACATAATTGAAAACAGGATCTTGTCCAGGAGCTTAAAGAAAGTTAAACCACTTGAAAACTCCGGTCCCATGCTTTAGGACACTTTTAGAGACTTAGAAGTTATGAGCAGAACTTCTGTGCATGAAAATGAACAACTAAGTGCTCAGCAAAATTCAAATGAAACCTCCTACTCTTTCTTCAACAAAAACTGATGCTGAACAATGCAATAAATTCAGGTACCCTCTAAGCATATAATTCATTTTCAAGTGCCTTCTTTTAGATACTATTGTGTTAAGGATTACTGAGCTTAAGTCTTGAATTACAAAATTAATCACTTACTAATTACTTCTGTGAAGCATGTTACACACAATTCCTGCTGAAATCATGTAACCTTAAGACAAGAGATACTTATGCATCTGGTGATAAGCCCTAGAGATAATAGTTTTCAATCAATACCATGTTTCCTGAAATCATGAGTGATTGGTAGGAAAACCTGGAATTTATTTTTGTAACTTAAAATATATCTAAGATACAAACACAGCTAACCTTTTGGTGTGAACTTAGTTAAAGGTTATTTTACTAAAAATGTCATTCTGTCACCCTGTTATTTTCTTCCCCTGCAATTACTCTTTAGAAGCCTTACTTATATGAGGAAATATACAGCTCATAATGTGACATGCCTAACACAGAGTCAGTGGAATTTCACAATAGTGCACCTGATGGGTATTGCCATATGAGGGTTTTTATATTTATACGGAGAGCTCAAATCCAACCTACTTCTTTTAGCTTAAATTTTACTCTTATTACTAAATTTTTGTAAGGATTAGTGCCTCTGAAAAATTAGCTCTTATATTTTTCAGCATTTGTCTTAACACCATCTTTGCTGACATAAATTTGCATAAAGGATGATACCTCAGCAGAGGGGCAAAATCAGATGGTACAAGAGTTCTGGCTGTATTTTCAGGAATTCTGAATCTGTCATGTAGTTTTATCTGAAAAACACTGAGGCAGAGGGGAAGGAATTCAGAATATAAAAACATTTTATGTCACTCTTCTCCAAATGAAATTTTTCACCATGTCATTTTGAACTTTGGTTTGATACTATTTTGAAAATAGAGTGAATAACATATTCAATGAGATGTTTAGGTAAGTATTCTTTTTTCAATCATCCTGAAATAATGGGGATGAATAGGCACTTTGGCTTGATGTGAAATGAAATGTAGTCATCAATAATATTATTGACGGTTACTCTCATTGTACAAGTAATTGATACTCTCAGAAAGCTTCTGGCTAAGATGTTAGGTTACTAAGAACACAATTCAGAAATGCTGGTAACTTCCTTTACCACCTATTTTTCCCATTTCTTTGGATGACTCCTCCAGATTTATTCTTGCGAGTTTTGTTTTTAAGGCTATTAACATAGGGGAATTACAACTGATGTAGCTATGTCTCTCATATTTAGTATATGTTATCATGGATCTTTTATAAGTACTTCATTGATGTATGCCATCTGCAGGGACTACCTTGGATATAGTGCTTTTCATCTTATTTGCTGTAAGTACGAATTTAGTGTTGTAGAGCTTACAAAGTTGTTGTCATAGATAACTGCCTCTCTTTTAATATATATATATATATTGACAATACATTTTCTGTGGTTCTTCCACACAGGATTTTAAATACTTGATATTTAGAGAACAGCCTATCTCATTTCTGCTATTGATTCCGTATTTTTCAGGTGCAAAAGAAATTTTTAGAATCTCCTAGGATTCATGGGCCCATTTATGTACCCAGTTCACTACTGCACCCTTTCTCAGTCATACTTTCTTTTATAATGCAATAGAGTGAGTCATTGTCACTGAAAACGCAGTGACAGAGCAGTAACGGATCACTAATTCTGCACCTTTCATGCCATTAAACTATGTGTAACTAAGCAGTGGAGAGAGTTAGGGTGGAGTGGAATCTGGCACATATTCAGGAAAATGCATTTCCTTTTCCAAAGTGAAACTTTGGGTGGCTTCAGTCGTACTGTTGGTGAGAGGATCCGCCTAGCTGATGGTAGCACTGTAAACCCTGCACCATTAGGGGAAGAGATGGGGTGTGGAGGAAGTTGGTTTGGAGATTTGTCAATGCCTGGATCTAAATACACTGTGAAAGAAGTGACACAGTACTTGACTCAGAAACAATGGTAACACTTTGCATTTTCTGCTGAATATCTCAAAACCCTTGCAAATACTGTTAGACTTGTAAGTGTTCATTAACAAGAATAAATAGCTTTTAATAAATGTGGAACATGCAGTGAAAGAAGTAATCCTATTTTCTACTATTAATTCACTTTCTGAAATTCTCAGTAAAGTCATGATACCATTTTTAGATAGGTTTTAACAGAGTATATGGCTCAAAAGAGGCTTGGTTAATGTTACATAGGAAGTCTGCTGTAAAACTGGGAACAGAACCCAGATTTCCTGTTTTGTGGGTCTGTTGTAACAAAACAATCCTCCCTCCTTCATACAACGAATGATTTGGTCCTACAGCCCATCCAGTGTTTCGTTATGTTAAGACAGAGTGTGTTACAGTGCACAAGCACGACTCTGAAGTAAAGTGCAGGACTCTAGCATGAATAAGGAATGGTTACGCCTAGGCACCATCTAGCTCCTCCTTAGGTGGCTTCTGTCCAGGGTCTTGTAAGGCCATTTTGTATAAAACATGGTTGCTTTCACTGTGTATACCCCTAGAATGTGGGTATTCATGGCATTGTATCTCAGTTACTGATGTATCCCTTTTCCTGCGGTCAGCGTTGCCGCATCAGTGCTCACCCGGAATCCCACTGAAATGACAGCGCTTCTAGCATGCTCTTTCGGTCTGAGGTGACTACCCTTTCTGCTACCAGGGCTGCATTATATGATATATCTCAGAAGTGGGTCTCAGCTGGGAGATGATAATGGCTCACAGAAAGCTTCATTGCTTCAACTGTGGCTAGTTTTGTTGAATTAATAGTGTGGCTTCATATGAATGACTAGCGTGGGTCTCGTCATTCTTGGCTGATTCATTCCCTCCCACAGCTGGGGACTTGGACTGCCCAGCAGCTCCTGCCTTGGCACAGCCTGCTGCTGTCAGTGTTACAAACCATCAATGCAATCATATGCTCTCACAAGTCACAAGCAGTTAAAGAGCCATAATTGTCCATTTTTTCATTTAGGCATGTCATTCTGGTCTCAGAGGGATCAATGGGACAAAGTCCATCTGGCAGCTGCTTACTAGCCTTGTCCTTTGGGGGTCAGTTCTAAGGCTAATTCTGTGTAATATGGTCTTAATGAACTGAATGATGAGACAGAGATAGGACATTTGCTGTGTTCTCAGCAGATGATAGTGAGCAGGGCTGCTGTTGAGAAGGTTTTTAGTAGGCTGGAGAAATGGGCTTGCAGGTACTGCATGAAGTCAAACACGGTCAGGTGCAGAGTCCTGCATGTGAGATGGAATAACCCCATGCATCAATACGGTTTGGGGCTGACTGGCTGGAATACAGCTTTGGAGGAAAGGCCCTGGGAATTGTGGTGAACAACAAAATGACCATCAGCAAGTGCAAAGCAGTGTGTCTTTGCACTGAAGAAGGCCAGATGCACGCTGGGCTGTATGCATGACTGTAGCCAGCAAATCAAAGGATGTGTCTCTTTCCCCCTGTAGGGCACTTGTGAAATCAATTCTGTAGTACTGCATCCCATTTTGGGCTCGCCAGTGAGATGCTCAAGGGGCTGGAAAGCAAGATATATGAGGAAAAGCTGAGAGCACTGGGCTTGAACAAATCCAGGTTTGAGCTGAAAGCTTTGAGAAGCAAATGCTGAGAGGAAGCTCTTATTGTTGTCCAGAGCTACTTAGTGGGCAACTGTAAAGAAGATGGAGTGAGACTTCTCCTGGAGATGCATGGTTATAAGATGAGAGGCACAAGTTGGTACATGAGAAATTTCTTCTAGATGTAAGAAATGTATTTATTTATTTTTAATGATGAGGGTGGTCAAACACTGGAACAAGTTGCCCAAAGCGTCTGTGGAATCTCAATTTTTTGAGAGGTTGAAAACTCAGCTAGACAAGAACATGAGCAACCTGCTTTAAGTGGACCTATTTAGAGCAGGGAGTTGAACTAGATGACTTTCAGAGGTCCCTTCCAACCTGAATGATTCTGTGATTCTTCCCAGGTTTGTTTAATCTGATCTCATGAACACTACTGTACCCTTACAAGCTTTGCAACAGGATGTTAGAAGCTGCATATCCTGAAAGTTATTGGTTTGGACCTTAAAAATGAGTGTTGTATGGTAACTGAGCAATTATGACCATAGAGTACAGCTAGAGCTGACTGATGGCAGATGACACCAATCCCATTTGCTTTCCTCCCTCTCTGATGTAATTTGGACTATATCAGTCTCATTACAGGAGCTCCTATTTTTACAGTTATGACAACTTTCCTGCAAGGTTTCTCATGCTAGTTTGATTCTGTCCTGTTGAACAGATAAAATGACCTCAGTGCCCCAAAGCACATCATTCATCTGTTCACATCAGTGGATTTTCTTCCTGTCTCCACCCATTCATGCTTTTTGCTGCTGTCTTCTATAATTGACTGGCTCTGTGGTACTTCAGGATGCTGGAGCTTCCCAGTTTCATTTGTCATTTGTGTTCAACATACATAAAGCAGAATACACTTCAAATCTTACAGTTTAACTCTTGTACCTGCCACTTCCTAATGTTCTGATTATGAATCACATATATTGAAAATAAATCATTACACATTTAGGTTTCTTCATTGTTTCAAAAATGTTTGATCTGTGTTATCACAGCAGACACATCTCTGTCTTTATGAGACAGGAAGCAAGAAACATTAAACAAATGAGAGGGACAAAAGTAGCAGCTCCACTGAGGTAGCGTTGCACTTTACAGCAGAAACCGCAACAAGATGGACTAACAAGCTCAGTATATTCATCACAGAGCTGGTTGATAGGTTTATGTCCCAAAACCCACCATTTTTAATCTGTAGCCCAACTCCCCAGGGCATGAGAGATGTGTCTGTAATAACTGGTGCAGTATATTCACAGGTATCTGAATCCAAATAGAAAACCCATCTGTGAAAACATGTTCCAACTGTGCTCACGCAAGAGAGAATGAGTGACTGAAAGCAACCAGTAGGAAAGTCTTTTGAATGTTTCACGGTTTATTTCTGACTTCCTCATACTTGGTAAAGTTCAAATCCCTTATTGAGCTATATTTAATATTGTCACAGTAAAATGAATCCAGGCTGAGGTTTAGTTAGGTGTCTTGGACTATTGCTGTGGGCTTGTCTAGGCTGGGAGAATGATATTTTACACTGTTTGTTAATACAAGTTAACAAATACCATGTAGTGGAAAATTGTGCGTTGATGTGTAAAAACATGCTAGCTTGGGGGTAGATAACCCTAGGATTGGCTAGAAGAAGACAGCACTAAAGCAAGACTCATACTTAAAATGTGATGACGCACTTTTTAAGCACAACCTATGTTTACACCCAATAAGGGTAGAAAATGAAAGTAGAAAAACTGAAAATCTGTTCAGTGTGGAAATATAATACTGCCCCAGAACCGTGTATAGGATTAGGAGAAGGGTGTGTCGTTTCTTTGTTCTATTATGCAAACCAGACAATACATTCAGTAATTCAATCTAATCAGACTTTCACAATCAGGTGCTGGCATAGAACTACAGCAAATATTTCCTGAATCCTTAGCCAGCCACATTTATAGCAATTGGGAAAAAATATGATGTGGTAACCCCTTCATTGCCTATGTTCCTCACATAACAAGCAGCAGTCCTATGGACTCTCTTTAGGCACTTTGATCTGATAGGCCATTGTGAATTCCCATGGGAGAAGAAAAATAGATGCCTATGTTTTTCTTCTCTGTCAAGGTTACTTCACAGCCTCCCAGGAGCAGCTCTGCTCATGCACTAACCACAGTGCAGCCTGGTAAGGTCCATCCTAGGTCACCATCGGTGCCCTTTGAATGTTCCTTCTTAAGGTTCGTTGATAAAGGATCTTCCCCTGGGAGCCATAAAGATATTTATTAGGCATTTGCAGGTACCTGCCCTGTCTTATTGTCAGCTGCAAATCAGTCCTCTAAATTACAAATAAATGAAGGATTTTAGCAAGTGTATTTAAAAATTATCTGATGATTCATGCGAGTTTTCTACAACTGCTAGAAATATCACGCAATAATGCAACATCACAGCTTTGCAAAACAGGATGTTAAAATGCCATGGTATGGACAGAGTCTAATTAATTAATGGACATAAACACTCTCATTGTAGAAAGTTCTAATAGACAATGTTAAAAAAATCTCAACATGTGTATGCAAACTGCAAAGTGGAACAGCATTGATTGGTTCACTTTTTAAGTGACTAAAGATGATATTCAGGAACACAAAGAAAATTCATGTTTCAGTGAATGACAGACTTTAGTGTATCTGTGCAAGAAATGATCAAAATAGTGAAACAGTCCCTATGCCAGAGTCTTTAAACAGTAGCAGTCAAAATTTTTCATGACTGACATGAAAAAATCAGTTTAAAAAAATCAAATTCTGGATGCAGCTATGTATGCATGCAAACTTGAAGTGGATTCAGCTTCCTAGGAAGGTCTTTATTATCCCCAAACCACTCAGAGATGTAAATTTACTACAATTCCCTAGTACTGCTTTTTCTTTTCCTGAGATATTCCCAGTCCCAGCTGCTTCCCTCAACACTTCTTTGATGACAGGAGCCAGTTAAAGGGGAGAAACAAAATTCATGACCCTCTCCAATTAAAAAAATCTCAGGTTTCAAATATTAAATCTAAAATTCTTGCAGCAAAGTGTGTGTGGGTGTGCAGCCTAGAGATTAAATGAAATAATTCTTGCCAGCTTCTGTTGAGTAAATTAAAGTAATAAATACATATAATTAAATTAATATATTCAAGGATATTAACTGCTTATAGAAACTGTATTAACAAAAGGAAGTTAAATTCATTATTGGAAATACTTCTATATTTTCTTGTCACTCTTTGTAAAGAGCTAGCAAGAAAAGGACCAAGAAAAAAAAAAAAAGATTTGGGATGATATTTCCAGTCCTTGGCTGCTGGGAAAAATTCTCCATTAGCTTCAAAAGCATTTTATCAGAAATCAACTTATGTCTTTTTTATTCTCTGTTGCATTTTTTCTTCATTTTCAGTTTCAAAAGTTTCTGTGCGGATGAGTATCTAGTTTGTTTTCACCAGTTTAGCCATGGTACTATAACTCTGGGAGACTGCTGCTTAGATGCAGCCTGAACTGGTGGCAGAGGACATTATTTCACACTTGAGAACACTCTTTATATAACTGTGCCTCGCTGCCTCTGGCAAGGTGGAGCCACAAGGAATAAAAATATTCACATACTGCAAGTGGTTTTTATTCATTTAAATCTCCAGTTGTGATGGTTTAATAAGATACCTGAATTTGGGGTAAATTTAGCAAGTTGGAGAAGGATGAAAGTTGCATTGGAATAGGTATAATTTAGGTGTAGTATCCTGAAGCTGTCAGACAGTCAAGGTAAGAGTTCTTTGATTCAAAAATCAAAGAGCTCTTCTTACAAGACCGTCATGTATGAACAGTAGTTCAAGTGAAAGAGACTACCTTCTAGGTAAAATATAGTGGTTTTGTTGTGAAATTCCATGTGTTTACAAGGTCTGGCAGCTATTACCAGCACAAATGTTCCCACTGTCTCATTTTTCCTTCATTTCTGTTAGGATCTTTAGGTTTCACACATGTGACCTTTCTGTCTTTAATTCTTTTTCACTTTTCATTTTAAAACTCTGTCCCTAAAATGATCATTAATTGTTTAATTAGGCTCACATTAATAATTTCAAGTGAAAACGTCTCACGATATGTCTCAACTTTGTTGTTCTGGCAGATAGTCAAGGATTATGCTCCCCAATCTTTAAGATTAACTACAAAACCTGGTCCTAATCAGAAGGATTTAAAAGTCCTTCTGAGACTGGGGCTACGCAGGCATCTTGACTCATTGTTTTCATAAGAAGGAATTAAGTTTCAGAATCTGGAGGAGTCTGTGGTGTGCAGGTGTGACTGGGGAACCAGCCTATGTGTATGAACCTAAACGTGACCATCTATACCACATTGTTCACAATGCAGGCCCCAGACAAGATTCTCTCTTGGGCTGGTTTTGGGGTTTGTTTGTTCAGTTGGTGTTTCTTTTTTTTTTTTAACAAATGTTTCTCTTTCAGGTTCACTGACTTGCTTTTCTCAAGATGTCTTTCTGACATGTCCCTCTAAGGCAATTATGGATAATTCAGGTGGGCTGGATCAGGATGATTCTGTGGTTTGGAAGTATTTTCAGTGATCTGGCTGCACCTGTGATATTGGTGGAAATCAAGGAGCTCATTTCCGGCCATATTTTAGTTTACAAAGAAGAAGGAAATTAATAAGTCTTTCTCTCAAAAATTACATTGACCCTGCTTTTGAGATGGAAGGTTGTAACAAACAGGTTGAAGTCAATGTGATTTTTTTGCTTAACATGGCCTGAACTGTATATGTTATTCACCAGGTAAGGAGAATTATTCTTGTTGTCGTGTCACTCCCATATCACTGTTGTGGATATATCCAGCCCTAGAAGAAAGAATCAGAAAAATTCCTATAGATATGCATCCTGGAAACTAAATGATGTTATTTACTATTTAATTTAATACAATTGTACAATAAATAAATTCTTATGTATCTAAAATAAAAGAGTTCTGTTTTATTTTGATTTTGATTGAATTACACAAATAATATCACTTATGCTTCTATTTCATCCTACAAATTAAAAAGAAAAAACTAAGAACTAACAGAATATTGACTGAATTGAGACTTGCCTGTCTGAGATTGAACTGAGATGTAAGTGGGAAACACTGATAGGCTAGGGAAAGCAGCCTAAAGAGATGGTGAAATACACATCCTTCCTTAGGAGGTGTATGGACATACTGACACACAGAATTATGCTAAAGGTATCTGTTTGGAATCCCATTTATTTATGGGATGAAGCAAAAGAAATTATGGTCATGATGAGGCTTATTACACATGGAAGGTATGTTTTCTTTTTTCATTTTACCATTGTCCCCTATACCTTCTCAAGAGTGGTACAGAAGTGTACAGAGCATAAATTTTATACATGGAAATGTATTGGAATGAGAAAAAAGGGTGATTTGAATTTCTGGATTTCCTCATGTGTGGATATATACAACTACTTTATTCTGTTGATGCTCAGTATGTAGTTTCACTGTTCCCAGTGCAGATTATACTGAAGAGATGCCAGCATTATTAATGTTTACATTACCAGTACTACTCCACACAGCACTGCAAAACCCTGAATGCTTTTGCTTCTCTCCAGCATTCCTTCATCCCTCTTCCTTACCCCCAACTGCTGCTGGAGCAGCAGTGTGGAGGGGGGAGTTGTGGGGCTGTATCCCCCTTTGCCTCCTCTTTAGCCAATGCACTCTTACGTCTTCCCGAGAAAAACCTGGAGCAGGGTGGAGCAGAACTACAGCACATGTGGGGTTATTGGGAGCCTGCAAATCACAGTATGGGACTGGGCAATGGAAGGGACTGTGCTAGGGTGAGAGGTCCCAATACCTAGAGCGATAACGGAGACAGATTGTAGCCCTCGTAATACCTCCCTAATGGGGGCAGACTGGAAAGGGCAGGTTGGAAGAGGAGAGGAAGGAAAGTGAAAGACCTTTGTTTCCACACACATCAGCTGTGAAAAGGTACATAAGGTATCATTATACTGTTCTGTTATCAGTATCATGAGAAATTCAGATGTTGTTGGCCATCAATACATCTTAGTTACAGGCTATATGTTTAGTTTCGATGCACACATATAAATAAAAGTATGAGTACTTGTATATGTATATTCAGTATCCTTCTGCATATAAGAATATCAGATTCATTACTATTTCCCATCCTGCTAGCTGACATCAAAATTTTGTAGCTTTGTTTTGAGCAGCCTGAAATGATGACTAAGTTGTGAATAGTAACTTCTCAACCACTGCTGATCTCTCTGGGCTGTTAACTCAATCAGTTCAACTGCTTTTAGTCAAGAGAACCAGTCTGATGCAAATCTATATGAGTATGACACATATATAAGAATATGATACAAACATCAGTATGGAATGGTAGCTTTAGAAATGTGCAATATTTTAGATACAGCTCTAGAGCTTTAAGTTCTCTTTCCATAGGAAGTTACAAACATATAAGAGAGAAAGACTAGCCCAATCTAACTTGCATGCCTTTCATCCTTAGAAGCAACTGTCAAAGAATTCCCAACAGGAATTTTAGCTTCACAAGATTTACAGAACTGGACTCTTTCTACATACAGTAAAGTGGCCGGATATGAGATACTTGCAAGTGTGTGACTGTACCCCTCAGGATCTGACCTATAGACTATAAACATCACACCCAAAATGTATGGCAGCAGGAAAGAGAAATGACTTTAATATTTTAAAAATACTTCTTAGTGATTTCCCTCCACTGCTATCAAATCATAATAAAAACGGCCAGAGTGGACAAACTAGTCTCGTTCCACACACCCAAATAATTCAGATCATATATGTTCATATAACCCTCATGCCAATTATTGATAAATCCTACCTGCCTCCCTCTCCTTTCCCCGGGAAAGTATTACTCCCATTTCAGCAGGTGTTGTTCCAAGTGAAACAGGGTAGATGACATGCCCAGTGTGGTACAAAGCTGTAAATCCTGAACCGCTACAGTGCTCTCTTTACCTGTCTCTGGAAGGGCTTGTATATAATCTGAACTTTGGTTAGTTGCTGTGTCTTGCATAATTTTGAAGTGCTTTTGTCTTGTTAATAATCTTATTTTTAGCTGTGTCTTACCACACCATTACTTATGTCTGCACACTGGCACTAGGCAGGAGAGATAATCTGCAGGTCAGCTGTGAGCTCTGCTTTCACTGTACCATACGATGCTCATTCAATTTCAGTGGACAGTTTTCATGTTTGCTAGGTGAAAGCATTAATTTACAGTTAGAAGTTTAAATTTATTTTCTCTCCTCTTTTTAAGAGGCCATGGAAACATGTAAATTGGCCAAATTGTGAGGACTTGTTAGTTCCAGTAGCAACTCAAGACTTCTCAGGACCTGGCTCCAAAGACTATAAACTCCAAGTGAAAACAGCATTGTAGCAGCAAAGATAAATGACTCCAATACTTTAAGATAAATGGGATATAGGTGATATTTTTTTTTTTTTAACTCCAAGAAAAGTATCTTAATGGTAAAACCAGAAAAAAACTCTCAGTCTCTTTCACCAAGGAACAGCCTTTTGAAATATTTGTCCTTTCCTGAACTCAACACACATGTACAAGCTATAAAACCACACTGGTGATTAAACAGAAATTATTTAGATTTTTTATATTAATTTTACATCTTGATTCTTGTGGATGAGTTTTAATGTTAACAGTAAAACAATATCCTACCATCTCCTTCAGTTACATCAATTATTTAGGTTTTGACCTAATTTTAGTATTAAAGAGCTTCCAAAACTAAAATTGCAAGGAGAAATAAAGCTCCATTTTTCATTTTTTTCCCCAAACCTGCATTTTTCTTCCTCCTCCGTACATCCCACTCACCAAGATCCTAGAACTAATAGAAGACCTTTTTTTTTCAGATAACTACATAAATGTAAATCTGAGTTTCTAAGAAACAGTGCTAAATGCATTATATTATACCAACATTTAAGAAACTTCTGGGCTGTTATTTACATACCATCTTTGTTCTCCTGAATGTAAATGTATAGTATATTTTAATAATTTTTCTTCAGGACTTCACTGACCAAATTTAACCAAATACCTCTGGCCTGTTGTCTTTTGGGATAAAGTTCTAATCTGAAACTGAAGTTTTTACACGGAAAATGATAAGATGAAGACACTGGTATCAGACAAAAAAGTTCTGTTGGTTTACTACCAGCATCCCCTAGCGGTGATATTTATTTTCTTATCAGACTTATACAGAAGTTATTTGATAGATTTGCTTACATGGATTAGAAGATCAAGAAACTGGTGATGCCTTAAAAAACATACAGTCTGTGGGAAAAAAATATATTTACAGGTCTTGCCTGTTAAATTTTCAAAATTATTTTAGAGGTGAAAAAAATGAGGAAATGGACAAAACCCCCATTTCTTGAATCATGTATGTGGTTTGCTTAACAAATGTTGGTAGGGAAACTAAAATATAAAGATGGGAATTTTAAAACTGCCTTGGTTTTGGTTCTCAAACGTGAACCCCTTTTACTATTATTATTTGTTTTCCTGACATTGCAGCAGAACGTTAAATACAAAAATGAGTTAGACTGAAAATCTGTGTCAAACATGAACTTTTTCAAAGGTATGTTGAGGTTGTGCTGCTGTGCATTTACATTTTACTTCATTTAAATTTTAGCATAATTAAACATTTTAGACAGTGATGTTTAAAAGAATTGATAATTTAATATTAATTTGTTAGACAACACATAAAAGCACTTAAAAAAAGACTTGAGTGACTCAGGAGGCTGAATTCCACCATTTTTCACTGATATTCAGGCTTCTCTTCTGAACCTGGTTAATTTTTAATCAAAATGGATTTGTGTGTTGAAAACAGACAGTACCTGCTTAAACCTGCAACATAATTTAGACAGTCCAAAATCAAAACCAGCTAGTATGAATCTCTGTTTCTTTCATCTGACCAAAGGAAGACGTCAAAAAAAAGAAAATTATTCTATTAATTGGGGGAAATGAAAATGAAGTTACAATAGTTGGTCTCTGTTGCTACTGTGTATGCCATGTTACAGTTTGGCAGGGTCTATGGTCTATGCAACCAACCATCTCTCTTCTCCTCTCCACCAGAAGACCTGTGGCTACGTGTACCAGCTTTGATGGGTACCAGAGTAGCTGTGTTCCCTGACACACCCGATTTTCATGTATGTTACTCTTTTGTAGACTTCCCACAGAGAACTAGAGGCCTGTACAGCAAGGACTACCCATTTGGGTGTCCTGTGAAGTCCCTGTGCCTGCCATATGGTAAAACTTGAAACAGCAGGCCAATGTCAGCAAGGGTGTACCCTGGGGTCTTATTATAGTCTTAAAGTTCTGCGTTTCTCACCTCATTCCATGTGCTTTCCTCCTCTACTCTAAGCAAACTATTTTAAATGTTACTAAGGTGATGGACAGAGTTGAAATGGAGCTGGTGTATATAAGAGTTTCTAGACTAGTGTAGAAGAGACTGAATTTACAAAAGCTGTGTTTCTGACTCTGTCTTTGGGACTCTGAATAGCTCCCGTTTCTTTCCCCTTTACTGACATCTCCTCTGGGGATGAAATCTTCAGATTTTGGCAGCTTCAGTATGGTGTGGTGCACTTAAACACTTCCTGACAATTTGGAGTTGAGGAAATGCCAACACATTCTACTGACATCTATTTTACTCTTCTGAGTTAAGATGGATTGACAACCTTATTGTTTGCTATTGTCATTTATTTGAATATTTTTAAAAGAGTTTTTTATTTCCCTTTTTATTAGTAGTAGATCAAAAGCTACCAACCCTGAAGCAGTCAAGAGGGCATTTCAGGGTACATACAACAATTGTCAAAATGGAGACAGATGCCACTAGAGAGTTGATGAAGAAAAGGAATGGAATGGGAAGGAGGAATTTGTATTACAATTTTTGACAAGTGTTTTATATGTTGGTTGATTAATACTGTGCAATCTACTTTTAAGACCCTAAAAGATTGGCTATATTTCATATTTCTTTTACTTTGCACAGCACAAGGGACACTCAGTTTGTTTATTTGGAACTTTTAGCATTCCCTCCCCTTTTACTGCCCCAGCACTCCCAATCATTGTATTAGGAATGTTAGAACTTACGTTCCTAACCTCTCTTTTTAGTATGGTCTTGTGGTCCATGAACCTGTCTACCCGTTTTTGTGTGTGATGATACTGTCTCCTTCCCCTATCTCCTGTCTTCCATAAGTTTAATACCCACTGGGTGAAGAAGTATTTTGTTTGTTTTCATTCAGTTTCCTACTAGTGTTTCAACAAGCACTACCTAGTTGTCTGATTGCAGGATTTGGTGAACAACAGTTCTGTGCTCAGCTTTCCCATGGCCTTCATGATTCTGTAAGGCCTCTTCAGCTCTATACTGAAGAGTCTCAACCTTTCTCATCTCTCCTCATAAGGCATGTCTCTAGCCCCTTGGTCATCTAGTTGCCCTTCTCTAGTTCTATCTCCTTCCTCAGATGCAGAGCCCAGAACTGGGCATAGCAGTCCCAATGCGGGCACGCCAAAGTTTCTTAAAATGGCACAGTGATGGCTTCTGTCTTTCTCTGAACACCTTTCTGTTGATGCCCAACATTTTATTGGCTTTTTTGGACTACTGCTGAGCAATGATCTCCGAGAACTGCAAGCGATGACTCTAATATCCTTCTTAATTATAACTGCGTTTTTATGAGTTCAGCACTGCGTATGCAAGCCTTAGGGTAGGTTTCCTTAACTGCAGCCTTCTCTGCTAGCTCATCTGCCACCTTTTTACCCACTTAAAAGTTTGTCAAGACTTTTTGGCATTCCTGGCCAATGACTTGGCTTTTGACCACCTAGAAGAGCGGAACTAGCTGCAGGCTTACAGTTTTCACAGTACAGTGGTTTCTTCAGATCATTGATAAAGAAGCTGAATGAAGCTGTAACTAGCATCAATTCCTGGGGGACACGACTGCTGACTCCTCTTGACCCTGAAAAGCATTCATTAAGCCTTGTGTTTTGATTCATATTGTTTAAGTTGTGAAAGAAATTTTTTTCCCTCCAGTCCTGTGACAACTCTTTAATAATAAAAGGCTTTTTAAAGATCCATACGAAGTATGTCTGCTGGATTTCTTTTGTCCACATGCCTCTTGATACACTCAAAGAACTCCAGAAGGCCATCGAGTCAGGGTTTCCCTGCATAAAATCCATGCTGGCTTTCCCTGGAGGCTGTTTATTTACATGTTTGTCACTGTTTAAGAACAAATCACAATATGGAGGTTAAATGGATTTAGATACCAAAATGTCTTAATCACAGACAAATGCAATTCTATGCATTACATGACTTTCCTGAGTTTTGGGAGAGATGGTGCAGTCCAGAAGAAAAGTCAGGCAGGTCAGTGCAGCAGCCCCAGCCGCAGGATGCACAGTCCAGGAGGAGGCCCTGGTTGTCTCTCTCGTTCCCTCTCAGGATCTTCCCCACATACCCAAATAGACTCTCCCCTCATATAACACTGGGATCTCTCCCCACATACCCCTGGGGTCTCTGCCCCATATACAGTGACACTTGACCCCATCGGTTACTGGATCTGCAGGCAATACCCAGCTGGGATTGCCCGTTGAAATCCCCTATGTGTCCTGCACTTGCCTGTGGCCATGGCCATGGCTGCTTGGGGCACGGTGGTGGCTGATTACATGTGAGGTGCTTTGCAGTTCTGGTAATGGGGCTGCTCCCCTCTACAGCAGGGCTAACTGAAGTTCACATCCTAGCACTGCTGCCAGCCAGGCCCAGCCATACCAGCTGCCCCTTCTTCTATTCACAGTCCTACAGCTGTTCATACAGGTCAGTTCCTTGCATTGCCATTCACCTGTAACACCCATACCAATTTCAGTGCTGGATGTGCTAGGGTCAAGCACAGCATACTAGGGTCAACACCTGGGCTTCAGCAGAAGACACTGCTAGCCATGTAGTGCTTGCCCATAGGTTGTTATACATGTATCATTATACTTCCACCACAATGTAAATTCTTCCCACAGTCATTTTCCAGCAATTTGCAGGTGGTTAGCACATGTTGGCACTACAATTTATACACAGATGAACTAAACCAAGTTCTGTGTTATGCTCCCAGTCTAAGTCTCTAGTTGCAGCCAGGACTGCACTGTTCCCCTTGGCACACCAACAAGCTCTGTGTTCTGCTGTTCTCCTGCGGCTCTGTTGTTTGGGATGAGTGCATTCACATGATGAATTTGCATGGGTCTTCATTGTATCTGATGAGCTACCTGTTGCCATACCTCAGCTGCCCTGATGTGTTTATCCTAATGCTATTTTCCATTGTTTTATCCATTCCCACACAGCCTTGTGGTTACCATTCAGGAATAGGTATGGACGTGCCCTGTAGGCCACTTTTCCCCGTCATCCCCTTCTAACACCATCTGCATAGCTCTGGCTTCTGCAAACTCACTGGGCACTTCTCTTCCACTCAGTTTAGCTATGCAGTGAGTGAGCGGACTCTGCAATGTTCTTTTCCACAGCCTCTGTCCCCTTTGGAGTCTGCAGGAACTGTTAGTGAAGAGGGTGTACTTTTGGTGATTATATGAGAGTCCATCGTCGGGTGGTGCTTCGGTGGCTGTGTTTTGGCCAGGGGTTTGGTTCATAGTTCTTCTTCCTCAAAACAATTAATAGTTTATTCTACCAGTGTTGGGCATACTTTGCTTCTCAGAAGAGTTCACTGGGCAATCAGTGCAGTCCACTTGCTCCATGTAGGGGTGGTGGTGCAATGGCTGGGTGGCACCCTTCTCTGGATACCCAGGGTGGCATTGGCAATCAGGGCACCAATGCAAGCGGGTGAAGTGTCCCTAGTATTTCCTCCATAGGTGGTAAGGATCTCTTTCTCTTGGGAGATGGGATCAGATGTGCTGGGCTGATGCACCCAAACTGTGCAAGAAATATTGGAACTGTTATCTCAGAGAGCCAATTTCCCACATCTAGTTTACTTTTTAATGATGCAGAGCTTGGGGATTTAAGTACCAGTCTTCATTTATTATAGCTGTAATTAGTCCATCAACTACTTCCTTCTCACCTTCCTGAAAATGAAAGGGAAATATAAAGTTGCTCAGGAATAGAGAACTCTTGACAATGTGGCTTTGACAGGTGTTGCTAGGAAAGAGTGGGCCAAGTTGGGAAAAGCAGCACACGAAAACACTAAGACAGAAGGGCATCCCAAAATATGTCAGTTATCACTCTTGATTACTTTTGATTGATGGTGGCTAAAAGAAGCTCAGAGCTGTGAGCAAGAAAACAATTTCTTCTAGACTCATGTCTGCTATGTTTAAGAAGGCAGGCTATTGTAATTTTCTGAGTTGTGGGGAAGGGGGGGAAATCCAAATGCTGTTGCAGTCAATATGTGACACCAATTTCTCTTTTGAATTCAAATTATCTACAAGACTCTAAATTTTGTCTAGCAGTGTAGATTAAAAAAAAGTAGGAACTAAATTGAAAATAGCTGTTTCCCACTGAATGCTGTTTATATCAGAATTAAGCATCAGATACTCAGACAGAAGAAGAATAAAAAAGCTATCAAAGGTAGGGCAGAAGAGATAAAATGTGAGCCTAAAGTGGAAAAAAAAAGTTGTTTCTGGATTCTTTTCCCAAAACATCTGAATTTAGGAAAAATGAAGTTGTTAGAAATTCAGCTAGTGGTATGGTGAAGGAGTACATCTCACTTCAAGGCATTATCTGCTGTTTCAGTCTGCCATAGCCACAGGACAGCTATACTTTAGCTGATCATTCACAGGCAGCTGTGTAAAAGAAAAAAAATCTGCATTACTCCTTATCACAAATACCTTCATTTTCCCATGCGGTATTGCTTAGCTGGACTACTTTGTGCACTGTGGTGGAAAGAAGAATTGTGGACATGCTAGAACAGAACTGGAATTTTAACTTGGGTTTTGTTTCAATGTGACTACAGAGAGTTACTGTCACCAGATTGGCCTGTGCAAATAACACATTTCTCCAGCTGGTTGCCAAACAGGAAATAAAGCAAAACAAAGCCAAAATATTGGTTTAGTTTAGATTGCTTTGAATTGGATTTACAGTTAATTTATCTTGCTAAATGACCCTTTTATTTATTTCATGCAAAATATTCCATACAAATCTAAGAATTTCATTTTGCTGCCTTCATGTCCTAGGCATTGGTTTACTTCAGCATGATCTCTGATACAATACAGAGCTGTAAGAATACAGAGCATTAAAACCCCTGCTTGCATGGCTGACAAATGGTGGAGAAAGGTCTAAAGCTTGTCCCCAGAAAAAAGTTCCAAAGAAGCACCAATACCTACATTTGTCTCTTATTTTACTTACATATTAATATCCCCAGAATTTCTCAAATTAATTCTAAAATGTTTACTATATTAGCATATCAAGTTTGTTTGCTTTATAAATTATTTAAAATTATGCCAGTTCTACATTAACAGTAATTGGTTACCCTTTTATTGCAACTGAACTAGGTGGCTTATTAAAAATACCTGATTTTAAACCAGTCCTAGGTCTATACATTGATGTCAAACATGTTATTACATTTCTTCCCCATTTCTCAATTAACTAAAGCTTTCTCCTAACAAAGAAATGATAGCATAATTCAGTAACTTTCATGCCTTCTAATTAAGTGGACCTCTCAAGGGTCTAATTTCCTGCAAAGTTAAAAATCCCATTCATGTGAATACAGTGAAAGAAGGTCAACAGCAGGAACAGAGAATGTTTTATTTCAGAATAACATGGACACCTCTGCATTTCACTCTAATGTAGTTTAACTCTCTCTAGTAGAGATGAGATTTCATCTGGGGTTCCCCTCGGTAAAGGACGATTCAGAGGCTGTATCTTTCAGCCAGAAAGATGAGTTTCACCAACCTTAAATGGAACCCTAGTTGACTTAGTGACAAAAATTGTAGGACTTGCACCTTCTAGGTGTAACTTGCTACTACAGGGAACTTTAAAGACTCAACTCTCTTCTCTCTTCCTGTAATGTGATGTAGTTCCAAAGGCCCTCACTCTGTCAGAAGGTACCAGGGAGGTTGTGGCTTGTGGTAAATAAGGACTGTGGAGCAGCCACATGGTTCCCTGATATTGCAAGGGAACTATACAGCCACTTTTAGTCTAAGCAAACTCTCAGTTTCTTCAAGTTTTCAACTCCTTAAAACATTCTAAAACCATTTTTTGCATGAAGTAAAAAATCGATCAAGAGCAATGTTTGTATCAGCAGTAGTATTTCTTTCAACATAAGAACTCCTCTAGTAATAGGATGGACAGAGTCATGTACAAAGTGCCTTTTAGCAAGTAATGATTGCAGTTTGTTAAAAACCTTGTTGAATATTTTAAAATAATGCTGTAACTGCAGGAAATTACAAATTAAGAACTCTGTACCTGGAAACATAGGAAATCAAGCTGGTAAGCCAATGGGTTTTAGTTCTGTAATGAAAGAGCTCCAACCTCAAATTCTGAATTTAAATCAATGTAACCTTAACCTGCAGAAATAGAAAACTGTAAAGAACAAGCATTGTACCAACTTTGAAAGTAGGACAGGAACTAAATGTAGAATTCAGCATGATATGACGTTTCTTAAAGGTAAAATTGTGGTCATGCTGAGATGTATGATTGACAGTGGAAAATATCTTGGGACTACTCAAAGATCAATTTTAATTGGAAGTTAGGTCAGATGTAGGAAAGTAACTTTTGGTAACCAAAAATTTATGCCTGAAACTAACTCAAAATAACGATCAAAATCACAGGATTCTAAGGCTCGAGGTGACCTTAAAAAGTCTTCTAATTCATGTGACTACTCTTAGGCAGGATCAGCTACAGCTAACCCATTTCTGATATGTCTAAACTGTTCTTGGAACTTCAGTGACAGAAAATCCAGTTTGCCATTGCTAACTACTTTCCAAATCTTATTATTCTTAACTTTAAAAAGATATGACATTCCATTCTTTCCTTACTTGCAACAGAAATGTACTTGTTCTTGCTCTGTCCTTCCCAGATACAGAGTAGTTCATCCCCTTTATTTGCAGTTAATTAAGAATTGAAGACTGTTGTTGTAAACTTGCTTTGTATTTCCTTCTACAAACTTGAAAAATTTCAATTTATTCTTTTTTTTTTTCCTAATAATAAATGTTTTCTAGACATTGCTGTTAGACTCCTTTCAACTGGTTTATATTTTTATTGTAGTATTGTAGTTAAACTGAACACAGTACCTCTGGAGAGGTTTTGTTGTTTATGAATAGAGTAGAAATTTTACTTCCTGTGTCTTTTGAAGGTTTATCTTCTTTTTTTTTTTTCCTCCTAAGAACATGCTATTGGTTGTATTTGGAGTTACTGATTCCTTCTGATTTCACTGTCTCAGCACACTAAAAATCAAGATACAAGATGAGTCAAACATGGATGGTTAAACACAAATCTCCTAGAGTGGTCCTTTCAAAAGCTGCGGCATTGTTGAGCATAACTCCC
The DNA here is from genome assembly GCA_013389945.1 of Fregata magnificens. Lineage (NCBI taxonomy): Eukaryota > Metazoa > Chordata > Aves > Suliformes > Fregatidae > Fregata > Fregata magnificens. Next base: position 70,080 of record WAAD01035852.1, on the reverse strand, counting down.
ATTGAAAGCTCTAAAACCTCAAAGCTATGACTACCAGTCATTGCTAGAGCAAAATTAAGAATGGTTTTATTTTTTCTCCTTTCCATTTAGTGCCAATTTGATTTTCATGAAACTGAGGTATTCACACGTGACTTATGAATTATAAAAAGACAAACTGTCTCAAAACTTCTGAATTTTTGACCACCCCATCAACAATTACTTACTCCCCTCCTGAACCAGTCCTGACTACAGACCAGCTGATAGAGGGAGGCCCTTTTTGTGACTGTTTGGGCAAATATACATTGAAATAAGATCTATCAAAGAAGTAAAGTTCATAAGGTGTTTTGGACAGTAGAGAAAATGTAAGAGGCTCTCATCATACTCTTAGGCAAAGAAGTCAGATTCTGGAATAAGTACTACATCACTACTGGTCTTGATTTTTTTTTTTTTTTTAATAATTGTTGAGAGAAAAAGAGATCATATTCTTCAAAGATTTCTGGAGTCCTTGAAAGAAAAACCTTGCTGGGATGCCTGTGAGAGGGACGCTTTGTAAACCTGTGCAAAACATTGTTCTCCCTTAAATCTCTTGTAACAAGCTTAAGATGCACTGATGTCTACAAAAAAATTGACAAGTCAAGCTCCCAGTGTGCTCCGATTCTTGCCTGTCATGCTGGCCAATACTGTCTCACTGTTGTTCCCTAATCTGTCCGTATCGATCTGCTGTGTCTTGTCTTATATGCAGATACGAGGCTCTGTGGGACAGGATTTAAGTTTTTATGTCATGTCTGTGCTTGGGATGTTCCATGAAAAAGATCAATAGGTGCTACAGCAATACGAATTGTCGAAATCCTGCCGCCTGTTTTCTGTAGTTCTGCTATGTAGCCAATGTACTGCTAAATCAATCTCAATCAAAAATGCTTTCAGTGTGAGAGACTCATTCAGTTACATTGCACAGGAGCATATGATCCTTCACAATAATCTTGTTAGCACCTACTGAAATTTGTTACAATTGAGCAAGGCAGTTTATTACCAAGACCCTGAGCATCTCAGTTTAACTCTGAGTTTGGCTCTGTTTCAGCTGAGGGAGGGACCAGGAAACCTCAGAAGGACCCTTCTACACCAAATTAATGTAAGAGCCTATGATTGCCTTTTTTCCTTTAAAAATATTTTTTCATTTTTCTTCAGAGAAATTTTACTCCGTGAGTCAATATATGTTTTCTTTTTCTAGGCAAAGATGTTGTGCTGGTGGTTGGAAGGGTTGCTTCACTATTTTGTCTCTTTTCTGCTCAAAGGAGTGGCACAGTGGTCTAATCTTATCGTTACAAAGACATGAGGCTTCCTGATGTCATATCGCAAATTCTTTCACGGCTGAGTCAGTCCTTCACTCTTTTGAGAAAAGTAAACTACAGTTTTCTGTGTATGTATTTTCCAGCTGTCACCTTAAAAACCCAATGCCTTAATCATTTGAACACTATACCGCTCTTTCACTCCATCCTAGTACTGCATGGCTTTCTGTAAACAGGTTTTATAGTTAAGTGTCAGCACTGGTCCAGCAATATATGTTTCTTAAAATGTATGGAAAAAAAAAAAAACAACCCAAACCAATCTTTTGAACGGATAAATTTGGTAGCATGCTTGAGTAAGTGGGAGAGATAAAAAAATGCTAGTATATTATTGGAAGCTTTAGAAGAAAGGTAAGAAGCAACAGTGACTGACATTAAAAATCCATTTTTTAACAACCATTTATTAGGCAAAATGTCAGAAAAGATTAAATAAAGAACTTTGATTCTTCTGTGCAGGATTTTTTAGGCTCTTAAAGTCCAAGCTTATTCTGCCTGTCAGGAGTGCAACTTATGAAGGCCTTTCTGAGGATTTTTGCTGTGATCCTTTGGATTATAAAGGAAGAGTGAAAAGTGAATATTCTGCTTGCTCCAACAGTGATCTTCAGACATTCCTAAAATGCCTTGGCTCCAGCTGCTTTGCAACCATTGCACAAATTTGACTTGGCAAGACTATTACTGATTTGACCTTCATTTCAATTTTACTTTGTGCTTGCGAGAGCAATGGCTAGTGATGAGGAATATTATTTTCTTCCTAGTGGCAATTAGGTCGCTTGGTAGCCATAGTGCAACTTACAAGGCGGAAATCCTGCCTAACCATCAGTAAAGTTTGCTCAGAACATTTACAGCATTTATGGACTGTAATTCTTGCTCCATCTGTGATTCTCCCTTTGTTCTCAGCAAGTACTTTAAGAGCTCCAAACTACACTGGGTCAAAAATCTCCATAGTTTGTAGTAAATAGCAAATCTGACATGCTCATTGTGAAAACTAAGCTAAAAATGTAATGTAGAATAAGACTGTCTATACTGCAGGATATAAAACAGTCACATAGTCACCTCATGGCAGCATAATCATACCTTAGAACAATGTGCATAGTCCTCTGAATCCCTTAGGACTAGCTGCTGTGAAAGAAGAAGAAATGAAAACTAAAAGAAAACAGAATAAACAGACTGGTGTTTTAAAATGGCCTGGCAATTTCTACTTCTCAAAAGAGTAAAAAGATCTCTCAAAGTGAGAAAATTCTACCCTGTATTTTCTGCACACTAGCAGAAAAGGCAGAGGAAGAGGCAGAGCTTCTCAGCTGAGTTATTATAAAAGATTCTGCGGCTGCCATTTTTCATTCTTTTGTAGAATTTAATTTAAAAAAAATCTTCCTAGTGTCTGTTACATACAGCTGATCAGCTTGCTCTGGTAGCAGCGGCATGAATGCAACCAGTTGCTGTGAGGAGCACTTCGGTGTGTCTGGCTTTTATCCTAGCTGAACCCCCTCTCTCAGGCTGTGTCTTATCAGCGTGTGACGTTGCTACATGAAGATGTTTTGCAGTTTCAGTTTCTGCAAGGTGCAGAACATGCTGGTGAAATATTTAATTCTTTTCTTTTTTTTATAATATGTGTATACACACACATCTATATTAATAGCCATATCCATATCTATATCGATATAACTATACCTGCATATATATATACACACACATAGGTATGTATGTATATGTATGTACATTTTTTAATATATATTTTCATACATGTACACTGCAGACACATATATAGGTATATATTTAAAGGCTTTAGAGGCTAATATTTCTTTTTTGTCTGTGTTTTTTTTTTATTCTACTGTAGAGATCTAGCTTGTTTTGGAAAATTCTTCCATAATATTGCTCTGCTTTGAAAATAAAAGTATGTTACCACATTGCAAATCTTGGAGAAAATGGACTCTGAAATACAAAGTCAGGAGAGGCAAATAGAATTTTAATCTGCTCTGTAAGAACATAAGGATGTTTCAGATGACAAAAATAATTTGATTTGCCTGTGCCGATGCCTCTCTTTCAAACAAGAGGTTTTTAATGATGTCTCTCTGCTTTATATAGGATTGGTCCTTGGTTAAAATTTACAGTTCCTCTATTGTATCTAATATATACCTCAGTCCTTTGCTGGATCTGGAGCACTGTGTGATGGTTCTCAGGAGAACTTTCTTTCATCTCCAATCTTCTGCCCTAGAGCTTCCCACTCAGCCTTTCTAGAAGCTGGTTTCAAATGACTTCCTTAGACTGAAGGCGTTTGTGATTACTCTTTAATTTTGAATTTCTCTCTCCTGTCTCCAATTTAACCCATTTATTTTGATCTCCCTTTTATAGAGGATTAGTGTTTACTTTTCCATTTTGTCTGAGTGACACAGTGAAAGAAGACAAAACTACTACAGTTATATAACTAAAAATAGTATCATATGGGCATCGGGGAATGTCTAATGCAGATAGTACAGTATATAACTGCAGGTGAGCTGTGTAACTATTTTGTTAGTGTAGAAGGAAAGGCTTAGTTCAGTTAGATTTCACTTCCTTATCTTTAGCTCATATTTTTCAAGGAGAGACCACGAATCTGAGAACAAATGCAGTATATGAGGAAAATGCCTGTTTCGCATACTAACAACTTTCAAATTATCTAACTTCTACTGTATAAGACACCATGCATCTGCCCATGTTATGATGGCTTCCAGTAATGTCCTGCAGTGGATGAGTTCATTTACAGTCCAGTCCTGCCCTGGGTATGGCCTCCACATGAGCATGCTGCAGTTGATGCTGTAGTTGCTGGGATTACGGTCCAAGAAACTAGGCTGTCCATCTCCTTAGAGATGGACAAGTGGTGGTTCCTCGTTCATGTCTCTTTCCTTTCCCTTTTGCTTGCTCCCAGCTGTGGTCTGTCACTGCCTTTAACTCTCCTGAGCCTGGTTCCCAGCTCCGGCCATGCCAGCCCTGCAGGTGGTACTGCTCCTCTATGGAGAAGCACATCTGCTAGTGGCTCTTCCTGAGCCACTGAGGCTTCCTTCCATCAGGCGTAATGTTTTGCAGTGAACCCTTTGTTTCATGATCCAGTGGAAGTCCATGATGAGAGAGAAACTATGGAAATGCTCTGAGGAGAGAAGTACAGACATTATGACAAGGGAGTGGCTGGAATCTGAAATGTGCCAGATATTCTTAGCAGTGTCATCTTGGAAGATTTTTCTCTTCATCTTAACAAAAATTTGTCTACAGTATTAATAAGTGATTTCTAGTGATCTGATAGCCATTTTGTATGTTTGAGAGAGAAAATTGTGCCCCCGACCCAAAAAAAAATAGAAAAGAAAAACACGTCCTGAAACCAAAACCCCAAATCCCAAAGCCCAAACCCCCAAACAAAAAAAAAAGAGGCACGTGTGCAACCCATGTGTAAAGAGGGAAAAAAGACCACTCCACATTCTGTGGCATACTTTTCTGACAAGTATGTTTTGTGTGTTGTCTGCTGTTTCCAAACATTTCGGTGGTATCACATTGCACTGTTTGAACTGCAAGGCCAAATGAAATACAGGGGAAGTCCTGTACTTTCTGAGGAGGTTTTCTGGATCAGTTCTCTCCTTAAATAAACATATATGTACCACACATTGTCTCCTTCTCCACCTCCCGTGCTTCCAAGTACCAACAAGTCCCTCAGCTTTCCCTTAACACTTGCACCTTTTCCTGCCTGTCAACAGTTTTCAGGCATATATTGTTCCCTGAAAGAGTGCAAAAAGGTGGCTGTGACCTGTGGTCTTTCTGGAATTTTTGCAGTAGTGTTGAGCACTTAAAAAATGTACATACAATCCATAGCAAATCAATATATCAGGCAATGGCTTCATCAGTAGCGAGAAAAAAAAACCTAAGGTAACAGCTGAAATTTATCATAAATATAGCTATTATGTCATTTATGTATATCATGTATTGCTACATGCACAAAATACATCTGCCTAAACACATTGGAAAACTGGTTCTGAGACCTTGGTAGCCAAAGTTGTGACATATGTGCCTATCCCTAGTAATTGAAGATATCTACAGGGTTCATTTCAAGTGCAGAGCTTTAGCAAAAAAATGGTCATGAATGATCCTCATACAAAGATTTTGCAACAGAATAATTTAACCTGTGAAGAAATGAAAAATAAAGTGCAACTTTTAAAGCCAAACTGCTGCGAAATTTCTTAAGCCCACAAAAAAATTTTGTTTCCTTTCTTCCTTCGCACTGCTAAACAAATTATAGTCATATCTGTTTTGTGATCATTGGAATGAAAGTTTGTTTTTTTAAACAACTGGGGGATTTTAGCAACTTGATATGAACTTGTTGTCTCTTTTTAATGATTCAGTGAATTCCAGTATATGAGCTCTGTAAAGCTATTCTAATGAATGTCTATTTTTCTATGGAGTGGCAGAGAATTTACTTAAATGAATCAGGAAATCTCAGCTTGCTGCTATTAAATAAAATTTACTTTAATGAATAGAGAGCTATCTGTCTGTTTGCAGTGAGTAAATAATATAAGTATCTTTTTGTATTAACGTAATGGTTTCTTCTCTTAAAAAGAATAAATTTTTGAAAATGGAAAATACCAAGAAAATAAGACTTTTTTCTCATAAACCTAAGTGTCTAGATCTTTTTAGGATGTAATTAGATGATACAGACCACTTGATCCCTGATATTTTTCACAGTGGCAGTTTTTCTTGGAATCAGAAGGTGAAAGAGCTAATTTTAATGAGTTTGTATTTGTAAAAGTCTGCACACACACAAAAAATCTCCAACTGTCACAGCAGCCAGTAATTGGCAGAGAAATGCTTTGATAAAGGCAGGAAGAGATCCCTGCTGGTTCAAGACAGGTGGATATCTACTTGAATCCAATTTACATCCTAAAATGCACAATAGAAAAGATTTGCATTACATTGCCTAGATGAGAGGGAACTCTTAGTCTGAGCTCCTCATTTACTTTCCCCTCTTCCCTTTTTTTCTTGCCCAAGCACTCAAACTATCTGTAGCTAAGTTTTAATGAAGATACCTTGTTCAGCTGCTGTTTGAGGCAGCTATTTACTTGACTAAGACTCAAATCTGAACTCATGCTGGGCTAAAAAAGAAAACCCAAACTGATAATTGGGCAGAGCTGCAATTGGATAGCCTGCTTTACCCACAGCTTGACTCAAGTGAATGTATCTTCACTGTCAAGTTATTTTTATTTGGTTGCCTGGTTGAGGTCCCTTGCAACTCTTACTGGGCCTTAATAACAGAGCTGCAGTGGAACATGCCTGCTCTAAAAGGTACGAGAAAGGGCTCCTGATGGGCATCTTTGGGCTATCTAAGTGATCCTAGCTACATGTTTAAATGGTTGATCCATATTTAAACTGTTAATTCAGATCCAAACTTCTATTGCATCCTGAAGTTTTCTGATTAAGAGTCCAACACTGTATTGAGTTTAAATGAGGGAAAAGTAGGCTTATTCTTATTCAGAACAGGTGCTGAAGAAAGGCAGGTGGGGAGTAGGTGCGTAGTCTGAATTTTTTTTCCCTGTAGTTCCTTCCCCTGTGTCAGGACTGATGGAAACTGAAAACTTGCTTACAAAAGCCTAGGAATTTTTTGTGTATATGTTTTCAGGTACAAATTCCAATCTTGCAATCAGCAGTGTGAAGTCTCTGAAGCCTATTCCAAATTTATACACGCACCTGAAGTCACACTGACATTCCACTATTTGTTAGATATTTGATTCTGAGTTAGCATTCCTTTTTAAAATAATCCTTCCTTTAAGATAAGGCTCCTAGTCTCTTTTAAAACACAAAGCAGTAGATCAGCAATGTAAATATGGTCCATTGTTTTTAAATGTAACTTTCTTTCTTACATGATGCATACAATTTCCTATTTTATAAAGTTCCTTAAAGTGTGGTTATGTATGATATCAGAAGAATAATCTAATAATGTGCATTACTGCATGTTTTATCTCTTTCAAATTTTAAGGAACTTTTATCTAACTTCAGCATGCATGTGAAATTGAGAGTTGAAATGAATGGAGCTACTGAGTACTTTGAGGGAAATATTAGGCCACTTACGTGTTTGAGTACAGGCTATTTTTGAAAATGTTTCAGAACCCTTTTTTCCTCAGGTGAAAATGTCTTCCATAGAAAATGTTGGCAAATGTATTTTGCTTCACGTGCTTGTGTATTGGTACAGCCTAATATTTATTCTACAGTTTCTTATCTTTAAACATTGAAATGTACTTTCAAATATTCCCATCAGGCAACTGAGTCAGGTTACCTAGAAAGACTGACAGGAGTGCCTGGCTCCATCCAGCCTATCCACATGGATTTCACTTCAGCGGAAACTAGAGTTTGAAGGCAAAGGTGGATGGGGCATTTTTAAAGTTGTCTTAATGAAGACACTGCAGGAAAACACTCCTGAAGGTGGGAGCATGGTTGCAATTCAAGTATTTGAGTTTGGTCTCTGACGAACAAGTGAAGAATGATGCAGCCACTGAAACAGGATATAGGGTACCTAGTGTACTGAGTACCCCACTTAACCCATGGCCAACCCCTTTTTCAAGTGCTGAGGGAAAGGACCTGGTCCACATGGGTCTGCAAGAAGCTGTCTCTTTTCTAAGACCATAGCTTTTATTCTTGTATTTCCTGCAGTGGACATGTTTTGAGGCACAGCCTAAAGTCGCTGCCCTCCTATCAAATATTTTACCTCTGAAAACTGCCTCGTGACTTCTTATCCAGAGAAGGATGATCAAGATCCAGGATAATGGAGCTGCCTCCCATTGCCCAATCTGAACCTTATCAATGATGTTGAAGGAGAGCAGAGTAGCGAGGCTGCATTACCTTCACTCTTCCCCAGGACCCCTTCATTCTGTATGGAAAATCACATATGGCCTTGTGTGAATGTGGTGGGTTGACCCTGGCTGGATGCCAGGTGCCCACGAAGCTGCTCTATCACTCCCCCTCCTCAGCTGGACAGGGGAGAGAAAATATAAAGAAAGGCTCATGGGTCAAGATAAGGACAGGGGGAGATCACTCACCAATTACTGTCATGGCCAAAACAGACTTGAATCAGGGAAATTAATTTAATTTAATACCGATCAAAAGCAGAATAAGGTAATGAGAAATAAACCCAAATCTTAAAACACCTTCCCCCCACCCGTCCCTTCTTCCTGGGCTCAACTTCACCCCTGATTTTCTCTACCTCCTCCCGCCGAGCAGCACAGGGGGACGGGGAGTGGGGGTTGTGGTCAGTTCATCACACGTTGTCTCTGCCACTCCTTCCTCCTCACACTCTTCCCCTGTTCCATTGTGGGGTGCCTCCCACGGGAGACAGTCCTCCACAAACTTCTCCAACATAAGTCCTTCCCACAGGCTGCAGTTCTTCACAAACTGCTCCAGCGTGGGTCCCTTCCACAGGGCGCAGTCCTTCAGGAACAGACTGATCCAGCGTGGGTCTCCCATGGGGTCACAAGTCCTGCCGGAAAACCTGCTTCAGTGCAGGCTCCTCTCTCCACGGGTCCACAGGTCCTGCCAGGAGCCTGCTCTTGTGTGGGATTCCCGCAGGGTCACAGCCTCCTTTGGGCATCCACCTGCTCTGGCGTGGGGTCCTCCATGGGCTGCAGGTGGATATCTGCTCCACCATGGACCTCCATGGACTGCAGGAGGACAGCCTGCCTCACCATGGTCTTCACCACAGGCTGCAGGGGAATCTCTGCTCCGGCGCCTGGAGCAGCTCCTCCCCCTCCTTCTTCCCTGACCTTGGTGTCTGCAGGGTTGTTCCTCTCACATATTCTCACTCTTCTCTCCCAGCTGCTGCTGTGCTACAGGTTTTTTTTCCTCCCCTTCTTAAACATGTTGTCACAGAGGCACTACCACTGTAGCTGATTGATCGGCTCAGGCTTTGCCAGCAGCGGATCCATCTTGGAGCCGGCGGGCATTGGCTCTATCAGAGATAGGGGAAGCTTCTAGCAGCTTCTCACAGAAGCCACCCCTGTAGCCCACCCTGCTACCAAAACCTTGCCACGCAAACCCAATGCAATGAAATTGTAGTCAAAGGATTTGGATACATTTCCCATATGTTCTTTCATTTTGCTTGCATAATTTTTCAGGTGAACCTGAGCAGTGAAACATTAAAGACTAGGAAAAGCATGATTGCATGCCAAAATTATATTGTGCTGTTAACGCTTTATATTTCGTTTAGTCCTTAGAATTTACCTGTGAGTGTTAGACTGACAGACTGTGCCTTTCTGTGTTGGATAGAAATGTACAGCACTAAGAAAAGAAAAAAATTGAAGGTATTTTCTGATACCCTTGCTGTGTCTCTGCATGGTAATATGTCGATGGGTGCAACACTCCCTGCTCTGGAATATAATCTCTGGTTTCTTTTGGAATCTGAAGTGAAAAAAAAAAAGGCTTACTACTGTCATTTCTGATGTTATAAGGTTACAAGCTACAGCCTTGGGAGTTTTTACACTAAATTTGATTTTTATTGTTTCACAAAATGGGACCTGTTTTCTGGCAGTCAATAAAACTGCATGTGATACTCCTCTTATAATAGATGTGACTGGACTATTACTGTTTGCTATAGCAGTTTAACTGCAGGGCAAGCTTATAAGGGTTTTTGCTGAAAAAAACACACAATCTTTTTTTAGCCACAGGACTAGTTCTTTATTTTCATCAAGTTCCCTGGTAATATTGGTATATACTCCTCTGAGCAGGTCTGAAATAAGAAGAAAGTTCTCTCCTTCTGAAGTTCAAAACAAATTGAAAACCGAAAATCAGTATTGGTGGGCTAAAATGAAGGTAGTTGCAACACAGTATAAATAGGTAATCCCAACATTTAAAAAAATTTATCAAATCAAATGCTATATGAGTATTATGTAAGTAACAGCAACGTAGAAGTGGCCTTCATCTCTTGGTGCTTTATCTTAAGTCACACAAAATTTTCTAGTTTTGAAAATCAATATGTGGTATTTATACTTTGAATCACAGAATCACTGAGGTTGGAAGGGATTTTTGGGTATGGTCTAGTCCAGTGTTCCTGCTCAAAACAGGGCTAACTAGAGCTAGTTGCTAAAGGCTGTGTCTGGTTGGGTTTTGAATATGTCCAAGGATGGAGACTCCACAACTTCTCTGACCAACCTGTCCCAGCATTCCAAAACCCTCACGGTGAAAAAGCTTTTTCTTACATTTAGATGGAAGTTCCTGTATTTCAATTTGTGTCCATTGACATTTGTCCTGTCAGTGGGCACCACCAAGAAGAGTCTGACTTCCTCTTCTTCATTCCCTCCCATCAGATATATAGATACACATACACACACACATGGGTAAGAATGCTGGAGCCTTCTCTTAATCATCTTTGTGGCCTTCCGCTGGATCCTCTCCGGTATGTCCATGCCTCTTTTGGACTAGGGAGCCCAGAACTGGACCCAGCACTCCCAATGTGGTCTCATCAGTGCTGAGGAGAGAGAAAAGATTACCTCCCTCAATCTGCTGGCAACACTTTTCCTAATGGAGCTAAGGACATTTCTGGCCTCCTTTGCTGAAAGGGTGCATCGTTGGCTCATGGTCAGCTCATGGTCAGGAAGGACCTACTGCTACTTCTCTGAAAAGCTGCTTGGCCAGCCCCCAACCTGTCCTGGTGCATGAGGTTATTTCTACCCAGGTGCAGAACTTGGTGTTTCCCTTTGTTGAACTTCCTGAGTTTCCTGTCATCCCATTTCACCACCCTGTTGAGGTCCCTCTGAATGACAGCATGACTCGCGGTGTATCAGCCACTCCTCCCAGTTTTGTATCATCTGCACAGTTGCTGAGGGTACACTGCTCCATCATCCAGGTCATTAGTGAAGCAGTTAAACAGTATTGGCCCAGTATTGGTCCCTGGTATACACCACTAGTAACTGGCCCCCAGGTGGATTTTGTGCTTCTGATCCCAACCCTCTGAGCCCAGCAGCTGAGCCTGTTTTCAACCCTTTCATTGCCCACTATCTAATCTGTACTTCCTGTAAGGCTTGCTAGTCCTAATGCAAACCTTTGTGTTTTTTGCTGAGGGTACACTCTGCCCCATCATTTAGATCATTAATTGAACAGGATTGGACCCAGTATTGAGCAATGGGGCACACTGCTAGTTACTGCCCTCCAACTAGACTTTGTGCCACTGATCACCAACCACCCTCTCTCTGGGCCTGGCCATTCAGCTGGTTTTCCATTCGTCTCACTGTCTGCCCATCTAGTGCATACATCATCAACTTGTCTATGAGAATCTTATGGGATACAGCGTCAAAAGCCTTTCTGAAGTCAAAGTACACAACATCCACTGCTCTGCCCTCATCTACCAAGCCAGTAATTTCATCGTAGAAGGTGATCAGTAGGTTGGTCAAATGTGACTTCCCATTGATGGACCCATACTGACGACTACTGATGACCTTCTTGTTGTTCATGTGCCTGGAAATGGTTTCCAGGATTACTTGCTCCATCACCTTCCAAGGGATCGAGGTGAAGCTCATGGTTGTCTGGGTCTACCTTCTTGTCCTTCTTGAAGACAGGAGTGCCATTTGTTTTCTTCCGGTCCTCAGGCACTTTTCTCAATCACCATGATTGTTCAAAGATCATCAAGTGGCCTTGCAATGACATCAGCCAGGATGCACTTGTGGGTGCATCCCATCAGGTCCCATGGACTTATGTATGTCCAGTTTGATTACATACTCCCCGATGTGATCCTCTTCCACCAATGGTATGTCTTCCTTGCTCTAGACTTTCCCCCTGGTCTCTGGGACCTGGGATTCCTGAAGGCCAGTCTTGCTAGTAAAGTCTGAAATGAAGAAGGCATTCAGGACCTCAGGCTTTTCCATGTCCTGTGTCACTGGGACCACTGCCCCATTCAGCAGCAAGCTCACTTTTCCCCTAGCCTTCCTTTTGTCACCTATGTACTTATAGATGCCCTTCTTGTTGTCTTTGATGTCCCCCACCAAAATCAGTTCCAGGTGGGCTTTTGGCTTTCTTAACTGTGAATCTGCATGTTTGGGCAGTGTCTCTATATTCTTCCCAAGTTACTTGTTCCTATTTCCACCCTCTATATGTTTCCTTTTTGTGGTTGAGTTTTGCCAGAACCTCCTTGTTCATCCATGCAGGCCTCCTGGCATTTTTGCCTCACTTCCTGCTCAATGGCAGGGACCGCTCTTGAGCTTGGAGGCAGTGATCATTGAATACTAACCAGCTTTCCTGGGCCTCTCTTCCCTCCAGGGCCTTATCCCATCAGACTACCAAGTGGGTCTTTAAAGAGTCCAAAGTCTGCTCTCCTGAAATCCAGCACTGTGATCTTGCTTTATGCCCTCCTCCCAGCAAGGCCATAACCATGCAACTGCATGCAGAGCTTTAACTCATCATGTTTATTCTCCATGTTGTGTGCATTTGTGCACAAGCATGTCAGAGAGGCACCCCAGCATGCTGATTTCCGAGAAAGGGGTCTGGTTTTTTTCCCCATGGTGATGCCTTGTAGGCCCTTTCTTGCTTACATGCCAATGCTGGAGGTGACCCTGCTTAAGCCCTGTTTTGCTGATTTTATTCATCACAAGCTTGTCACATTTCTGAAGGGAGGGTTTATTATCAGGATTTTTTTTGTGCTGGTGTCTAGACACAAGTTGCTTTGGACAAGACGATTCCTCCTTACTCATTCCATTTACAAATCACAGTACTACTGCCTTTGACGTCTTTTCAATCTTTACATGAACGTGTGTGCTCACTTCCAACCCTCCTTCAGACTCTTATCTAACTGCAATGATGGTTGATGGTTGGACTTGATGATCTTAGAGGTCTTTTCCAACCCAATGATTCTATGATTCTATGATTCTATGGTCGTTGTGAAGGATAGGCAAAAAAGTTTAATAAAAATACAGACCACATACATAAACATGTTTGTTTAGTCTTTTCCATCTTTCAGTTGCTGTTTTCAATCCTTAACTGTGAATGTTTCTAGAAAATGTCATATATGTATATCTGCATAATGTCAAAGTACGTCTTCTGTTATTTTACAGGGTGTTAAACTACGGTGACTTTGACTGTGAGTCTGTCAGGATTGTATGATCTTCAAGCAATAGAAAACCAGATGTGAAGTCTATCCTCTGAAGTTTTGGAAAATTTTCTGGTATCTAATTTTGTAGAATAGTAGGAGTTTAATGCTTTAACATACCAGTGACAAAATAATTCACTCCACTCTTTTCGCTTAAGAGAGTTAAAATACAGATGTAGTAAACAGAGTCAGCATCTTTATGAAGCTCTGTATCAACACAAACCCTTTGCCTAGTTTGAGGAAAGGCAAGAGTGAAGAAAAAAGCCATAAATAATCATTTAATGGTGTAGATATTTCCAGTATTTAAAAATTTTTCCTAGTAATTTTAGTTAATGTCTTCCTATTTCTAGTTATATTTTCTGTAAAGTTCTTCTGATCGTTAATAATTTCCCTATACATGTCTTTTTAAAATTTTTTTTCTTCTTTTTTTGTTTCTTAAGTACTTATCTATACTTATTTTTTAACAGCAAGTTTATAAAATGGATTTGTTACTGGGTAGAGTGGGAATCATTAGAGAGGAGAAATGGAGAGAAGAAAAAAAAAGAAAAGATGAAAGACATAAAGTGTGTGAAAGAATCAGGTTTTGGAGTCTGAGATCAGAAAGCTCAGTAAAGCATGTAAATACCAATAAATGTCAGCTGGCATTGACTTATATTTGTGAATCTCATATGATGAGCTCATCATCACAAATGTTTAACATCTCTCTGGTGGCTTGGTCTTCGCCTGCAGCTTTCTGATGTTTTACCTCCTTTATCCCTCCTTTCATTTTTTTGTAGACTTTTTGTTCATCATGTGGGTTATTATGATATCTTACTCTGGGTGTAATGTGAGGATCTGAGCTTTAAACTGCAACCACAGCACTCCTCTGCCTGCAAGCTACCCTGGTTTGTATCCCCCTGTAGCACATTTTGTCCTCTCTGATAATTATGGAGGACAGGGAACTCTCTAATCCCTCCACCCTTGATGTCTCATTTCTTTATCAAACTCAGTAACTTCTTGTGGTGTTGATCTGGCAATCACCTCTTGAAAATTCTCTTTATTCTTTTTCTGCTGCTAAGTACTTGCCATGTTTTAATAAAACAGGCCCTCTGGCTGGGGAAAAGTTGCCAGTTAAAACTTGTGAGACTGATCCACGGTTTTATTATTATTTCTTTCAGCAGCTCTTCAGTGTCTTTGATGTTACCCATGCATTTGCATTAAAAGCTGTCAGTGATTTATTTTAATAAAATCCAATTATCCTTTTTAGTTCCTTGTGAAAAATTAATGGATGTTCCCAGTTTAATTGGGAATACAAGCTGATGGAAGGAAACGCACCAGTCACTAATAGAATTGTGGCATTAATACTGCCAGCAATGGCAATGAGGGTTAACAAATATCTAATGCTGTGCAGACTTAACTTCAGTAACTTGTGCAGAACTATTTGGGTCCAAGGAGAAAAGCAGCTGTTTTCAAGGAACTATGCTAGGATAATGCTAAAATATCGTGTTTCTCACCCTGTTCAGTATCTACAGATGGTTCTTGTGCTGTGTAGACATGGGAAAAGAAATGACATTTCCAGGAGGTGGCCTCTTCTGCTTTCTAGGGTGTTTTTGTTGAACATGACCTCTTACAACTTCAGTTTTTCTGTAGCTTCACAAGGAACAAAAATAGGAATTTCAGTCTCCTGAACCGTTAAATCATCCAAAAGGATTCATTTCTTGGTACTACCGAAATTTTCCTATTGGTGCAATCAAAGAGAAAGGAAGGGGTGATTATCTCTCTGTTGCCTTAAATTTGGGGACCTGAATAGCATTATAAAGTTATTTGCACCAGCCAACCACCTTTCCAGGTTGGTTGTGTTATCTATAAATTAATCTGGTTGGCTTAATGCTGAAAAAGGCTGGTTATAAACAGCAGTGAGATAACACCAGTTTTATTTCAGACACTTTAATAACTGAAAGTTGAGGCTGTTCAGTGATTGTCACATATCCCAGCTGAGAACCATTTGTGTCCCCATTTGAACACAGCAATAAGCTGAGAAGACCATCAGGCCTAAAGTACCAAATATATGTGTAATGTCAATCCATTATGTCTCAGTGGTACAGATGACAATCCCCTCCACCCCTCCGCATCCCCGCTGTTTAGTCTTTGCATAAAATCTTGCAGTGGACCTCAGCATTTTTTCATTAGCTCCTCTCTCCCAAAACCAACACACAACTTGATAATTTGTACAAAAAGTCTCTATTCTTATTTCAAGATATCAATAAAGTCTCAAAATGGAAAAGAATACGTAATGATTATCACTCAAGAAGTACACTAATGATGGGCCCAGGAATGGCCTTCAGCATGACAGGAAAAAAGAGGTGTGGGAAAAGAGACCTTAATTAAACATTTACAGGGAACCTGACCCACAAGACCGATTTTAATAATTTTAATTGACTGATCTCTGATCTGTTAAAATTATCAATTATAAAAGAAAAAGCCCCAAATACAACCGTATTGGGTCTGGCTGAGTTGGAGTTAATTTTCCCCGTAGCATCCCTCATAGTGCTGTGCTTTGTATTGGTAGCTAGAAAGGTGTTGATAACACACCAGTGTTTTGGCTACTGCTGAGCAGTGCTCTCACAGGATCAAGGCTGTCTCTCCAGCATTCCACCCCTCACCCAGTAGGCTGGGGGTGGGCAAGATCTTGGGAGGGGATACAGCCAGGACAGCTGACCCAAACTGACCAAAGGGATATTGCATGCCATGTGACATCTACTCAGCAATAAAAGCTAAGAGAAAGGAGGAGGAAAGCGGGGCATTCGTTATTTACGAAGTTTGTCTTCTGGAGCAACCACTACGCATACTGAAGCCCTGTTTCCTGGCAAGTGCCTGGACATTGCCTGCTCATGGGAAGTAGAGAAGAAAATCTTTGTTTTCCTTTTGTTTCCGTGTGCGGCCTTTGCTTTTGCTTTTATTAAACTGCCTTTATCTTGGCCCATGAGGTTTTTTTTCCATCTCATTTTTGCCCCCTCACCCAATCCCACTGAGGTGAGGGAGTGATAGAGCAGCTTGGTGGCACCTAGCATCCAGCCAAGGTCAACCCACCACAACAACACAGTAGAAAGCATCAAAGAAGAGACAATATTGACTTTCATTTCATGCCTGGGTAAGATAATACCTTCCTTCTTTATCAGATTTGTAATGGGGTTGATCAACATTATTGTCTACCCATCATACAATTTTATACAGAATCATAGAATCATAGCATGGTTTGGGTTGGAAGGGACATTTAAAGGTCATCTAGTCCAACCCCCTGCAATGAGCAGGGACATCTTCAACTAGATCAGGTTGCTCAGAGCCCTGTCCAACCTGACCTTGAATATACCCTTATCTATCTCATTGCATAATTAAAAAACTGAGGGTACTGTTCAACATCTATCCTGTATTCCTTCGGCTAAATTATCTTTTCTACCTTACTGGTTTCTCTCTTCTTATCCTTATTTTTGCTACTTCCTGTGTGGATACAGTTCTGGTTGCCTTTGCATCAATACCTCTGCAGGAATTTTTAAATGGTAATTATGGATGATGATATGCAAAATGTTATTTAAGTTTGGTTCTTTCATCCATTCCAATAACAAGCACTTTTTACAGAGCTGACCCTGATGGATAATGCTCAATATCAGTTTAGTGAAAGGATCCTGTTGAAAAGATTCCATAAAGCATTAAACATTTAATAAAGTCTGGTTTTCTTCTTAAACAGTGTCAAGAACTTCATCAGTGATTTGATTGGTGGCACATGTCAAACCAAACTCCTGGAAATACAAATTGAATACAGAGTTCAAAAGATTCAAGATTTCAAGACAACAAATTTGATCCATGTTTTTAAAATGTCAAGATATACATCTGCCCTTTAGCTAAAAATTAGAAACAGAAACCTTCCTTTGTGTTTATGGTGGTAGTGTAAAAATCTTTGCTAACTAAATGATGAAGTACATACAAGTAACTTTGTACTTGATAATCAGTAGTTAGATCCAAAGCAATTTCTCAAATAGCAGGCCTTTTTCAGGGTCAGTAAGGCTTCAAAATGGCATAAAATCTCAGTGAAGAAATATTCATGGAAAATGAATTTTCAGGACCCTGAATAGCTTTACTGACCTTTTTCTTCCTCCTTAGCTAAATTTTGTTTTGTAACTATTATTGCAAAATTACATGCTTCCAAATCTTGCAGCCCTGTTCTGTTAGCCACAGCACAGAAAACCTGCAGAGATGCAGTGGGGGAGCAACTGAGTTTTGGGTGCTGCTGTGAGCCTTCACGTTCACGCCAGCATTCCCACAGCCCGCCTGGGAATGACTGCTCTGAACCCAGGGAGATTCCTGACTTCTGCAGCCTTCCCTGATGTAGGCAAAATATATCATTACAGTTTTAAAAGTAACTTATTAGAAAATGAAAAAGTTATTTATTGGTAAGTGGGCTTAAGCAGAACTTCTCACAATGTGCATCAGGTTATGATATCGTTCTAAAGACTGGCTGTGGTCCAGCTTTATATTTGTTGTAATACTTGCTTAATCTTAGGAATGCTTACTTTTTATGGTGCCAACATACAATATTTCCTATAAGAACTTTAAATAGTCATGTGAAAGTCATAAATTCGTTAAATTAATTGAATTATTTATGGCAAAGCAATTAAAGAACAGACCCTTAGTTAATTTATCTTAGTGCCAGAATAAGTAGATTAAAGGAGACACTGTAATTGAACAAAATAGAGGTAACTATGCATTGTGTAGTAAAAAAGATTAGATACATTTCAGACATCAAGCACATAACAATTTCAGTTGTTTAGAATAGGCATTGCTAACTATTGCACAGATTTCTCCAAAATGTTATCCAGTCATTTCAGGTAAAAGTTATTAGTGGAAAAACCCTTGCTCATTGGATTGTTAACTTTCAATTAAATAGTTTGGTGATGTAGACATTTCACACATTCTTCAGTTATCCACAAATTCTGGGCTATAAAGGAATTGAATTTTCCTCATATTAGTGCATGCGGTGGAAGTAAGATGGAAATTGGCATTTGGCCTTCAATGTTTTGCTTATAAAGCAAAGGAAAAGACACTCAGTTAATATGATCTGAAAATGAAGCAGGAATCTTTCCAAATTATTTGGAAAATAATTACTGTTTTTAAGAAGGAAAAAATGGATATAAGACTGAGAAGTATCTATTTTTCCTTCACCTGAAAATGATACAAATATTCATATTTCCTTTAATAATACAGCCAGAAAGATGTAACGTCGTAATGAAACTACTGTGCAGTTTAGAGTTATGTTTTGGTCAAGCTTAAGTAGTGGTGCCAACCTTGGACCATGTATAAGATAGACCACATGGAAGGGAAAAAGCAATTTCCCTTCAACCTGTTCTGCAGGACAGATTGCAAGTTGCTGTGTTTCAGGCATTCTCTCTCTTTCCTCCTGGTGTCATCTCTCTTTTACAACAGAAGTCTGAGCTTTCAGAAAATTATTGTTCATCGTAGGTCCTTTATGTTATCTAATGAACGTGACCTATTTTTCAGCACTTTAGACTGCATTTTCTTCTTCTCTCACCCCATTGTAAATGCTTCTTACTGTACACTGATAATGATTTAAATCCTCTGTGAGAAGTTTAAAACTTCAGACTCAGTGCTAAGTGTGAGTATTTTTATTTGCCTCATCACAGTTTTTCCTCACAGAGGCAGGCGCTACAGTGCCTTAGAAGACAAGGAATCCATAAAAAGTCTCTGGTATTCTTTCAGTGAAGTAAAAATAACAGAATATAAAATGAATAATCAAAATTAACAGGAAACAAAATGGGTGAGTCATGAAGAAACCTAGAAGGAAAAATAGAAATATTAAAAAAACCATAATGAATTAGCATTTAGAAGATTGAGATTATTAATACAAATGCTGTTTCAAATATCAAAGCCAAATAAACACGAAGTAACTCAGTGCATACTTGACTTATACACATCATCAGTCTGTTGAAAATAACACTTCAGAATTCGTAGCATAGTGAGTGTTGAAGGAATGGCTAAAAATAACTCGTGGGATTATGTTCAATGAACACTAAAATTTGCTCCCTGTGATCAGCTGGTTGAAACTGGCTCACCAGCAGTGTTGTAGTCATTGCTTTGGTTGCAGATGAAGGGCTGACATTTGGCTTTAGTGGTTAAAATGCAGTCAACACAGCAGCATCACGTTCTGAAATTTCTGATGGAATGTATTATGACAAATCTGGTTAGCTGTAGTGCTTAAAATGACTTTAAGCACCATCACCTCTGTGCCATTATATGCTGCTACAGGTGTGACAAGCAGTGACCCACCTTTGCATGCTTCTCTGATTGATGCATTTGTAACCCCGTTCTGTATGACTGTGCTCACTTGTGATTTTCTGCCTCCTGAGGGATGTTCAGATGAATGTCTGAATCATCAGTGTGAATGTCCAAATCAGCAGCAAATGAGATATAATTTAAATAGCAACGGTGGTATGGAACACTACCTATTGAAAGAAGTCACAGTCATAAGCAACACTTGAGCATCACACCTAAAACACCTAAGCAAGCTGTGAAGGAAAAAATGTGTTGTATTATTTTCTCCCCAGGTTGTTTCTGAAGATGCTGAAAGGAGCTACTTTTCTAACAGGAAGGAATAACGTTTCTTTCCTGGAAAAAGAGAGCATGTAGTGAAAGCATTTAACCACTGCATTGACTTGAAATTTATTTAGAGATAAAATGACATTTGAATGAAACAAACTATTACTTGATCCAGCATCTAAACCAAGATACTTAACTGGAATGATGGAAGCATTTTTTCCCACTACCATGAGAAAAGGCTTATCAAAACAGTTGTCAGAACTGAGAGGTCTTTCTTCATATGAATGTGTACATGTGCTGTGATCCAGATGGTAGAGAAGTACTCTGTGATGTGCCAAAAGTACAGGTGGTTCTCTACCAGCAATAGCATTTCTGCAACTTCTGATTGACACATCTTTGAAACATAAGAGCAGGTAATCTCACAAATCTTTGCCACACAGAACTAATTTTGTATCAAATGATCTAGTCTGTTTAATTTTGTATTTTCTCCCACACATTTTTAGTGATTTCTAAAAATATAGTACAGCACCCATCTGAGTCCCCTTCATGGAAACCCACTGGACTGAATTATACTTATCAGTACCTTAGAAATCATGTTGACTGCAGAATTTGACCAATAACATCCCAAGAAAATGTAGTTTTCACAGATGAGGAAAAAGGAAGCAGAAAGCAAATGGTATTATTTGCCATATTTCTCTTTAGAAAGTCACAGATCTCTGGGAATATATCCAATACATCTATACTGACACCAAGTACCAACTGCAATAGACCAGAATTATAACTCTTACAGAATTAACATGGTAAGAAATTTTTCTACAGTAGGAAAAAGAGCATTTTAAAAGAAAATAACCGGCTGCCTTAAGATGAGTGATTTTGAACTGACCTTAACTCTTTTTCTCTCTCATATTGTTATTCTCATTTATCTGTTGCTGTCTCTTTTTTTCCTAGCAGAAGAAAAATCCCTCTGAACAAAGCTTTCTAAAGCTTTCCAAGTATGAAGAGATGGAGGTGAAAGCACTTGAGCCCTGGCTGTATGGTAATAGTTTCACCAAACTGCGTGCAGGAGTGCAATCCTGCTGGGATCATCACTGCGATTCAGGTATAACTGTAACTAACGAGGCATAATCTGTTAAGCTTATTTTATGTTATTTCTTCTGTTTGCATAGGCTGAAGATGTCTGAAGATGCTGACCTCTTGACAGGCCTACGGCAAACTGACAACTGATTTGGCTCATTATTGGGAAGCCGCCCAAGCCTGAATATGTATGTAGCATCTGTCCCTTCCCCTCCACACACTGTGCAGCCTCAGGCTGCACTTGTTTTGCTACTTTTAAACTCTTTTAAGTTTAGACAATCCATTGTTTTGGCTATATTTCTGTTAACTTTTGGAAACAATGAGAAAAAACAGAAGCAACAGATGACACATTTTGCTTCTGACTGCTTGGTGGCACGGCAGAGGTTTCAGTGAAAGTTTGACTACTCAAACCATGCTCACCTTGCTCAATGCTATTATAATGATCATTCTCTCTTATATCTCGGGTACCCTGGGCCAGTCTGTTCACACTTCTGTGTTCAGAGAGTCTTTGTTTTACTAATGGTAGAAATATGTTTTTATTAATGAACTCTAGAGAAATGACAGTCACATTAAATAACATATTTATTCTGTACAGTCCTGTAACACATAGATGTGAAAAAAAATCCTCCATCCATTTTTATGCATCTTATCTCTTTTCTGTGATGGGTGAAATACACAATAGTGCAATTTGGTCTATTTCCTGGGAAAGGTCAGTACTTAGATTCAGGATTCCACTTCATGCACTAGACCTCTGGACTCCCCTGTATGCCTGTGCAACTGCACTGATACAGAAAATAATCAGATCTGATTTGGAATTTTTGACAATATTTCTCTTCAAAGATCCTGACTTTTTTGAATATTTTTTCCTTGTAATGTTGCCAGGTTACTAAGCATTTCTTTTAGAAGAGTTTTCAGATCTGAGATTGAATTTCTGTTCAGACATGAGAGGTGGCCGGTGCAAAGTAACCAGTTATGCAGTAGTTAAGCCAGTAGTGGGAATAAATAATACTGTAGTCAGAGCGAGATTTTGAATCACCTGTTATATTGCAAATTAATGGCCTTACAGATGTATAACAAACCATGATGCATTCCTATTTCTTTGTTTACTTTTTTCTCCTAAAAATAATTGTTTGTCAGATTTTGAACTTGTTTGGCATCAGATTGAAAAAAAATTTCCAAAAAGTTCTACTCTGTTTTGCTATAACATAAAGCAGAAATAAACAGAAATAATTGTCTTATCACTGTGTTAAGTTTAAACACAAATTGGATGCATGCCAGAGCATGCAAGAACTCACTTGCTTCAGCTGACTCTGCAGCACAGGATGTGAGTTTTCATGGGGGAACGGTGGCAAGAAGCAGGCACTGCAACTCCATAAATTGTCTTATCAAGAATCTTTTGAGATCTTCCACACAGTCTCAGAGCTAGTCACTTACATATGTTTTCAGCTCAAAAGTTGCAATTAATGTAAGCATCTCCTTTTCTGGCAGTCCATTGACTAACAAAGAGAAGCAGACAGTTTTTGTCAGGAGATATTACCAGGTGTCTAACCTTCTTCAGGCAGAAGATGCTTGATCATCTTCCCTAGGAGGACCTGTTGGGGGTGAAGAAATGTCCTTTTACAGTGTTCTCCTTTCTTTGCTAAGGCATATATCGCTGGGTCGAGTACCAGTTTTGAAAATGTCAGTGAAAAGGAATGCATTTCTTTATGTTCATTGTGAACATATATGTAAAATACAGATTGCACAGACAACATTTCTAGTGGTTAGGGGAATACGGAAATGCTTCTAAGAGTTTTTCCCACTTTCAGCCAGCTTCTTGTGACCTATGGGTTTTGCATCTGATCTCTTGATGACTTCCTGGGTTGCTGTTAATTCCTTTCTGAGAATGATCAGGTCTTAGGCAAACCAACATACATGGTTAGCATATCTGTGTAGCTGATGAAATCCATCTCAGGAGATAACGAGTATTAACTATACAATAGAACTACCCAAGTGCTGGGTCCTGCACTTTGGTCACAACAACCCCATGCAACGCTACAGGCTTGGGGAAGAGTGGCTGGAGAGCTGCCCGGTGGAAAAGGACCTGGGGGTGCTGGTCGACAGCCGGCTGAACATGAGCGGGCAGTGTGCCCAGGTGGCCAAGAAGGCCAATGGCATACTGGCTTGCATCAGGAATAGTGTGACCAGCAGGAGTAGGGAAGTGATCGTGCCCCTGTACTCGGCACTGGTGAGGCCGCACCTCGAGTACTGTGTTCAGTTTTGGGCCCCTCAGTACAAGAAGGACACTGAGGTGCTGGAGCGTGTCCAGAGAAGGGCAACGAAGCTGGTGAAGGGTCTAGAAAACAAGTCTTATGAGGAGCGGCTGAGAGAACTGGGGCTGTTTAGTCTGGAGAAGAGGAGGCTGAGGGGAGACCTTCTCGCTCTCTACAACTACCTGAAAGGAGATTGTAGTGAAGCGGGTGTTGGATTCTTCTCCCAAGTAACTAGCAATAGGACGAGAGGAAATGGCCTCAAGTTGCATCAGGGGAGGTTTAGACTGGATATCAGGAAGAATTTCTTTATTAAAAGAGTGGTCAAGCATTGGAACAGGCTGCTCAGAGAGGTAGTGGAGTCACCATCCCCAGAGGTGTTCAAAAAAGGTGTAGACATGGCACTCGAGGGCCTAGTTTAGGAGTCATGGTGGTGTTAGTTGATGGTTGGACTTGATGATCTTAGAGGTCTTTTCCAACCTTAATGATGTTATGATTCTATGATTCTATGATTTGACATCTTCAAGTCTTTACAAGGCAGGCAGACATCCATACCTTATTAATAGCTGTGGCAATCAACACTGGCACTTATAAACTAAAGCTTTATAGTTTCAGTTATAAGCTGAATAGTCTTTTAAGAGTTTAGTATCTTTGTCATGCTGTGCAATGTATTACTTTTTTTGGTCATTCGGTGAATAAACTCAGCATACCCAGCTGCAGAAGTCTCCAGAGGAAACTGCAAGAGGAACTTCCTGTTTAAGCAGCTTCCTAGAGAAAGGAGTAGCATAAGGGAAAATCACACAACAAAGATTACAAATGCTTACTCATAATAAACATCAACAGGACTGGACTTGTATTTACACTCAGCCTAATTATGAAAATTTTAAAATGACTGAAAAAGATGCATGAATGAGGAAGAATGGTGCACTGTGTACCAAAATTATGAGTCATATTTGAAGAGCTAGTCTTCTCATCTTTAACTTTAAATAAACTTAAATATACGGTCTAGAAAGCGAAGTATACAGAATGATTTCAGGATGCTTCTTCAGTTTTGGGAATTATGATATACTGGAATTCACAAGTTTGTTAATTCATTATAATGTATTACTTTTATCTTTAAAAATATATGCCATACTAAAGAAAAATGTTATAAAATATATGCAGCATCTGGAATGTACATTTTAAAAGGATAAACATATTATCCAGATGGATTGCTTGGATGTATTTTCTATTACAGTTAAGCAATCATAACTGTGACATTTCCTCTTTGTCCTGTAACAGCAGTGTAAATACTAAGTTTCATAAACTTGTCCTTATTGTAAGCATTCATATACACTCTTACTCTAAATTATTCAATGGTTGATACAACATGACACTATGTAGAATTTGTGTTTTTTGAGGATATTGCACTGGTTTATATGTGTAATAAATGTGACGACAAAGTGAGGAATGATGGAGAAATTTACTTTTTCAAACAGGCATTTTATCTGCTCTATAAAACTTTACTGTTGAAAACAACTATGAATTGTGCCTGATTTTGGTGCTACTGGTATTTCACTCCACACAGCCTCTAGGAAGATTGTGGCTAGCTTACCTTATACTGTGCATGAAGCAGCAGTCTTCAGGTCAATGCAATTTGAGAGGTGCTGGTCACCTCTGTGGGTGTAGCAATGGGAAAAACTCATGGGTTTCTCCTCACTTACATACGAAAACTGCTTGTCTTAATGGAGGCAAGCAGGTGCCTGAATTCTGCTAGCATTAGTGGATCTCACCATTGCACTAGGGTGACAAATACTGCCTGTGCTGACTGACAGCAGGGCTTTTCAAAAGAGGCCATGCATAGCTCTGGGATGTCCTATATAGCTCTATTTCCTTTCTCTCTCCTAAAGTGAGTGCCTAATTTACATTTCTGTACTGCTTTGCACTAGTAATTAAGGGCAAAGCGTGTGCAATAAAAGCAGAGATAGCAGGGGAAACAAACAGTGTGGACAAGCAAAATGTGCAGAAAAGGGACTCTGGAGCTTTTCAGGCAGGCTGTTCAGTGTGGTGTTGTTTTTTTTTTTTTTTTTTTTTTTTTTTTTTAATTCTGTGCACCCAGTGGAGGATGAATTAGGTTGTGGGTTTTTTTTTTTTTTTCTTTTTTTTTTCTTCCTGTGGCAGAGATATCCGACTCCCTTTGAAAACCTGGGTATATTTTCCATTTGTTTGCTGTTTTGCTCACGTCAGCATCAAGGCAGACAGACAGCGTGGATATTGGAGCTGAATCCCTTCAGAGTTCATCACTGATGTCACCGAACAAAGTAGATCTAAATACAGCTGGAGCAGAAATAAGCTCCTCTCACCAGAGTAAAAGGAAGAGCATGGTTAGTGTGAGATTCTTGAAAACTGGAGTGGTCTTGTCTTTTTGCTTGGTCTTGTTTAAAGAAGTCCCTAATTGCGACTGATTTCAAGACGTCCTTCCACAGCTGAGGATGTGATGTGTCCTGAGTACACCCTCTCCCTCCCAGTCAGGGAGTCTGCAGCTGCCCTGTAAGTAGAGTCTTACCAGGATTTGATTTAAATGGACATATTAGTTTGAAATAAATGGCCCTTTTGTGTATTTATGCATTTTTAAGTTGTGGGGCTGTCTCGTTAATTTGAGTAATGATCCAGAGCTGTGACTGAATCTGTTTTCTCTGTTGCACAACAAAGTAAGGCCAAAGAAGAGCTTGTGAGGAACCACAAAACCCAAGTAATGACCTGACCAGCTGCCTGGCTGCAGCCACCAGGCACTTTGCCCTTGCCTCTCCTATCCCTCCCTGAAACTAGCCTTGCCCTGCTGATTCAGATCAGCGCAAGAAGCTTTTTTCTGCTAACTGTCCCCTATAATAGCATGTCCCATGTATTATTTCTTAGTAAAAATCCTTTTCTTTTTATAATAAACATGAGAATTGTGAATGTTTCAGTCACCTATTGTGGCTGTTAATCAGATTTATGAAGAAAAATGATTATTGGGACATAACAAAGCAAAATTTCGGCAGGTTTTGGATAACTATATGCAATTTGTATTTTGTACTAATATATAGTTAAATATCATATAAAGCTGGTGCTAATAAGCATTAGGTTTTATGTTTTCAGTGCTTCCTTCTTGTATTAATGTTTCTTTAAGGATGGGAAAACCAGAGTTTTGACATTATAGGCTAGTGGCCGATGTTACCAGAGGTGTTTTGCCATTACTGTTTTCTGGTACACAGTCTGAGCTCTCTAATTTCTCTGTGTTTATCTGTTTTGTTTTTTTTTTTTTTTTTTTTTTTCAACAAGGTTATTTTCCAGGAGCTTGTTGAGNTCCCCACATGCTTCAGAATGGAATGATGTGGTATCTAAAAGTAAAATTGCCGATTCTTGTAAATGATCATTGCCACCATCATTTTTTCTCCTCTGTCTCTCTTGCTAAATATCAAGAAACGTCGAGTATGAAAAAGCAGTGTACTACTTCTACCATTTCCCTGAGCTGATCACTAGAGGGCACTGCATACTGACAGTAGCTCTTTGCTTTCCAATTTTCAAAGCTACGTGAGCATACAGCTCATTTGAAAATCTCCTCTGATTTCAGACTGGAGACTATTAGACCGATTTACCTTATCTATAGCAAGATATATTGGATTAAAATAGGAGAAAGATTAAAAAAAAAACCTACTGAGTAATAAGAAAAACACACTCTATTATAGTAGTGACTACAGATATTAACAAAATTAAAAATGATTTAGTAGAATGCTCTATTGCAGATATATCTTCAAGGCATATAATTTTTATTCATAGTATAGCCTAATACACACCGTAACCTTGGAGCCTTATAATTCTGGAGTGCTGATACACATCTAAAAGCTATTATTTGCTGCTTGCTTGTTCTACTATTTTCCCCACCCACCCCCAAATCCAAACCTCCTAATTGTTTTTAAAAGTGAAATCTCTTGGAAACTTCTGTGGACTTGCTAAAGTGTTTTGTAGTCTTACCTAACAGAGGTGGGAATATGTGCTTTTACTCACATAGATTTGCTTGCCTTTCGTGAAGAAAAATGTGAGTTCAGAGGGCTTAGCAGCAGACAGATTGCCTAGGGAGTGTAAAAGCTCCACATTTACCAGGAGAGGATTACAGACAGTACAGATCAGGAATGAAATATCACCAGGTAAAGTAATTCACTATTTATCAACTTTGGCCCACAGGACACCCTCTGAAACCATCCTTACATGCTCAGTTTGCCCTAACCTGTAGAATAAGTTCTCTAAACATGTACTGAGGAGGAAGAGCTGCTGTTCAACTGGATGATGTGCCCAGTGTCATCTTGCAGCTACAAGCTTTCAGTTAGACAGGGTTGCTTTTCTGGGGACTTACATAGCTTCAATTTCAGCAAGTAAATTAAATAATTTTAAACAAGTACTTTATCTCAGTGGTCATTAGAATTCTTGAAATGTAGCACTTCATAGGAATTGTTAACAACTGGATACGGACAAATGGAGGACATACATATCCTCCATCATTAGTAGGATGCTATAATAATGAATTAGTACCCTGGTAATTAAAAAAAAAAGAAAAAAGTCTTTCAGATGTGTGAAATTTTAAATACAGTTTCAATGAGGATGTGTATAACATTTCTAGAGCTTGAATCACTGACCAGTAGGCAATCTTAGTGCTTGAACTTTTTTTCTATTGCTATTCATTCTTCTGTAAATGCAACTTTATTTTGTCCTTGAAAGTCATAAAATGTCATTCCTAGTATGAGCTGATGTCTGTTTATTACTAATAGCCAGGAAAAAAAATTCTGAATGTAGAAAAATATTTTTATAATATTTATAAAATAT